>VXBJ01007342.1:268915-304115 GCA_013400055.1 Nycticryphes semicollaris
AGGGCGGGCATGGAGGAGAATGCGGTGGAGAGCAGCAGCGACGCGGCCCCGCAGGCGGCGCGGGAGGAGCCGTCCGAGAGCGGCCTGGGCGTCGGGACCTCGGAGGCCGTGTCGGCGGACAGCAGCGACGCCACCCCGACCCCCGGACCCCTCTCCCGAGCGGATGAATCCGGCGTGGGCCAGAGCTCTGACAGCAGCGGGGTCTCCTTGGTAGGAGCTGATGGGGAGGATGGGGCAGCAATCAGCTTGGGGAAGGGAAAGCCACTGTGGTTCTGGTTAACGAGAATTTCTTTAGATATTTCTGGCAAACTTTGCTACACCAGCTGGGTGTCTGCTTGCTGATCTGAGCAGAACTCACCTTGGTAGCAGGAGCAGCAGTCCAGGGTCCTTGGCAATGCCAAAGGAGTTGTTCTGATGCCTTTTCTGTCAGATCTGCAATGATAAACTAGTGGTGTTTGCATACACTGGCTCCCCTCGAGGGCCTGACCCAGCAAAGGTCTCTCATCTAAGCATTTCTGGCCTCGTGTTTTTTTTCCACCAGGAAGAGGTGTCGGAGAGCAGCTCAAGCACAGAAGCCATTCCCCGGATTTACCTGCCAGATTCATCTTCTATTGCCCAGTCCACCTTGGTCTCCAGTGTCTCCACTGTGAGCCAGTCCATCATGGTGTCAGAGTCCCCACAAGTCCTGGTCCACTCCAGTGTCATCACTGATGGAGCCACAATCGTGTCAGACTCCACTGCATCCACTTCCTCTGACCTAGGTTCTGCCATCGACAAAATCATCGAGTCCACGATTGGGCCTGATATCATCCAGAGTGAGTGCACGCTCCCGGTTGCTCGCGTGTACAGCAGGCCTGCCCGCTCTCCCTCTGGAGTGCTCCTTGTGCAAACAGCTTGGAGGGCTGGAGCTGGAGAAGGGAGCTGCTGCTGTGCCAGACTTTGGGAGACGCGGGGGAAATACATACATGCCTAAGTATGCACTTTGATCACTGGGGGGTTCTATTTTTGCCTTGCTGCAGTAGCTGAAGGGTTTGATGAGGAGCTTGTGGCTGCTGGACAGCCCTCCCTCTGTCTGGCTGCTCCCTCAGCTACAATAGTCCAAGGCAGGCTCTATCTCTGGAGCTGGATCTTCCTCACCCCTTCTTGCTTGTGACTTAGTCTGAGAGAGCCCCAGTTAGCCCCAGTGACTCTGCAGCCCCTGTGTCTGGCAGTTAACACTCTGCTGTCTTCTTCCCAGGCTGCATCGCTGTTACCAGTGCGGAGGATGGTGGGGCAGAGACTACGCAGTACCTCATTCTGCAAGGCCCTGATGATGGTAAGAGAGTGCCCTGGGGTGTCTGGTGGTGGCTATCTCTGCCTCTTGAGTCTGTTCAGTAAGAGCGGTGCCTGGAGCAGGTATCCCAGTTACACCAGCCACAGTACTTTTACAAGAGTCCCTGTGGATGAGCTGACTCTTGGGAGTTTGTTCCTGAGCTTGTGTTCAGCCCTGTACCCCAGGTGTGGGTGCAGCCTAGATGCAGGTGAGGTTCTGCTCCTTGGCTGAGCTGGTTTTGGTGTTTCAGGTGCCCCCATGGTGTCCCAGGTGGCTACATCTGCTCTGGCCAATAGCTTGACAATAGAAGCTGTTGCTGATGGACCTACATCCACATGCCTTGACCAGCCCGGTCCTTCAGAACCTTCGGAGCAGTTGGAAGTGCTGGAGCTGCCTGCACAGCCAGGTCAGGCCCAAGAGGGAGATGGTGGGGAGGAACTGGACCAGCCAGACATGGAGACCCTGGAAGAGATGATGGAGGTGGTGGTGGTGCAGCAGTTCAAGTGCAAGATGTGTCAGTACAAGAGTGTCTCCAAGAAAACGCTAATTAACCACATGAAAGAACGGCACTTTCAGCCAGGTGTGTGCTAAGAGCTGTGGAAACTTTATCTCACTGCAGACAGGCTCTGCTCTCACCAGGGAAGAAACAGGGGGAGGAGTATGAGTGTAAGGACCTGAGTGTAAGTCTGGTAAAGAACTTTCATTACATTGTTTGTGGCAGTGGGTTCAGCTCTGGCTTTAAAGAAAGGACGTCCACGAAAAGGGGGATCGGCTCCAAAGACTGCAGAAGAGGAGGTCCAAGAAGAAGAAGAAGATGATGATATCATGGATGCTGGTGCTATAGATGACCCTGAAGGTAGGACTCGCCTTCCCCACATCCTACGTAGCTTATTCTTTTTCCAGTCTTTGTCTGATGTTTTGGGCCTCTTACCTGCAGAGGACAGTGATTATAACCCAGCTGAGGATGAGCCCCGTGGGCGACAACCCAAGTACAACCGCACTGTCCCCACATCCAGTGAGGAGAGGCCACGTCGACGCCCAGGGAGACCTCGCAAGTTTCCTCATATGGAGGACATGCCCCAGGACTTGTCTGAAGGTGAGGGAAGTGGGAAGCTGGGCTGGAGCAGGGAGAGGTTCGTGAGCTCCCGGGAGGGTGTGTGACAGAGCTGTGCTGTATTCTGTTGAGCAGGAGGGGAGGTGGAGCCCTTGGTGACATCCCAAAGCACACCCAGCCATGAGCTGCAGAACTCTGAAGCAGCCAGTTCCTCTAGCCTGGAGAATGGGACCAGTGAGAGCCTGGCGGAGCCCAGCATTAGCCACTCTGACTCTGAGAACAAGGACCCTTCCTCCAATACTGGTCCCGAGGATGCAGATGTCATCCCCCGGAGGCGAGGGCGGCCCTCGCGCCGCTTCCTGGGCAAGAAATACCGCAAGTACATGGGGCGCAGGTGAGGGGTGTGTGTCGAGCCAGTGCTGGGCCCTCTGGCCTTTGCCCAGGGCCGGTCCAGCCCCTCTTTGCCACCTCAGCTCTGAGCCCCGGTCCTGTTTCTGCAGGTACTACTACAAGTCACCCAAACCCCTGATGAGGCCCTACCTGTGTCGGATCTGCGGCTCACGTTTCCTCACGCACGATGATCTGCGTTTCCACGTCAACTCACACGAGGCCAATGACCCCCAGCTCTTCAAGTGTCTTCAGTGCAGCTACCGCTCCCGGCGCTGGTCCTCTCTCAAGGTGAACACCATCTCTCCTGCTCCAGTACCCACAAGGGTGGCTGGTAGCCCCAGGTCTTACGGCCTCCGTTCTGCTTCTCGCAGGAACACATGTTCAACCACGTGGGCAGCAAACCCTACAAGTGTGAGGAGTGCAATTACACCAGCGTCTACAAGAAGGACGTCATCCGGCACTCCACAGTGCACAGCCGGGACAGGTAAGGGAAGTGCAGTCCTGGAGACTGTTGTGCAGCCTGTCTGAACAGCACTAACACTGTTCCTCCTGCCCTGGGAGGGCAGCCACAGCTGCTCCTTCTCCTGACCTCTGGCCCTTTCCAAAACGTGTAATTTTGTTGTCTGGCTACAAGAGAGCTCAGACTGGGGACGTGGCTGACACAAAGGGTTTCTTTTCTTTCTTTTTTAGGAAGAAGAGAGCTGATCCGGTGAGTTTGAGTGGCCTGATGGCTTTTCTCTCAGCAATGTTATGTGGGAAGAGGCATATCTGGGTCTTCCACAAATTCTTGGTGCCTCCTTGAAGGCAGTGTTTCTGGATCACCCGAGGAAAGGCACCCCAGGTCCTGCAGTGGGGAGAGGGTAAGGAAACTGGTGAGCCCCTGCCAGGTGAGCTCATCTTTGTGCTCTCCCTCCAGCCCCCAAAGCTGAACTCCTTCCCGTGCCCCGTATGCAACCGTGTCTACCCCATGCAGAAGAGGCTTACGCAGCACATGAAGACACACAGCACTGAGAAACCACACATGTGTGACAAGGTGAGACAGGGGACACAGCATGGGGGGGAGCTGGGAGTGAGTGAGGCTGGACAGGAGGCGAATGCTGCTTTTCTTTGTTCCCCTGCAGTGCGGGAAGTCCTTTAAGAAGCGCTACACCTTCAAGATGCATCTACTGACACACATCCAGGCCATTGCCAACCGCAGGTAGGAACCTGGCCACAGGTGTGTCCTGGTAAGAGCCCGTGTCCCCTCAGAGGGGAGGGCAGAAGGTCCCTGCTGCCTGTGTGACAGGTGGCATTGTCCTGGCAGGTTCAAGTGTGAGTTCTGTGACTATGTGTGCGAGGACAAAAAGGTCCTGCTGAACCACCAGCTGTCACACATGAACGACAAGCCCTACAAGTGCAGCTTCTGCAAGTATTCCACCTTCCGGGAGGATTTCCTGGTCTCACACATGGCTGTCAAGCACACGGGTGAGAGGAGCTGTTTGCCTGCCTCAATGTCCTACACCCCTACTTCTCCAGGAGATGGTCAGAGCCCATCTGCTCTCCCTGCCCATCCCTCGGTGACCCCCTGCTTGACTCCCACTTCCCGTGTCCCGCAGGAGGGAAGCCGTTTGCTTGTGAGTTCTGTCACTTCACCACCAAGCACAAGAAGAACCTGCGCCTCCACGTGCACTGCCGCCACCCCGACTCCTTCGAGGAGTGGGCACAGAGGCACCCCGAGGAGCCGCCGTGCCGCCGACGCCCCTTCTTCACCTTGCAGCAGATTGAGGAGCTGAAGCAGCAGCACAGCCAGGTGCAGGCCCCAGCTGAGCCAGAGGCCAGTCCACCGGTGAGTGCTGTTGCCCATGCCCCAGCTCTTGGTGCTCACTGGCCCTGGCCACGCTGGCAGTGTTCTCTGTCTCACTCAGGCACCTCTTGGCCCCGTCACCTACCACACGGTCCAGGCTGTCCCAGGAGCAGAGCCCCCCATCCTTTCACAGGATTCCCTGGGAGGGGCCACCATCATCTATGAACAAGGCAAGTGAGCTCCCAGGGAAGGGGGCAAAGGTGGGGAGGAGGTGGGCGAGTGTGTGCTTGACATTCTCCTGACCCCAACAGATGTGGCTGGATCAGCAGAACTGGCCACGCAGACCGCCCTGGATCTCCTGCTGAACATGAGCACTCAGCGAGAGTTGGCCACGGGCTCGCTGCAGGTGAGGAGGGCTGAGACAGGGCTGTGCCTGCTGGAAGGTGGTGGGGGGGGGGGGGCGGTTCCCAGCCTTCCACAGTACCCAGGGCTATTCTGCTTCAGGGGTGGTCTTGCAAAAAGCTTGTCTTCCTCCAGCTGAGCTGCTCTTTCCTCCTTGCAGGTGGCAGTGGTGAAGCCGGGTGATTCAGGAGAAGCACAGGCCCCCTGTGAGCCACAGGTGCAGGAGGAGGGGACAGAGATGGTCTCTGAGGAGCAGCAGCAGCAGAAGTTGGTGACACTGCACATGGCAGAGCCTGGGGAGACGTTGGTGCAAGAAGCTTATGAGGAGGCAACCCTAGGTGGCTCAGAGCTGCAGCAGATCACCATCCCCTTTGGCGGGACGACAGAGTACAGCATCATCACACCCATCAGCGAGGAGATTCAGGCTCCAGGCACTCTGTACAGGTGAGTTGTGTGGGAGGAGCCAGGAGGAGCAGCTCTGACTTCAAATGTGGAGGCTTTAGTGGGTAGGAGGATGAAGCAGATCCTCCCTGACCCTGTCCTTTCCAGCAGTGAGGAGGAGAGCCCTGCAGAGACCTCCCATGCAGTCGTGGTGAGCGAAGCTGTGATGACGGAGGAAGCTCTGAAGGACCATAACAATCACTACATCATGTCATCCGGCATTCCAGGGAGCCAGTTCCATCACATTGAGGTAAGGAGCTGAGCTTCCTCCCTGTCTCGGGGCAGCAGTGTGAGCAGGTGTGACTGGGTGTTTCTCTCGCAGCCCCTCAGCGGGGACACTGCCTTTCCCTCGCCTGCGGAGGGCCAGGAGGCACAGCCCGCCGGCGTCAAGTGGCCCCTGGTGCAGTGTGTCACCAGGCAGCTCCAGAAGGACTCGTCTTTATCCCCAGCATCCGAGGGGCAGGAAATGTCATCCCCAAAGGTCAAGTGGCCTGCGCTCCAAGGCGTGGCCAAGAAGCTCTCGTGCAAGGTTGCCACAGCCAAGAAGCTCTCTTGCAAGATTTCCACAGCCAAAAAGTTTTCATGCAAGATTTGCACAGCCATGTTCACAGGGAGAGCAGAAATGGAGAGTCACAAGAGAGCCCACATTGGGCCCAGCACCTTCAAGTGTCCTGACTGTCCGTTCACTGCAGCCCTCTGGCCGGAGGTTCGGGTAGGTTCCCTGGCACAAAGCAGTCTTGGGAACAAAGAGATTTGGAGAAACAGGGGCTTTCTGACCCTGCATTTCTCTTTCTGTCTCCAGAGCCACATGGTCCAGCATGCCAGCCTTCGGCCACACAAGTGCACCCACTGCAGCTTTGCCTCCAAGAACAAAAAGGACCTGCGCAGGCACATGCTGACGCACACCAACGAGAAGCCCTTTGCCTGCCAGATCTGTGGGCAGAGGTGAGTGAAGGTTGCTAGTTTATTGCTGCTTCGAGAGATACTCTAGAACTTTCCAAGGCCTAAGAGGAGATAGGGTGTTGGCAAAGGGCTGGCTGCCCTGGGAGCGGTTCCTGGTAGAGGGGACTCTGCTTTGGGAATGGGTTCTGCTGTGGGTGGACCCAGCTTCATCTCCAAGGAACTTCTGCATGGGGCGGGGGCAGCATTTGGGCCTGATGGAGGCATTCTGGGACCTGGGACCTTGGACAGGCCATGTCATAGGATGGTCTCATGGTGCCCATGGCCTGGTTTTCTGCAGAGGACCAGAGGCCCTGTGCTGCCCATGGCACACTCCACCTCACTCTCATTCCTCCCCTAGGTTCAACCGGAATGGACACCTCAAATTCCACATGCAGCGTTTGCACAGCTCAGAGGGGAAGAGACCGGGGGCGCCGGCAGCTGCTGCCCAGCAGACCATCATACTCAACAGCGACGAGGACACACTGGCCACCCTGCAGAGTAAGATGTGTTCCTGTGACCGGGGGTGACCTACTGACCTTCTGTGGCCAGAACCGCATGCGGGGGGGGGATTCATCCAACTTGTGGGCTGAGCAGGGCTGAGATGGGTCAGGGCCAGGCGATCCTGAGGGCTCTGGCCATTGTCAGCGGTGGCAGGACTTGGTGGGTGCAAGGATGAAGGGGCTGGGTGTAGGGAACTCTCCTGGTGAGGCACTGACTTACGCTGTGCAGAACTGAGGGTCCAGTGTGGCCACCTCCAGGTGGCTCCCAACAGATGAGTACACACTGCGTGAGCGGCGGTGCTGGGAGCAGCTCATGGCTGACACGGGAAGCAGAGTTGATGTGGAGGCTGTGTTTTGCCCCCAGGGAGCTCTAGTTTCATGTTGGGAGAGTTTGGTTTAGCTTTTGACTTTCTGTGAGCAGAGATAAGATACTGTCCCCTGCTCCTCGTTGGGGTGGGCACCTGGCAGGGGCCGTTGGGGAGCTCTAGTTTCATGTTGGGAGAGTTTGGTTTAGCTTTTGACTGTTTGTGAGCAGAGATAAGATACTGTCCCCTGCTCCTCGTTGGGGTGGGCACCTGGCAGGGGCCGTTGAGGAGCAGGGCTGGCAGCCCCAGCAGTGTCCTCACTGACTTTCTCCACATTCCAGCGGCTTTGCAGTCTGGCCAGGCCGTGCTGGCTCCCGAGCGGCTGCAGCAGGCCCTGGGGCAGGAGCACATCATCGTGGCGCAGGAGCAGAGTGTCACAAGCCAGGTAAGTCAGGCCCATCAGTCTCATGTCTCATCCTGCCACTTTGTGTGGCTGCTCCCCCCCACAAGCTGCTCAGGTTTCCCTCCTCGGAGGGCGTGCAGTCAGGCCCACCCTCTCTGATCTGCAGGAGGAGGCGACGTACATTCAGGAGATCACAACTGCCGATGGACAGACAGTACAGCACTTAGTGACCTCTGACAACCAGGTAAGGGGGGAAACTGGACATGACACATCCCAGCAACCGCCAGGTTCTGTGCAGCTGGAGCCGGGAGAGCTGGGGGCGGTGGGGAGAGGTGACGAGGAGACAGTCATAGAAGGCAGACAAGAATCGGCGTTCTGTGGGGGGTGGGTAGTGGTGATCTTTTTTTGGGTCTGAATCCCTGTTTTTGCAGGTTCAGTACATCATTGCCCAGGATGGTGTACAGCACTTGCTTCCCCATGAGTATGTTGTTGTCCCAGAGGGACATCACATCCAGGTGAGCTTCAGGCTGTGCTACCTTTGCGCGGTGGATGGGGTTCGTGAGGGGGCCGTGTGTAGTGCTGGATCTTCTGCTCCTTGTGGCAGGAGTGCCCCCCAGCCCTTAATGCAGCCTCACTGCAGCTCTTGTCCCCAGGTACAGGATGGTCAGATCACCCACATCCAGTACGAGCAGGGCAGCCAGTTCCTCCAGGAGCCTCAGGTGAGGGGCCAGGCACAGTGGCTGGAGCTGGCAGGGCTGCCTTGAGATGGGTTGTGAGCAGAGCTGGAGAGGGAGGGATGTGAAATAGATGGCGCACATGGGTTGGTGGCTGGCTGGCTGGCCACTGGTGGCCAGAGCAGCACTTCCAGAGGGTCCTTCCCCACTCCCAGACTCTCCTGTTCTCTCCTCTCTGCAGATCCAGTACATGCCTGTCTCGCCTGAGCAGCAGCTTGTCACCCAGGCGCAGCTGGAAGCAGCTGCACACTCAGCAGTCTCAGGTACGACCGGGGACAGGCTCTGACAGTCTCACCTCCCTCCGGGTCTCAGGGTGCCAGTCCTGCCCGGGCAGTTTGTGATGGTGCTCGTTAGCACCCACTGAGACCCCACCGTGGTCCTGGCCCATCTCTGCCTGCAGAGGCTGCTCGTTGGCTGTAGCTGACAGGGGTGACAGGCAGCCTTGCAGTGGCCAGTGACAGAAGGGCTGGGGTAAGCAAGGCCAGATTGCCACCTTTCTGCCCGTGTCCTTGTAATTCTGGGCCATGGGCCAGACATCTTTGCTGGTCCCAGTGTGCCAGTTCTGGAACAGTACCAGCTCCCTTGCCCTGGCGATGAGTTGTGTGCTGGGAGGTGCAGCAGCTTCCACAGGGTGGAGACACCCTGCTGTGTGTTAATGGGAGCCGGGCTCTGTGATGGAGCCCCGCATGAGGCACGGTGGCCCTTGTGCTCGCTCTCTCCTGCCCGTTCTCCTGGAGGCAGGTGGAGAAACGTGGAGGGGAGCCCTGGGCCAGCCATCTTGGGCAGGAGGAGACGCTGACCCCCCTCTTTCTGCAGCAGTGGCCGATGCTGCCATGGCGCAGGCGCAGGGAGTGTTCACCGCCGAGGCCACGGCCGAGCAGATCCAGCAGCTGCAGCAGGGGATCCACTACGATGTCATCGCGCTGGCAGAGTAGCACCGGGGCCGGGCCCAGCCGGCGCTGTGACACCCGTAGGGAGCGGGACAGATGCACCAGGCAGGAGCCTCTTCAGCCAGCAGTTGCCTTATTGCTTCGGAGCTACGAGGGACGTGCCTGAACACGCCACAGCGTGCGGGTCCTGCGCATCCTCCCCGGCACAGGCAGCTGCCTCCAGCAGAGACTGCTCCGCAGCTGAGGGCGGGCTGAGCGGTGGCAGCGCTCTCGTGTGGCCGGTCTCTTTGCCTGTTGCACTTGATGGTGTGAAATCCCTTTTCCTGAATCATGTCTGTGTGGGCCAAACCGGGATCGGCGTCAGCCTGGCACACGAGGATCCTGGGGGAGAGCCGTGGGGCCGAGCGTGGCTGCGGGTAGAGTGTGAGAGGGGGTGTGCAGCCACAGCCCTGCGCTCCGTAGCTGTGGGGCCTGCGGTCCTAGTGTGAAGGCAGCCGTCCCTCCCTTGGCTTCTCCAGCCTGCGGGCAGGCAGCAGTAGGGCTTTGGACTGGAGGAACCCAGAGTAGGAAGAAGCAGAGGTGGAAGATGTTCTATTTTTCTTCTGAAGAGGGATGGACTCTGGAGTCGGTTCGTAGTTGGTTGCGGGAGGGGTTTGATTCTGACATTCTCAAGCTTTGACTATGCTTACGAATAAAAAGGGACTGAAACCTGCCCCTGTGGTTGCCTGGAGGGTCTGTGATCCTGCACCAGTCCCTGCCCCACGGTTGTGGGCAAACCCAACCTTCCTGCAGCCTCCTCCACCGTGTCCCTCTGGGACATAGGGGTCCCAGAGCCTGGCAGGTCACCGCTGGCAGACGTGGCTGCTCTGCGCTATCGGCTTCCTCCTGCCTGAGTGACCTTGACTTGTGGGAAGTGAGCCCCGGGCATCTGGTACAAGGGTGGGTTTGGGGCTGGAGTCATGAAATTAATCGAGTGGTAAACAGCCTAAATCCCGTGTAACTCTGTCCCAAACTACACGCGCCACCCCTCCCTGAGCGGATTGTCTGGAAGTATTTACATGTGATTATAACAGCTAATCTCGGAGTTTTAGTTCTGTGCTTTTGCATTAAACTGATTATCTGCTGAGGGGAAAAAGGCCTGGATCCACCCAACTTCAGCAAGAGCTTCCCTGAGCCCAGAGCCCTGTGGTTATGGGACTGGTGGGGTGTGACCTCTAGGCTGTCAGCTGGGCTCCCTGCAGGGGACACATCGCTGGGGCTTGTGCTGTGACCTCAGGGCCTGTGCTCTGCTGAAAATGAGAGCGGCATTCCTCCCTCCCTGGCGGCTGGGGGTGCCCTCTGTCCCCAGCAACCCCAGTGCTTGTCCCCTGTCATCTCCGACTCTTTCCCAGCTGAGGGTTGGCGGTGGCCCCGCACCTTCCCTGGGCAAGCAGCCTCGGCCACCGTGGGTTGTGGCTCTGTCCTGGCCATGGCTGTGTCCTGCTGCCTTCACCTCCAGGGAATGCCCTGTCCGTGCAGGTCTGTGGCTGTCCCCATCCAGCCATGGCTTGGTCAGGGTCCAGCTGTTTGCCATGTTGGTGGTTGTGTGTGGCTCTCCCCATGGCTATGGCACAGCTGGAGAGGGAGGGGCACAGCTGGCTACCGCCGTGGTGGACGCACACAGCTGGACGTCGCCGCAATCCACAGGCGCTTTCCTAGATTACAGCCCCATTATCTAATAAAGCGGATCCACGGCGCTGCCGGCGTCACTGATTAGAGCTGGAGGAGTCCCGTGGGGACAAGGTTACGGGGCTGCTTGTGGGGCTGTGGCCAGGGCTGGGCCTGGATATCCCCTCCTGGCTGGTGACACAGACTCCTGGTTGCCCCATGGCTTCCATGCCAGGAGCTGCAGAGAGCACAGGACCAGCCCGAGGTGGGGATGGTGCTGGGATGGACAGGACTGGGGCTCCTGGGCACTACACACGGGGAGCTCGGGGTGCTGTTAGGGCTCTGGCCGTGGGGCACAGTGAGACCATGGGTGCTCAGGGCCCCTCAGCCCTGCCACCTTGGCCCTCGGACCTCCTACTGTCACCAGGGGCCTGAGGGGAACCCGGGGGTGCAGCAGGGCTCATTAGCACCGGTGACCTTCCCCTTCCCGTCCCCAGCCAGCGCTAAGCGGGTTTGTTACATATTTAATATCCTGAGAGCGTTATTAGTCGGTATTTAATGACGGATACAACCTGTGGGATAATCCCAGTCTGAGCAGGGAGACGCAGCGGCAGGAGATGGGTGGCTCAGGGGGTCGCAGGCTCTCAGGGCCCCTCTCCCAGCTGCCCACTACTGCCCTGCCCACTGTCCCCCCTCTGCCAGCAGGCAGGAACAGCCCAGTGCCTGTGGGGCTGGGTCCTCACCCAGGCAGAGAGGGGCCTGGGGGCTGCAGGACCCCTTCCCCTTCGCCCCTCTGGAGCCTGGAATCCAGCTGCAGGCACTGGGGCTTGGGCAAGGACCTGGAGGAGGAAGAGGGGACNAGGCCGGGGGGAGGGGGTAAGGCTGGGGTCCTGGCGTGAGTCCTGGACATGTCCTTGCTGGTGGCAGGCAGAGAGGATGCTCATTGCCAATCCCTTGCCCAGCACTGCCCGGGGAGGGGTCGGTACGGGCTGCCCCAGATCCCTGCTGCCGCTCTCGTGGGTGCTAATACCCCCTAATCAGCTGTCAGTCACTGTGGACCCCAGCAGCTATAAAACCCCCAGGAGCGGCTCCCCGGCTNTCAGGGCCCCTCTCCCAGCTGCCCACTACTGCCCTGCCCACTGTCCCCCCTCTGCCAGCAGGCAGGAACAGCCCAGTGCCTGTGGGGCTGGGTCCTCACCCAGGCAGAGAGGGGCCTGGGGGCTGCAGGACCCCTTCCCCTTCGCCCCTCTGGAGCCTGGAATCCAGCTGCAGGCACTGGGGCTTGGGCAAGGACCTGGAGGAGGAAGAGGGGACTTTGGGGGAACACCTTGTGCTGCCCACATCCTACCAGGCTGTACATAAGTTCACCAGCCCCCAGCCATCTGACCCAGCCCACCATGGCATGGGGGGCTTTGCTGACCCCCTGCCCCAGGGCAAGGCCAGGCCTGGGGTCAAGGATGGGTCTCGATGGCTCTTGGCATTGCAGTAGGGCCCCGAGTGTGCGGTGTCTCTTGTGCATCCTTGTGCATGATGCATCCCCATGGCTGTGGGTGTCCACGAGACTCACGTGGAGCCCGTACACCAGCGCTGGGGNGAGAGCTGGAGGACTGTGCAGGAACATGGGGAGCCCTGCAGGGTGCCCCCCAAGCCCTTCTGCCCTGTCCCTGCCCCATGCTGGCCGGCTACACCCTGCTGCCACCCCCCCTGAGTTTCCTGGCGCCCTCGGTAAGTGCCGCATGGCAGTTCCTGGTGGGATGGCATGTGGGACCCTCATCCTGGGACCATGTGGGGTGGTTGAGGTTGGGGCTGGAGAGCTGCTGTGCCATCTTCCCTGCACCCCCATCCCCTGCCCCCTCCTGCTCCCTGGACCTTGGGGTGTGCAGCGCCGGGCACAGGCAAGGATGAGAACGAGCTGGACTCAGCTCTGCTCCTTCCCTTGTGCAAAGGGCTGAGCCCCCACATCCCCCAGCCCCTCTCCCCCAAATGTAGCTGTCCCCTGTCCCATTCTGCCCTGACATGCCTGTGCTCCCTCCAGGTTTCACCTACCTATGAGGTGCCACCGGGGCTGCTGCCCAGCGCTGGGCTCTACCCACCCTGCTGCCGACAGCCCCTTCCCATGGAGCCGGGGCGGGCGAAGGTGACAGCAGCACGGGAGAGCACCGGGGCACTGAAGGCCTGGCTGGCAAGGCACCCCAGGAACCCCTACCCCAGCAAGGGGGAGAAAGTGATGCTGGCCGTAGTCAGCCGGATGAGCCTCACCCAGGTCTCCACCTGGTTCGCCAACGCTCGCCGGCGCCTCAAGAAGGAGAACAAGGTGGGCTGGGCACCACGGGGTGCCTCAGACGGCGAGGACAGTGAGGGCGAGGCGGCCACACCGGCTGCTCCCCCTGGCCCTGACCCCAGCCCCAAGCAGAATGGGTGTGGGAGCAGCCCCGAGGAGGAGCCAGACCCTGGGCAGGGCAAGCAGCCCCAGAAACCCAAGATCTGGAGTGTAGCAGCAATGTTGGCTTCTCCTCCCAGTGAGACTGGGTGCCCGCCAGGGGTGCCAGCAGTACCAGAGCAGGGGTAGGGCTGAGAGAGTTGTGCCCTGTCGCTAAGGGCCAAGTGAGGGCCAGGGCTGGGACTGAAGCTGTGGGGTGAGGACAGTGCCATGGCTGGGCAGGGCAGGACAGCCAGCCACGGGATCCTGTGGCTGCCCAGACAAGGAATGTGGGAGGTGTGGGCAGGGAGGGACGTGGGACATTAATAAATGTGACTCTGTCTTGGATCTCCTGGTGCTACCAGTCAGTGGAGGGGATGTCAGTGGGAATGCTGGCAGGGATGTAGGGATACTGATGGGGATGCTGGAGGGGATATGGCCATCTCCACTGCCAGCAGAGCAGGTCCTGCCCCAAGCCCTTCAGGCTGCCCAGACCTGGCCTTTCTGCCAGGGGTTTGCTGTCACCACAGGCTGGTGTTCCTGTGGGGGCTCCCCCCATTCAACAAAAGAAGACCCACAGCTTTTCTAGGCACCTTCCTGATGCCTCCTTCCCTTTCCCCTCCCTGCATATCTGGGGTCACCCATGGGGTGGGCTCACGTGTGGGACACAGGGCTGGGGTGGCCGTCACTGCCAGCACAGCCATGAGTCAAGGGGCAGCACAGAGAGGGACACAGGGGGACAGGGACACTCATCAATGGAGACGTGGGAGGCACTGCACATGAGAGGGGTGGGAGGGAGCGGCAGCATCTGTCCCCTCGCCAAATGGGATATCGGCTTCTGGGAATGGGCTCAGACCCACTGTGCTCCCCCTGTCCCCAGGGCTGGGTTCTGACAAGTGGCTCCACACAGCCCCAGGGTGACAAGTGGGGTGGGGAGAGCTGGCTGGGGAGGGGACAGGGGGCCATGAGCCCCGGGAAGGCACAGACAGACACGGGGCAGAGCTGTATGTGGGCTTTTAATGTGCCTGAGAACTAGGAAACAGAAATCAAAAATAGACTTTGCTCTTCTTGATAAAAGTAATAAAATGGGTTAGCGGTGTTAAATTAATTCTTACAAAACAAAACCCAAGGAGGTTAAATAAGGCCCGGAGGCTCCGCATAAAAACCACAACGACTACAAAACAGCTGCAAAGGACGTCTTTACACACCAAAGAAACTCCTCTTCTCCGCTCCTCCCCTCTACGGTACACAGCGTCGGCGAACACGGGACTCACACATGTGGGAAAGAAACACGGATGTGATGGGAGCCGCCCTGTGAGGAGCACGGGCGCCACGGACAGAACTATTTACACTATGGACATGGAGCTGGGATTAAGTCTCCCGGCTGCCGCTTTGCTCTCGGCTCAGCTCCCGCTGTAAAGGAGGAGGAGGAGGAACGAGGAAGAAGAGGAGGAGGAGCTCAGTGTCCAGCCTGAATGTTTGCAGGCTGCAGCCACTCCAGCCTGGGCTCCCACTTGGCAAAGCCTGCGCTGTTCTGTAAGGGAATCGTAGAATGGTTTGGGTGGGAAGTGACCTTTAGAGGTCATCTGGTCCAACCCCCCTGCAATGAGCAGGGACATCTTCAACCAGGTCAGGTTGTTCAGAGCCGGAGTCCAACCTGACCTTGGATGCTTCCAGGGATGGGGGCATCTATCACATCTCTGGGCAACCTGGTCCAGTGTTTCACTGTCCTCATTGTAGAAAATTTCTTCCTTGTATCTAATCTAAATTGATACTCTTTTAGATTAAAACCACTACCCCTTGTCCTATTGCTACAGGTCCTACTCAAAAGTTTGTCCCCATCTTCCTCATAAGCCCTTGTTAAGCACTGAAAGGCCACAATAAGGTCTCCCTGGAGCCTTCTTTTCTCCAGGCTGAACAACCCCAACTCCTTCAGCCTGTCCTCACAGCAGAGGGGCTCCAGCCCTTGGATCATTTTTGTGGCCTCCTCTGGACTCGCTCCAACAGGTCCATGTCTTTCCTGTGATAAGGACCCCAGAGCTGGAGACAGCACTGCAGGTGGGGTCTCACAAGAGCAGGGTAAAGGGGCAGCATCACCTCCTNCAGCCCCAGAAACCCAAGATCTGGAGTGTAGCAGCAATGTTGGCTTCTCCTCCCAGTGAGACTGGGTGCCCGCCAGGGGTGCCAGCAGTACCAGAGCAGGGGTAGGGCTGAGAGAGTTGTGCCCTGTCGCTAAGGGCCAAGTGAGGGCCAGGGCTGGGACTGAAGCTGTGGGGTGAGGACAGTGCCATGGCTGGGCAGGGCAGGACAGCCAGCCACGGGATCCTGTGGCTGCCCAGACAAGGAATGTGGGAGGTGTGGGCAGGGAGGGACGTGGGACATTAATAAATGTGACTCTGTCTTGGATCTCCTGGTGCTACCAGTCAGTGGAGGGGATGTCAGTGGGAATGCTGGCAGGGATGTAGGGATACTGATGGGGATGCTGGAGGGGATATGGCCATCTCCACTGCCAGCAGAGCAGGTCCTGCCCCAAGCCCTTCAGGCTGCCCAGACCTGGCCTTTCTGCCAGGGGTTTGCTGTCACCACAGGCTGGTGTTCCTGTGGGGGCTCCCCCCATTCAACAAAAGAAGACCCACAGCTTTTCTAGGCACCTTCCTGATGCCTCCTTCCCTTTCCCCTCCCTGCATATCTGGGGTCACCCATGGGGTGGGCTCACGTGTGGGACACAGGGCTGGGGTGGCCGTCACTGCCAGCACAGCCATGAGTCAAGGGGCAGCACAGAGAGGGACACAGGGGGACAGGGACACTCATCAATGGAGACGTGGGAGGCACTGCACATGAGAGGGGTGGGAGGGAGCGGCAGCATCTGTCCCCTCGCCAAATGGGATATCGGCTTCTGGGAATGGGCTCAGACCCACTGTGCTCCCCCTGTCCCCAGGGCTGGGTTCTGACAAGTGGCTCCACACAGCCCCAGGGTGACAAGTGGGGTGGGGAGAGCTGGCTGGGGAGGGGACAGGGGGCCATGAGCCCCGGGAAGGCACAGACAGACACGGGGCAGAGCTGTATGTGGGCTTTTAATGTGCCTGAGAACTAGGAAACAGAAATCAAAAATAGACTTTGCTCTTCTTGATAAAAGTAATAAAATGGGTTAGCGGTGTTAAATTAATTCTTACAAAACAAAACCCAAGGAGGTTAAATAAGGCCCGGAGGCTCCGCATAAAAACCACAACGACTACAAAACAGCTGCAAAGGACGTCTTTACACACCAAAGAAACTCCTCTTCTCCGCTCCTCCCCTCTACGGTACACAGCGTCGGCGAACACGGGACTCACACATGTGGGAAAGAAACACGGATGTGATGGGAGCCGCCCTGTGAGGAGCACGGGCGCCACGGACAGAACTATTTACACTATGGACATGGAGCTGGGATTAAGTCTCCCGGCTGCCGCTTTGCTCTCGGCTCAGCTCCCGCTGTAAAGGAGGAGGAGGAGGAACGAGGAAGAAGAGGAGGAGGAGCTCAGTGTCCAGCCTGAATGTTTGCAGGCTGCAGCCACTCCAGCCTGGGCTCCCACTTGGCAAAGCCTGCGCTGTTCTGTAAGGGAATCGTAGAATGGTTTGGGTGGGAAGTGACCTTTAGAGGTCATCTGGTCCAACCCCCCTGCAATGAGCAGGGACATCTTCAACCAGGTCAGGTTGTTCAGAGCCGGAGTCCAACCTGACCTTGGATGCTTCCAGGGATGGGGGCATCTATCACATCTCTGGGCAACCTGGTCCAGTGTTTCACTGTCCTCATTGTAGAAAATTTCTTCCTTGTATCTAATCTAAATTGATACTCTTTTAGATTAAAACCACTACCCCTTGTCCTATTGCTACAGGTCCTACTCAAAAGTTTGTCCCCATCTTCCTCATAAGCCCTTGTTAAGCACTGAAAGGCCACAATAAGGTCTCCCTGGAGCCTTCTTTTCTCCAGGCTGAACAACCCCAACTCCTTCAGCCTGTCCTCACAGCAGAGGGGCTCCAGCCCTTGGATCATTTTTGTGGCCTCCTCTGGACTCGCTCCAACAGGTCCATGTCTTTCCTGTGATAAGGACCCCAGAGCTGGAGACAGCACTGCAGGTGGGGTCTCACAAGAGCAGGGTAAAGGGGCAGCATCACCTCCTTTACCCTACTGGCCACGCTGCTTTTGATGCAGCCCAGGACACAGCTGGCCCTCTGGGCTACCAAGTGCACATTGTTGGCTCATGTCCAGCTTTACATCCACCAAGTATCTTCAATTCCTTCTTAGCAGGGCTGCTCTCCATCCCTTCATCCCCAAGGCAACAGGCACTGAGCACCTCCCAGTGGTCCAGGCAGACCTCCATGCTGCGGGTCAGCCATGGTTTGGGGAACACCCGTACCCCAAGGGACAAGGCTCCAACTGGCCCAAAGCCTCCCCAGCGTGGGCACAGGGCTCAGCCATGCAGGGTCAGGAGTGGGGGAACCCAAATACCTCCCGGCACAGACATTGGCAGAGGCTGTAGACAATGCAGAGGAGGAGAGTGGAGGGCACAAGGCTGACCAGGACGATGCCCAGGCTGTGGTGCTCGATGAGAAGGAGGTAGATACCAAAGGGCAGGGAGCTGAAGTAGAGGAGGCAGAGGACACCCAGGATGAAGCGGGGGATGGCTTGCCACCCCCAGGAGTGGCACTTCTGCCCAGGACCATGGCAGGGCAGCGTGCCCAGGCTGGCAGGCTGGTACAGCCGCACCACCTCCAGACTGCCCAGGCCCTCTGGTGGGGCCACATCTTCCGGTACCTCCAGGATGGTGACCACCAGGCAATCAGGGCCAGCCGTGGGCTCCAGTACACTGGGGCACAGGAGGACCTCAGGAGACCGGGGGGGACCCTGCTTCTTGGCCTGCTCATGGCCTGTCAGCAGTGCCAGCACCTCACCATCGTCCTGCAGCTGCTGCATGTCCCCACCGGGCACTGGGCTGTGCTGGCGGCAGAAGGGGCAGCGGAGCTGGTGGGGTGACGCGTTCCCCAGCACCACCATCTTGCGCAGGCACTTGGCGCAGAGGCGATGGCCGCAGCGGAGCAGCTTGGGTCTGTGGGCACGGGCATCGTAGCGGCTGTAGCAGATCTTGCACTCCATTTCGAGGGCTACATGTACTGGTGCCTGCAGCCCCTGCTCGTCATCCTGGTGGGCCATGCTGCCAGAGGGCTGGCCAGGGGTTCTCTGGGCTGGGGGAGAGGGAAGTTGCTGTGAACAAGGGCTTGGGGGGCAGATTCAGGGCCCTGCTGCACCCCACAGGCTGGGTCCTGGTCAGGTCCTTGGGGTCGGTGACAGAGTGGGGATGGGGGAGTGGGGCACCAACAGCAGCCCCCTCCCAGAGCCAGTACACCCCAGCTCTAACCACTCACTGGTACCATCAGCACTGGGACTCATCCCCTCCCCGGTGTCTGGGAAGGAGGGAGACATCTTTCCCAGGGACAGGACCAGCTCCGGGGCCTCCCCGTGCTGCAGGGGAAGCGCGGGGGTGGAGAGGGGCAGTGTCCTGAGTGGAACTTGTCCCTTCCTGAGCATCCAGTCTCCCCGGTGCTCCAGACACCGGGCTCCCTTGGCTGCAGGGAGCCCCTGCCCTGCAGCCCCCTCTCCCCCCCGCCCTTCTGCTTTACCCCGTACCTGCGGTCTGCGCCGGGGCTCCCGGGTGGGACGCGGCCGTGGGTCGGTCCCCGGCCCTGCTGCCCTGTCCGGGGAGGCAGGCAGGGTGGCGGCGTGCCCCCCATGGAAGAGGCGTGGGGCAGGCAGCCCGCCACGCTGCGGAGGCAGCCCCGGCGCAGGGGCTGGCAGCATCCTCCGCGGCGTTGGCCTGGCAACGCGGAGCGGGAGGCGGATGCTCGGCCGGTGCCGGTGCCGTCGCCGTGCGGAGGGTGCCGGTGGGTCAGGCCCACCCACGCCACGGGACACAGCCAGGTTGTCCTGCCCGCCCCCGGACTTGCAGAGGGTCGGTGCAGCTCTCTGCGGACCCTTCACTCACAGACAGCCCTGAGGATGCTCCTTCCCAGCCCGGGTGCTGCAGGCAGTGGCCCCTGGGGACCTGCAGTCCCTGGACCAGGGGAGAGGGTGGCCGCAGGGTGGGATCCTGAGGGCCCCGGCAGCATGGACAGACCCTGTCCTCTTCCCCACCCTGGAAAAGGGCAGCTCCTGCAAGGCCCCAGGGAGAGAAGCATGAAGTGCCCAGCAAGGAGGGCTCTGCACACCCATCATGGAGCCCATGTCACCTGCAGGACAGGGATCTCAGGGCACCCAGAAACACTCAACACTGCCGGCATGTGCCTGGCCACCTCACCCCACTCCTGCACCCTGGGGATCTGGGTCCTTGCCAGAGCCAGGCTGAGCCCTTGTCACCTCCCTCTCTGTGACTGGGTCTGCCCCCTAGCCTGAGCCAAATCCCCTCCCAATGGCTGTGTGCCTTGCTGGGGTGTCTCCAGCAGCCCTGAGGGGCAGCAGCCAGCAGAGACCCCCTCACTGCCCAGGGCTGAAAGCAGCAGTGATTCCTCCCCAGCACAGACAGAGCAAACCTTCTTCCTGCTGCGCTGCTGGCCAACAGAGTGACAATGACCTGACCACCCTCCACGGGCAGCAGAGCTTGTGGGGGCGATCGTGGGGACCTCACACAGCAATGGCTGACCAGGGGACACACCTGAGCCCCAGTGCTACCAGGGATTTCCATCTCCCCGTCAGTGACAGTATCACACCTTGGTGCTCGCAGACTGCTCCAGCTGCAGAAAACCCTCCAGGCTTTCTAAGCCGGTTAACAATTATGTTTTCTTCCTCCACACAGGGCTCTACCCTGTTTGCTGAGCTCTGGGAGCTCCCTGGGTAATTAGTGTTCACACCCTGACGAGCGCAGGGCTGGGCTGCACTGGAGCAGCCACTTGGGCAGGAACTGCCCGGAGCAGCGTCATCCAAGGGCCCTTTGGTTCACAGAATTGTCAGAGTTGGAAAGGGACCTCTCGAGATCACCCAGTGCAACTCCCCTGCTAAAGCAGCGCTGCCCAGAGCACATCACTCAGGACTGCATCCAGGCAGGGCTTGAAGTTCTCCAGAGAAGGGACTCCACACCCTCCCTGGGCAGCTTCTGCCATCCTCACCCTTAAAGAAGTTTTTCCTCATATTTGAATGGAACTTCCCTTGTTCCAGCTTGTTCCCATTGCCCTTCGTCCTGTCACTGGGAACCACTAAAAAGGCCCCGCTCCATCCTCCTTCAACCCACCCTCCAGATACTTCTAAGCATTACTAAGGTCTCCCCTCAGCCTTCTCTTCTCCAGGCTAAAGAGTCCCAGCTCTCTCAGCCTTTCCTCATCAGGGAGATGCTCCAATCCCTTAATCAGATTCATTGCCCTGCACTGGACTCTCTCCAGGAGTTCCCTGTCTCTCTTGAGCTGGGGAGCCCAGAACTGGATGCAATATTTCACTTGTGGCCTCACCAGTGCAGAGCAGAGGGTGAAATCACCAAGGTTTGGCAGAGGCTGAAAGAGTTTTTATTCCAGGGGACCAGGCAACGTCCAGTTCCTGGTATGACTGCTGACCTTGCCCCCCCAGTCCTGCCCGTACCCCGCACCATTCCCCGCTGTGTCCCCAGCTGTCACCACCACTGCAGCCCCTGAGGGTGCTCGGCCCGGCCTCGGTCACCCGCCCTTGGCTTCACCCTCAGTACAGGTTGGGCTGGGCAGGGAGTAGTCCCAGTGCTGTGGGACAGTCACCATTGAGTGTCTCGGTGGGAAGTGTCACATCCCATCTTGGCACTGGGCTGCAGGGGGTGCCCAGCACTGGACGGTCTCATTGAATCAAGGATCAGGCAGCTCAGTCCTGTGAGAACCTGCTCCTTGTCCCGGCCACCCACCCCCAGCCCCACCACCCTCACTGGATCCTCCCACCAGCTGTCACCTGGTCCCTGTGCTTCTCCAGAGCCAGAGCCCACCAACCTCTGCTCAGCTCCTGCTGTGCTCTGCTGATGAAACACATACCAAGGTAACTGGCCACCATCCAGGGGAGCAAGATAAAGGACGCGGTGAGGACAGAGTGACGAAGGAGTAGGTCTGCTGACAGTTCCCGTCATCAAGGAGTCTCTGGTCACCTGCACTTCGGCCTGCCTTGGCTCAGAATAATGAATAAAGGGGGGGGGAAGGCTTTACAGCTTTACAAACTGCTGGTTTCACTGCCAGAGCTCCCAACTGTCCTGAGTGACATTAAAGGAGGTCAATGATCTTGTCTCTGTCATCAACAGCTGCGAAGATACTGGGAGCAGGGGATGTAGATGCTGGGAGCAGGCAGCGGGTGGGGCTGGGCTGTTCCTGCCCACCCCAGATCAGCACGGGTGCAGTGCCATGTGCGTGACACGGACCCAGGACTCAGCTCCTGGCTTTTAACTAAATAAACCTCAGGACCGGTTCGATCTGTGCCAAGAAACACAAGTTCCGGGATCACAGGCTTCCAGGCAACACTAACCCATCCCGCAGAGATTTTCCCTTTGGGCCAGCAAAACCCAGCTGGGGAGGAGGAGAGGCTTCCAGGGTGTCTGCAGCCCATCAAGCCTGGAAATTCCTGAGGCTGGGTCACAGAACCACCGCTGCTTTGAACCCCCAGAGCCGCCCTCGCCTCGTTAGGCCAGAAGAGACTGGTGGCAGTGAACGGTTCTTTAACCCAGGAGTCAGGGACAGGGTAAGATCGATGACTGGAAGCTGAAGAGAGACCAGTCTGGCCGAGGAAGGTCTGCACTTGGAGAGAGCAGGGCATCGACTCCCAGCTCTACCCAGGAAAGGTCCCCCCTCACTACAGACACCCCTCGTTAGGGACCAACTGCAGGAAAGCTCCATCAAGCCCTTGTCACCACAGCATCGGTCACTGCTCGGTGCCGACCTGTAACACGGCTCAACCTGGACCTCCTCAACCTGGGGCCAAAGGGCTACCACAGTGTGAAAAGGCCCAGAGCAGAGACCACACCTGGAGGAGTTGGCTGGTTCTGCCCTGAGGAGGCTGAGGGTGATCCCAGCTGCCGGCACTCCCCGGGAGGGTTGTTACGGGCCAAGCCAAACCCTCGAGCGTAGCAGCAGACAATGAACCAAGAGGAGAGTGGTCAGGTTGTTTTGAAGCCTTCACACAGGCCATTAGGAAAAAAAAAACTCCCCAAGAGGTCACTGCAGCACAGAACAGGTCAGATGACAGATTATTCTGGAAAAAACCCTCACCAAACTATGTTTTTCAACCTTTCAGCCAGAGAGAGACAGAGGTGAGGGCAGAAGGTGACCAAAGACCCTCGGCCTACAGAGAAGGAAAGGCACAGACACGGGGCAGAGCTGTATGCTGGTTTTTAATGTTCCTAAGAACTAGGAAACAGAAATCAAAAATAGACTTTGCTCTTCTTGATAAAAGTAATAAAATGGGTTAGCGGTGTTAAATTAATTCTTACAAAACAAAACCCAAGGAGGTTAAATAAGGCCCGGAGGCTCCGCATAAAAACCACAACGACTACAAAACAGCTGCAAAGGACGTCTTTACACACCAAAGAAACTCCTCTTCTCCGCTCCTCCCCTCTACGGTACACAGCGTCGGCGAACACGGGACTCACACATGTGGGAAAGAAACACGGATGCGATGGGAGCCGCCCTGTGAGGAGCACGGGCGCCACGGACAGAACTATTTACACTATGGACACGGAGCTGTGCTGGTGCCCGTGCAGCCACAGGAGCCCCCGGGCTCTGCCCGTCCTTCTGCCAGCACCGGGCTGCAGCCAGAGCCCCTCCAGCTGCGGTGCCAGGCACCGAGCACTCGCGTTTGCCATCCATCCCTCCATCTGTCCCTGCCGTCCTTTCACCCGTGCGTGCGTCCCAGCTCCGGCTGCCCCTTCCCTTGGGGGGGTGCTGCCTGCTCCTTCTGTCACGCCACGCTGCATTTTCCCTCGCCCTCCCGTGAGGGCCGCGGTCGAGCCTCCTCTCCTCACCGGCGGTCGGGCGCTTCCCAGCAGTCCTGGGCCAGGGTGGGGGCATGCAGTTCGCAGAGGAAAGCGGGTGCCGTGGAGCTGCTGCACAGGAGTCCCCCGGGCCGGTGCTCTGCAGCCAGCAGTCTCTCCACCTGCCCTGGGCAAAGCCTACTGGGGGCCGCCGGCACCTCCCCTGCTGCCTCGCACCTCTGCACCTTAGTTGGGATTAGTCTCCCTGCTGCTGCTCTGCTCTCGGCCCAGCTCCCGCTCTTTGTCCGCTGTGGAGGAGGAGGAGGAGGAGGAAGATGAGGAGGATGAGGAGGAAGAGGAGGAGGAAGAACTGAGGGTCCGGCCTGAATGCTTGTAGGCTGCAACAAGCTCCTGCAGCCGCTCCGGCGTGGGCTCCCACTTGGCAAAGCCCGCACTGTTCTGCAGGAAGAGGACGGCTGTGTTGTGCACGGCCTTGTAGTACATCTCCTCTCTGCAAGGGAAGGCACAGGCACTCAGCATCTCCCCTGGCCCACCCACCCACAAGTCAGACAACTGCCAACCAGACACCCCTCCTTAGCACCCACCCCTCCTCCTCCTGCAGGTTGTGTTCAGGACAAGTATTAATCTCTGCCCTTCTCTCTCATTATTCGGAGGAACAGAGCAGGCAGAGTGCCGTGTGAGGCAGGTCTGAATAAAGGCAGAGGCTCACAGACTTTCAGAGGAGAAGCACTGACGCTGCACAACCACCCAGACCCCTACCAGCATGTGCACTGGGACATCACTGTCCCCAAAGAAGGGGATTTGTCACAGCAAAGCATCAATTGTAGCCAGGTACAGAGAACTTAACTGATTAAGCATCTGTTGCTCAAACAAGTTGTTGCTTGAACTTGTTGCTTAAACAGCAGACCACAGGCCAGCTTACTCCACTGAGGACCAAGGTCCTGCCTGTCCCTTTGCTTCTGGCCTGCCCCCGAGTGACACTGAATGGCTGTGGCATTTGGCAGCCCAGGAAACGCTGCTCAGTTGCCCCTCCAGGCCAGAGGAGCACAGACAATCACTGCAGCACCACGTGTATGACCTGTTCAGGCTGGACTTGTACCCACGGAATACACCACTCAAGCCTTGTGTTAGTGAAATACCTCACTAGTCATTAAACAAATGCCAAATTCACAACACCGTATGCCTGTCTTACAAATCCAGGGTGATTACGCACTGCCTTTTTCCTTGCCTGCTCCCTGTTTTCCCTCGATTTCAATTTGGGATGGGTTATTTCTGTCACACGGCTTCAGAAACACGTTTCCCAGAAGGACCTGAGAAAAAGGCCTACTTTTTGCAGACGTGCTGAGACCCGCTGCGGTATTCGTGATCAAAGGCTGGCAGGATGAGCTGGTGCCTCTTGAACTTGCTCTGCTCCATGCGGGTCAGGGCTGGCGTAGGAGGGTCCCGCCACTCGGGGATGAAGACAATAAAGGAGAGGGGCTCACTGGAATTCTCCAGCAGTTTCTAGTTCAAGAAGAAAAAGGAACAACCTCAGCGCTGGCTCAGTGTGAGTTCTGTTGAAATGAAATATTCCTGCTTCTAGAGCGATGCCACGACTTGTCACTGTCCTTGGCCTTTGGCATCGAGGCCCTGCTGTGGGGGGGTGGGATCAAGTGGGGAGGAGGCTGCACAGCTCCACTCAGAACAGCTCCACAGCTGAGCACAACGTACCTCAAAGTGAGAGACCATGGCATCCATCAGCTCCTCACAGAACGGAGGATTCGCCTCAAAAGAGCCACTTATAGGGAAGAAATCCAGGCACGGGCTGGAGGAAAAAGGCAAAGATCCTAGTCAGAGAGACTAGAATTCTCGTTTTCACACCTTCAAAAGCATCACTTCCTCAGAAAAGGCAGCCATAGTCTCAGAAAGCTGGAATCCCCAGCAGTATGGGGCCTGCTGCTTCTAACAGCAGGACTGGTCACTGGGGACACGCTCTGTCTGTAGTCACTGGAGGTAACTGCTGATTCAAGCTGACTGCTTGAGGGTCCAGGTCTCCCTTTCTTCAGAAGAAGGGCAAGCACTGGCAACACCTATAAACTGTGTTACTCCAGAGACCAGAGCCCTCTAACGAGACCAAAGGCACACTCCTGACGGTGTCACAGCCAGTCTGTGTCCGCTCATGGCCTTTAGGCAGGCCTGAAGCACACATCCTTCTGAGCAGACACCACACAAGCAGCTACCACACCCTGAACACGCAGACACGTCAGCCCATCTTGAGTCATTGCACATGCACACACCCACACACACACACACCAAGGGCACCGGAAGGTAAGACTCACCCCCTGGATCCAAAATACCCGTCTGTATCCAAGAAGGCCGAACAGTACTGTTTAAAATAGCAATTCAGGGGCGAGGCAAAGCATTCAAAACTCACTCCAAAGAGTTTGTGAAGGGCTTCAAAGACGTGCACGGGAAGTGCCCCCTGCAGACCAGTTCCTTCGTACAGACCCACACCGAACATCATCTGAGGAGAGCAAACCCCGGTGAGCCGTGCCTGTACTCGCTGTTCCTGCTGCTCCCTTCACTGACCACGGACCCAGGGCCACACGTCCATGCACCCACTCCTCTAGGTATGCAGGGCCCCCTCGTCCTTTCTCAAATTCGTGTAGGTCCCCTGCATGTACCCAAGAATGCTCTTTAGATATTTCGTCCAACTCAGACCCCCAAAATGGTCAATTTTTACACATATCCCCCACGAACCTTCAGCTGCCACTCGGAGTCAAGAACTACTGAAGGTTGCTTTCATGAAAATTTATCTTTACCACCCCTGAGGTCTCCTGTCAAGATCACAATTGCTCCCCAGACCACAGTCCCATCTTAAAGCACTAGGAGAAGACAAGAGACCCACTCTAAGCCCTATTTTGCACCAGGCTCTCAGAGCTGTGGACCTCCCCCTGAGCAAAGACAAGTTCCGTTCCCCACTACTACTAAGGCTTTCTGACTTAGAGCTGTGATGAGACAGTACCTGGTATCGACGGAGAAGGCACCAAACCCTGGGCAGAAACTTTTCAAAGCCAGAGTCGTCAATGCAGCTGTACCGATAGAGAAGCCACTGGAAGAGAAAGCCCAGCCATTAGACACAAAGAGAATAAACAAAGACAAAGCAGTACACGATTATACTGTGACATGGAGAAGGACAACAGGAGCAGGTGGGGCTCTGCATGGAGGTAAAAGCACATCTGCCTTTACCCAGCGAGTGATCCACAAGCTCTTCACCAGTATGAATGAATGTACCACATCAGTGAGTGTCTCTCAGCAAGGGCTGAGAGGGCGTCTCTCAGCACTCTGGCAGCTCAGTACATCTCTTAAGTGCACACACACCACCTTCTAACTATTCCCAGAGGAAGCCTGACCCTGACGAAGGTGAAAGCAGCTGCCCTCATTGCTGCTACTGTTAGGGCAGTGTCTGACAGGCTCTGCCAGGTCAGTGCTCCACCCCCCTACATAGTCCCTCCTTGTGGAGGAGAAGGAGAAATGATTGTGACAAGTCCTGCAGGACTGGTGCTCATCCCTTACCAGCTTGCTGAAGTAGTTGCGGCTCACTTTCACCATCTCCCCTTTGTACCGCACACAGGCCACGTTGTTCTCCATGTGCATTTCCACGCTGGGGAGTGGTGGAGAGGGGATGGCCAGTCTCACTGGGTAACAGTACACGAGCCTGTCCTGGACTTCGGGAGCTTCTATCTCAGCTATGGAGAGTAGAGAGAAAGGCAGCTCATTAGAATCCAAGCATATCTGGGACAGATCTTCCTTCCACCTCAAAACATGCAGGGACAGGAATAAAGAGTAGACTGCTCACCCCAAAAACACTGCAGTGGCATTTCATTTGTAGGCAGCTAACGAGGTTCAGAGCTAATTCCCCCAATTATTTCCTTCCCCCACTGCCAGAGCACAGAGAGGACCTATTTCACATTATTTCTCCATCTCTAACACTGCAGACATGTAGACTCTACACAACTATTCCAGCATCACGAGGCATGTTCCAGACAAGTAAAACACCTTCCTTGTTCCTAACAGTTATTTCAGTTTGCACCAAACTCAACCAAAGCACAATAAATATTCCCAGGCTGCCAAGTGCAGGCGGCAAAGGAATCTTCCTGCCACCTTGTGGTTACCCATCAGGGACAGCAGCTCAGCCTCAGCAGGAAAAAAAAAAGAGAGCTCACAGGAAAAAACAATAGGAAAGAATCACGGATTCAATCAGGTGGGAAGACAAGCAGCAAAAACAAGAAGCAAAAGGCAGACACTGAAGAAAGTCTGAGGAGAGGTAGGACACAAAAAGGAAAAGGACCAACCGAACGGTGGTGACAAAAGAAGCAGGAACCACAGAAAAAGGTAACTAGAGGCAGAAGTACAGACATAAACTACAGAGAACAGAGAAAAGATCAAGGAACGTAAATCATCTGTTGGGAAAGGAAGAAGCACGCCCAGTGATGTGCTGGGAGGCAGAGGAGCGCAGAAAGTGCTTAGAACCCAAGAAATGTGGCAAAGGAGAACACAGGGAGCAGAGAGGATTTGGCATTAGGAAGGGGAGTGTCAGCTGTCCCCAAGAATTCCTGAAGAAGCAGAGAAAAAAAGCATGGTCTAGGGAAATGAACCCATGCCCTGTTCATTGTGGCCAGCTCCCAACAAGCTACTTCATACTGACAAATACCTTTATGGTATTTGGTATTACAGGCAGTAACAGTACCCGATGGAAAGATCCCTTGCCATGGACACAGGCACTGTGTGACTCTCTCAGCTTAGACTTATGCTGCGCTGGTTATTACTGACTCTATTAAATTCAACTCCATGGACTCAGAGCAGCTCTCCCAACAGGTAACACCATTTGAATGGGGACAGGGCAGAGTGCCTTTATGTTGCAGCGCTGTAGCCCTAGAGCTCTTTGGAGCCGACTGCGTACCAGATATATTGTTCTCTTTGAGGATGGCAAGATGCTTCTCCCGGATCCGCTTGACGTATTCAAGGGATATGTAGTAAATCTTACTGCAGATGCCTTCAACGGAGTCCTTTGCTGCAGCAGACACATGGGGCCCACACTGTTTGCGTAAGTGCTCCAGGCGGTCCTGCAGAACCAGAGAACCAGAGTCCCTTACACAACCTGCCGCTCCCCAGGGGTAGACTGAGGAGACTCTCCATGCCGCTGTCACTCCTGTTTCACAGAGGAAATGAAAGCAACCACAGCCTTCTCCAAAAGAACCTTGATCTGGTCCCAACACACCGTCCCTCCCCATCCTTTCCCAGGCTCCCCATGCTCAGCTGCACGAGCAGAGGGATACCGACCATGTAGTCCTCCTTAGAGGCAGAATGGTCCCGTCGCAGCCAGCTGAAGGTGTCCTCCACGTTCCACTTCACCACCTTCCTGCTGTCTGGTGAAGCACTCCTGCACAAAACAGAGAAGCAAACTTTAACCCAGGGCTGCACAGCAATATATTCCATCCCACAGCAGTCTTCTGTCTGTTCTGATGCTTTCTCTAGGCTCTACTCTGTCACTCTCCTCCAGGCCTCCTCTGGAAAGTGCTTCCAGACATTTGCATGACTAGGGACTGCTACTCTTGCTCCAAAACACAGTGCAGTGCTGTTCTCTCTGCAACACAAGAGGCAGATTTAAAAAGCATTTATCTATCATGGAAATGGTCCACTGTGATCTTGCCTCTCATTTTCAAATGCAGCCACTGCTAGGAGCTTGTGACTCAGAAAGCTACCCCATTAACAAGCTTTCCTGTCCTGTCCTGTGGCAGAACCTGTCAGAAAAATCATACATGGTATAATAAAACACTACTCCAAGCTTGTTGCTCTTTAACCGCAGTGAGTGCCCACGTACTCATCTTTTTTCCTCAGGGATAAATGACAGAAGGCATTCCGTGTCCAGTATTTCACAGATTCTCACTTGTCTCTGCTTATGTTCACCTTCCCAACATCAGATTTTACTCTAACATTACTATCAAAAGATGCCTCTAGCATGACTGGTTTTTCCTCTAAGTTCCTAACCTTGCTTTTCCTCAGTAAGATGATGACCAGCACTGAATAAGGCGGGATCCAGCAGCCCCTTCTCTAAGTCCCCATAACCTTTTTCTCTTTTCTGAGCACAACAGCCCTGTAACAGGAACTCCCACCTGGATTCAATCAGCCGTTTTGCAGCCTCAGCGTACTTGAAGAGCAGTCTCTTGGCTTCCTCTCGGAATTTGATTCTGGATAACCTGAGGTAAGTATAAATTCACATGCATCAGTTCCACAGCTGCCACGAAGGTATGGAGGCCAGGTCCAGTTCCCAAGCTTTACACCACCAGCACCCTACCACTTCACCAGCAGCAGTAAAACACAAAAGCACAGAACCACAGCAGGTAAATCACTGGACTAGCCCAAGGCAAAACCATCCCAGCAAGCTGCCTTGTCTTCGAACAGTACCTGATAGGAATGTCATTCATGATCTCTCTGAACATGGAGGGAGACACTACTGGCTCACAGTCACTCGGTAGAAGAGGATCTGTCCCTTTATCAACCACCTTCCTCTCCAACATCCAGCGATTAAAAGACTCCCTTGGGGGGTCAATCCCTGGAGAAGCACAGAAAAAGGGTCTCATCAGCATGATAGAGATGCCCAGAAGCTCTGATAAGGATCACCACATCGGAGTTCTGCCTAATGCGTTCACAACTGGCAATGTCACAGAGGTCAGCAAGAGATCACAAGATAAAGACAGACATAAACCACAAGGAAGAAACCACGGGATTGAGGAGAGAAATAAGGGGAACCCAACAGACACTTACCTTCTCGCTGCTGGCAGAGCTCACGATAATGTTGCCGCAGCTTGAGAATGAGCTGGGATCGAAGCAGCTCCACTTCAGGGTGCGGAGAAAGCACTTCAGATGGTGCTCTCTGCTTAATCACTGCATTTGTCTGAATGTCCAGGTCCCAATATACTCTATGGCAGAAGCAAATGTCATCAGGATGGACAGATCATTGGCTAATTATCAAATATTACTTCTAAAGATGCTCCCATGGGCTGTTTCACAAGCCAGGAAACTGAACTATCAAGACTCTTTGCAAAGATATAGAGGGGTGTTATGTCCCTCAGATTCTTCCTCAAAGATATCTGGAAAACCAGTTGTCTCTAATCTACCATCGAGAATGGAAAGAGAAAAGAACGGAAGACAAATGATGACAACTTACTCGGTTGGTCGTAGAAGAGCTGCCTGCTGTTTATCTTCAGGTGAAACACACCATGCCTTAAGGACAGAGGTTCCTGGAATACTGGGAGAGCTGGGGACCGGCTGAGCAGTTGGGTTCCCTGGGACATCCGCCTGGGGGTATAGAAGACTTATTACTGCCCCACAGAGAGAGGTAAAGGGGAAGCAGCCCAGTACACCTAACAAGCCTGCCCCAGTACACCACCCAAGATACCCTCATGAACTGCTAAAGGACATTTTGCCTGCTGTTGGCATGTTAACATCGACACGTGAGCTGCCATGTTTCTCAGGCATAATGCTGTCTCCCAACTCCCAGACTCTACCTCTGGCTGTAAGAAACAGCAATCTGGCAGGACCTGAGTCTGCTTCCACTTTTGTACTTTCTGAGTGTCAGTTGTCACAGCTTGAGTAGCACTAGGGTGGCATGACCTTGCACAGTTCAAAAACACCACACTTCCAAGCTCTAGGTTTCAGTTTAAACAACATCCTGAAGACTATTTGTTTCACAGCACCAGACCCACCCACCTTGGGCTTTTTCACGCTGTTGCCACTCGATGGAACCTCCTCAGAGAATCTCCTCTTCCTTTGCTTGCTCTCCACAGAGGTATCTATCATCCCACCTTCCAGTGGCATAGGAGCTGCATTCAGTCCCAGAGGGTCTGACTATGTGTCCAGACAAGAGCACACATTAGTTCATCAGCTGCCACTGCAGAGTCCCAAACAAAGGTAATAAGCCCTCTTAATTTCCCTTAGATGCCCCAGGCTCCCACATGGATAGAAATAAGGACACCAATTCTCGCACCTACAGAAAGCTAAAAAATTCTCTTCTAGACCTATGTCTATATGGGTTTTTCGGGGTTTTTTTCCAAGATTTAAATGAGAAAACTGCAACACAGCTCCTCCAGGCTGAGTGTTCTTTGAGCAGCGTGTTACACTGGAACAGCACTGCCTGAGCATCCACCTGAAGGATTTCACCAGAACCAATCCAGACACTGGACTCTACAAGGAGCTCTGAAGGTAGAGAAGACCCTCCCACATGTGCAATCTGAAGTCCACAAGACCATGGCATCTGCCCCTGCAGAATATCCCAGTATAGGCACAGCACCTCGAGACAAGTGCTTACTTACAATGACATCGTGTTGTCCCAGAACAGGCATTTCCCACAGAGACTGGTTAGTGAAGCGATTGAAGTAGTAAGGGCGGTTCTCCCGCTTGCTCCAGCACTTCTCCCAGCCAGCCTGCACCAGCTCATCTGAGGATGCAGACAGTCAGAATAAAAGCAGTCCTGAACCCTTCAGGTCCCCGTTAGTGTCACACCCCACTCTGAAATACACGTTATTCCTAGCCCCTCTTGGCAGCCCCGCTTCACCTTCTCTCTCCTGCTACAGGGTCCCGCAGAACTCCGTGCTGAGCCCTCCCAAAAGCAGAGCCAGTACCTGGCAGGTCCTGTACCAGTCGCATCGGTTTGGGGGAGCTGGGCTGGTTCTGGTTGGAGGTGCCAGGTGAGTGACTCATGAGAGATGCTTCCTCCGCAGGGCTTCCGTGATTCTCATTGGCCATTTCTCAGCAACCGCACTAAAAAAAATAAACAAACAAAAACAACCACACAAAATTTGTGTTACAGCAGGAAAGATCCACTTGGCCCACTCAGCTGCAGCACTACAAGTCCATTCTGACAGTAAAGCAGGGTTTGAACCAGTACCTGAAAAAGTACCTGTTACCCTAGATACAACTCGCTATGAGGATTGCTGAGCTTTACATGGCATCAGCCAGGGAGTTCTTAAGGCCAGCCTTCAAAAATACTCACTTTTCAGTTAGATCTCTCCTAAGAGTGCAGAGTCTGGTCCCAAACATCAGGACTGAGAGCATTAAAGATAAAATACACTCCTCTGTGAACTCATACCACCTGCCACACTAACACTACTAACCATATCCGATATGTTATCCTCAGAGATGGTTTAAGTCAACATTTATACACGCAAAACTGCATAGAATTTAAATAAAGACTTTTATTAAAAAAAAAAAATCTGCTATACAAAATAGCCCTAATGCTTCACTAAAAACTTCTGAGAGTCAGGGACTCCTGAGTTACTTTCCCCAGTGTGTCCCAAGCCCAGACTGGCTGCAAAGCCTCAGCCAGGCCATTTTAGCCTTTGGTACTTCTTCATCTTCGTAACAGTTATGCAAAAGAAGGTCTGTTGAAACAATAAAGCTCATCTTAATCATAATTTAATGTTGCCAGCTGGAGAGAAACAGCCAGGCTTTTCCTTTCTTAGTCACCGTTCTTCCCCCCAGGGAAGTTTCTCAAACAGCACTGCAGATTGCTCCTCTGGCAGCTCTAAATACAGTGGCAGTGAACTGAGGGGAAACAAGGCATTTTTAAGTAATTACCATCTACCTCAGTTATTTAACTCTATTTAGGCCTTTGGAGACACCCTACACCACAACCAAGTCAGGGGCACCGTAGCACAATTGTATACACAAGTGTGTTTTTAACTGAACATCACAGAAGTAGTAGCAATAGGCTCCCTTATGTATAGCCTCTCAGTAAATCCTCTGGTTCGGTTGGCATGCCGAATTATTTGGGTTTATTGACCCCTGTTCCCTTCCCTGTCCATTAAGATCTCTGCTGCTATTTCAGAAGGGCAGGACAGTAGGAGCCAACAGCCATCAAGACTTAGCAGGCACTAGCTACGTTGTTTATAGCACCAGTTGTGGAATCAGTGTGAGGCAGGTCAGGGCCGAGGAACGTTTGACCCTTCCAGCATCTTGGAAGACGTTTCCATCCTTCCAGCAAGGGTAAGCAAGGAAAGGTGTGGGGCCCAGCAGAAACCTGGAGTTTCAGTCTCCGCTGAGAACTACGCAGATAACAATAACCAAGCCCACGGGCAAAAGTGCCTGTTACAGAGCGTGCCAATGCAATCATCGCCATTTAATTGCCTCAGCAGGTGAGTGTTGTGCAATATTTGTTTACTCACACTTCCTCCTGAACTCCAACCCCGCCGTGCCCTCTACAGTTACTTCAGCCAGCTGCCAGAAAGGCAGCAAAGTTTAACCCGACCACTATGGAGAGACACAGGAGCCACTCAGACTGTGGTGTGAGGAAGCCCACCAGAGCCCGAGGGCCACAAGGCACAAGCCTCTTCTGGCAGTAATGTGGGTGCAACCACTTTGGAAGGATGTCTTTAGAGCTCCTGGCTCCTTAAACTAAAACCACATATGGACACACAGTTGCTGTGCCCTGTACATTACACAGACAGCATATTATAATGAACTGGTACATACTGATGGAACCAGACCTCCCAAAGAGAGCCAAGGATGTATTTCAAGAAGTTATAGTTAAATGTTAACTATCAACATCTTCCTAGATTGGACAGCACACAAACTAGCTGGTGTTTTTCACCATTGATTGATCAAAACAGCTGTCAAATACAGTTCATTCTTTTTGCCTTCTCCCATTTATAGAGAAACTAAAATGGGGGAAACAGACAAGAAGCTTTATCACTCAATCAACGTTGATGAGTATTAAATGCAAATACACTTAAGGTCTGGGAAAAGGAGAAAAGCCAACTAATAGGAATCCTGACAGAAGCAACTCCACTTTTATGTAACTAATATTGGAACTTAGACAGTGAAAGGGACCCAGAGTAAGCATTTTATGGTGATTATGGTATTGTTTTTATACACCATGGTAATGCATACAGTACTTCACAGACACAGTAGAACGCTGTCCCTGCCCAGAGAGCTTACAACCTAGGAGCAGCAGCACAACCAAAGAAGGTGGAAGAAGACACAAAGTAAAGAAATACAGCAAAACAGGATCATTATTTGTTTCCATTTCACCAAGGTAGGATTTTTACACAAGACAACAGCAAATGCAGACAAAGGAGAGCAGTGACAGCCCCCTGGGACACAGCAAGGTTCTCCCTCATCCCAGATCCACAGCTGCTTCAGGAGGCTGGAAGCCAGGCAATATTTGTGCTACCAAGTGCTTCTCCCTTTCCCGAGAGCCTGCCCTTACGCCTGGCCAGGCGGAACAGGGGCAGCACAGAGCTCCCGAAGCAGCACGCACACGTGTGGCGAGCGCTCTGGGGACCGAGGGACCGTGTCTGCCGAGGGAAAGCATGCCGCCGGGCAGCGCGGAGGCGGCTACCCTCCGGGAGGCGGTGACGGGATGGAGCTCCTCAGCGCGGCGGGCCGGGACCAGCGGGCAACCACGGGCGCCGGGGCCCAGCAAGTGCGGAGCGGAGGAGGCGACGGCGGCGACAACTCTGCAGGCTGGACAGGAAGAGTCCGGGGACACGGGCGGCCCCGCGACCGGGCTGGAGAGTACTTACGGTGGCGAGCTGCCTGGCGAGACGCGTAGCCGTCGCTCCGTGCTCGCCGCTGGCGTGACGGGGCCGCATCCTCATAGCGGGGCGTCCCGCGCCTGGCCCACGGGGGCCGCTGCGGAGACAGGAGGCCGTTACGGCGCGCCACGGGGGAGGAGCCGCCGGAACGCGCGCAGGCGCGACGACAGCGGCGGGAGCACAGCGACCAGCGCAGCCGGGGCAGGCGCATCGGCCGCGCTCTAAGATGGCGGACGCGGGCCTGCGCCGTCTACCACTCTGCCACCCTCCCGTCGCCGCCCACCCCCTTCTTCCCTCTCCAGGGCAGGCCCCGGCCGCGCGGGAGCGCCGCTTACCTGGGCGTGAGGTCGGGGGCTGTAGGCACCGGGCACTGCTGCGTCTCCTGCCGCCGCCCCACCTCCGCCTCGCCCGCCCCACCGCCGCCCTCCTGCGCCGGGACCGCGGGC
>VXBJ01007342.1:304312-316006 GCA_013400055.1 Nycticryphes semicollaris
CCGCCCCACCGCCGCCATCTTGCGCCGGGACCGCGGGCTGCCAGTGCGCAGGCGCGGGGCCGCCCCACCCTCGGCACTGCGCAGGCGCCGCCACTCGGCCCCGGCGCAGCGCATGCGCACTAGGCCCCCCGCGCCCCGGTGCGGCGGCAAAGCGCCTGCGCAGAGCCGGGCCCGCGCTTTGATGGGCGGGCGTGCGCATGCGCAGAGGGCGGGCGGTGGTTCCCCCCCCTCCCTTCCTGCCCCGGCGCCATCTTTGGTGTGGCACGGTGGTGGCCCGCCCCGTTGTGGGCACGGCTGCGCCGCCATCCCCAGGCGGGCCGCCCCGCTGTCGCTATTTCAGGCCGTGCAGCCTGTTATTGTGGCCCCGCGGTGGTCGCTGCGGAGCAGCCCTGCCTGCCCACCGCGGGCGGTTCCTGTCATAGGCAGGGCGAGGCCTCAAGTGGTCGCCACCAAAGGGCCTTTGAAGTGCGGCGGCGCCGGGGCGGAGCGGGCGGCCGGGCCCGAGGGCGGGGGCGGTGCATTGATGTGCCGGCCGGCGGCAACGGCCCAGCTGGGTTCCCGCAGCAGGGTTTCCGCCGCCCAGCGGGCCTCAGCGGCCGCTCCCTGCCGTCACCTCAGCCCGCGGGCTGGCCCCTGGCAGCCGGCCGCGCCGAGCGCTGTTTGTGCCCGTGTGCCTGCTAACAGGGATCCCTCTGTTTAGGAGCATCCATTTATACACGTTCCTGCCTATGCACCTTCTCGCTTAATTTGGCTCATGAGGTTGGGCTTCAGAAGGGCTGTGGTAGCATGTACAACTCGGCTGCTGGTGGCGGGTGCTGGCTATGTGTTAGGGGACTGGTGGGTGGGTGGGTGAGTGCCCAGCTGTGCATGTGTCTCATGCCTGGTGTGGGGCTTTGCAGGTGCTGGGTGCTGGCACCGAGATGGGCAGCTGTGCTCCTCCGCTGGCCCTTGGGATTGCTCCCTTACCCTGAAAACAGGAGCTCCTACTGGTGTGGCTGCCTTCCTGCATGTCCCATTGGGATGTGCTCCCGGCCACTCTCCCCAGCACGGCTGGACACACGCAGGGACAGCCGTGCGGCCATCACCCCTAGCTGCTGGGCCCTTTCCCCTGTTCTTTGCCTCTGGAGCATCCCTGCTGCCGAGCTTCCCGATGAGCTTTCTGTCTTCCCGGCCAGTGGCCTGACTTGCTCATTGTCCCATAAGTCCTGCCCTCTGCTCTGAGATCACTGGGGTCAGTTTAATGAGTTAATGCTGGCCAAGCAGTTCTGGAGGGGTAAGTGCTGTGTAAGCACTAAGCCTCCCAAGTCTCCCTGCCTTTCCAGCTTGAGCCCCACACGGCCCGGCTCTGCTGCCCCATAGCACAGATAATCGACTGGGGCGCAAAGTGCTGGCTCAGACAAACCCCCTGTTGCAGGGCCTGGGTGGGGGAGAGGGGAGAGTGTAAATCCTGGATCCTCAGACCTTGCTGGGGGGGGTCTGGGGAGGAAGACCCAGCCTGAAGAGCTGCCTGTCCTCTCTGCCTCTCTGTGGTGGGTGCTTGCAGGGGTGGGATGGAGCAGGATGACAGCCTGGGTACTGCTGGGGCTGCTTCAGCAGTGCCCCTCATGGTTCCACAAGCTACAGTGCCTGCCAAGCTGCTGGCAGCAAGCTGGGCAGCTCCAGGCAGAGAGGCATTTCCTGCAGACCTTGAGCTGCCCAGCTCGTGTCAGCCTGAGCACCTTCTCCACTTGGGGTTCACCTCACAGATGGGCACAAACCAGCCTCTGTCAGGGCCATGGGGCCTGTGTTGGGCTCTGTCCCTGGCATGGACCTGGCTGGGCAGAGCTGGAGCTGGCAAAGGGTGGTTGGGGGAGCTCCTGCCCGGTAGAGGCTTTGTTACACAGACCGGGGTGGGGGGGTTGCCCTGACATGATGGACCCCTTGGACCCCATTTACATGCGTGCCCCTCGCCAGGCTGAGTGGTGTTGGGGAGGCCCAGGGACGTGGTGCGTGGCTGCGCATGTGGGACACACAAGGAGCTGTGTTTGTGGTGGGGGAGGAAGGCTGCGCGCTCAGCCTGGAGTCTGGGTGCCAGAGCAACCCGACGTCTTTCTGCCTGTGCTGGCAGGCAGCCGGGGCTTAGCGTGCGGGAGACCTGCATCCTCCCCGTCCCGCTGTCTCCTCCCAGCTGTGGGCTCGCAAGGAGTGGCAGCTGGGGGGATATATAAAGGCAGGGGAACCTCAGCCAGCTCAAAAGAAACTCCTGGAGCTGCTAGTGTTCTCTCTCCCTCCTTTCACGTGATTCAGCTTCCCCACACCAAGGGGAGCCGAGGACAAACCTCACTGTAAGTACCCAAACTGAGCCGGAATTGTGTAGGTAAATCCCCAGTCCATGCACAGCCTGGGGGAAAGATGGCAGCTCTGAGTAGGAGAGTTCCCCCTCCTCCCCTTGCAGAGAACTGGGGGAAAACGCAGTGGGGGGAGCTGTGGACCATCCCCACAGTCTTGCAGGGAGCTCTGCCTGTTGCTGCTGCACGGGCAGGTTCTGGCTCCTCTCAGCCCAGCACCTGGAGCATGTGAGGTGTGTGGGCAGCACATATTCATGGCAGAGGGCAGCCGAGACTGCCCCATGGGGCTGAGAGGGCTGTGGGGTGGCCCTACGAGAGAGATTCCCTTCTCTGTGGGGTGCTGGGGTTCCCTGCTGCAGGGAACTCGTACTTTTCCGTGCAGTTTTGGGAGCTGGGTGTGTTCAGGGCAGGGTGGGATGCTGCCAGGGCTGGCAGGAACCGACGGGAGTGAGTGTTCCCAGGGGATGTGTGACACCCCGTGGACCCCACAGGGTCTGTGCTGGGGGCTTGTGCACAGCACACGAGGGTGGGGACTGTGCCACTCGTGGGCTGCTGGTCCATGGGGGTTCAGGCAATGAGGATTTGGGCAGCATTGGGGGGTTTTGGGGTGTGGGGAGCAGCAAAGCCATGGGGTGTTCCTTGGGGCCATTGCCTGCACTGGGGCTGCGAGCAGGTTGGGCAGCAGCCACCTCCCTCCTAGGGTGGCCAGGTGTCCCCTGTGTGTCCCTCTGGGCCAGTCTGTACTGACCCTGCTCTTTGCCTCCAGGTGCGAGATGGCTGCCGGCAGCTGCCTCCTCCTCCTCCTCCTCCTGCCCACGCTGGTCATAACCTCACACAGCCCACCTGGCTGCAAGATCCGGGTTACTTCTAAGGGACTGGACCTGGGTAAGGGGCTGGCCAGGACCCTACTCCTGGGGGCCTGGGTGAGAGGCAGGTTGGGACACTGCTACACTGCTCCTGGGGTTTGCACCTGGGTAAGGCTGTCAGCCGGGACCCCTGCCTGCACTGCCCACACATGGGGTGGCTGGAGAGAAGCTGGGGCACTGGCTGAGGGCAATGCTGCTGGGAGGGCTCAGGCTCACTTTGTTTTGCAGTGAAGCAGGAGGGGCTGCGTTTTGTGGAGCAGGAGCTGCAGAACATCACAATGCCGGACCTGCACGGGAAAGAGGGGCAGTTCCACTACAACATCACCCAGTCAGTGCTGCCCACTCCCCACACATACAGCTCCCCATGTCCATCTGTCTGACCATCTCTGTCCCCTCCTTGGCAGGGTCAAGGTGATGGACCTGCAGCTGGCATTTTCTGACCTGCACTTCCAGCCTCAGCAGCACCTTGTCTTCAACATCAGCAACGCCTCCATCAGCCTGCGCTTCCGGAGGCAGCTGCTCTACTGGTTCTTGTGAGCTACCTCCCTGCTTCTGTGTGCACCAGCCTACCCTACAGCTGGGCCACATCTTGGCCATGCCCACTGGGTGCCTTGCTGCCCTGCCCTGCAGCTGATAGGAGTTGTGCCCTCCTCTCTTCTGCTCCTCTCACTTCCAGCTATGATATTGGGTCCATCAATGCCTCTGCGGATGGTGTTCACATCCACACAGTGCTGCAGCTGGCCAAGGATGAGGCTGGGCGCCTGAAGATCTCTAACATGACTTGCAACGCCTCCATTGCCAGAATGCATGCGGGTTTCTCTGGCACACTCAGGTACACTCAACCCCACCACAGCAGCCCTGTCCCCCCCAGGGGCCAGGTCCTCCTATGCCAGGGTCCCCAGACCCCCTTTCTGCACCCTTGGGACTTCCCCAGCCCAGGCTGTGTGCTTGCATGGGGATAGAGGGGCAGGGCTGAAGCCGCAGGGGAAGGCAGGCAGCCATAGAGCTGCTGTTGTGTCCTGCAGAAAGGTCTATGAGTTCCTGAGCACCTTCATCGTCACAGGGATGCGCTTCCTCCTCAGCCAGCAGGTATGGCTGAGTGGAGACAGACAATGGAGCCTGTGGGAGCCTGGCCTTGCCCCACAGTGGGAGGAAGGTCTGGCTCCTCATCCCCACCTGGAATGATTCCCCTTTTAGCCCAGCCCTTGTCTTTCAGATCTGCCCGTCCCTGGAGCACGCCAGCCTGGTGCTGCTGAACTCCCTGCTGGACACAGTGCCGGGTGAGTGTTGGGAAGGGACCAGATCCCTGTCACCATGGGAAGGGCACTGCTGGGCATCAGGTTGCCAGGTGGCCCACAGGCTTGGTCATGACATGACACCTTCCCTGGCAGTGAGGAACTATGTGGATGAGCACATTGGGATTGACTACTCCCTCCTGCGGGATCCAGCCGTCTCCACAGACACCCTCGACCTAGACTTCAAGGTGAGCACTGGATCCTGCCCTGCCGATCCTACCACGGTCCTCATGAGAGCAGCTGTGCCAGCCTGCATGCTGGGCATGACTGAGTAGGGCAGGCTGTGCTACAGCTGCAGAAATATCTCCTGTTCTCGGCCCAGGGCATGTTCTTCCCCCGTGCAAGAGAGGACCAAGAGCTGGAGAACCACGCGGTGGAGCCGGTGATCAAGGAGACCGAGCGCATGGTCTACGTTGCCTTCTCTGAGTATTTCTTTGACTCAGCCATGCACGCATATTTCCAGGCGGGTGTGCTGGCCATAGAGCTCCAGGGGGAGAAGGTAGGCAGTGCTGGGCCACCCAGCTATGCACAGGCAGCTCTGTGGGCAAGGGCCTGCTGCCAGGCAGAAGCGAGGGCCGGGCTCTGCCCGCAGAGAAGAGGAGGTGCCAACTGTTTGCTTACCCTCTGGTGGTTTGTTTTTCCTGCAGGTGCCCAAGGACCTGGAGGTTTTGCTGAGAGCTACCTTCTTTGGGACCATCTTCATGCAGGTGAGAAGAGCATCTGGCTAGGGCAGGAGGCACAGGGGAGCTGCTGGGATAGAGCCCAGCCCTGATCAGCTCTGTGTGTCCTGCCTGCTTGTCCTCCCCAGAGCCCTGCTGTGGATGCTCCCCTGAGGCTGGTGCTGCAGGTGTCGGCTCCCCCTCGCTGCATCATCAAACCCACAGGCACCTCTGTCTCCGTCTCTGCCTTTCTCAACATCTCACTGGTGCCCCCGGGCCGCCCCGCTGTCCAGCTCTCCAGCATGGCCATGGTGAGTGGGGGGCTGTCCGGGAGGGGTGCGTGTGGCCGGGGCTCCCGGTGCAGCCACCCCAGCGAGGGAAGACTCCCCATGTCCCAAAGCAGAGGGACAGCTGGGCCTGTGGAGCAAGAGGGAAGAGCCAGCCTGGCCAGCTGCCTGCGGTGGTCACAGCAGGGCTGCAATTCATCCTTCTCTCTCCTTAGGAAACAAAGCTGAGTGCCAAGGTGTTTCTGCAAGGGAAGGCGCTGCGTGTGCAGCTGGACCTGCGACGGTACGGCCAATGCTGGGGTACCACAGAGGCTGCGGGGAAGGTCCCCTCTGCACCCAGCTCATGCCTGCTTTCTCCTCTGCAGGTTCCGCATCTACTCCAAGCAGTCTGCGCTGGAATCGCTAGCGGTGAGCAGACCCTGTGCCAGTGCAGGGGTCTGGCCCCCCCTTGCTTATCCCCAGCTGCAGCACAAGGGAGGCTCGGGGAGGGGTTGTGCATGGTAGGGCACCCTTTCTAGCCCACCCACCACTCTGCTCCTGCTGTGCTCACTTATGCTCCTCTCTCCCCAGCTGTTCTCGCTGCAGGCCCCACTGAAGACCCTGCTGCAGCTGACAATCATGCCCATCATTAATGGTAACCACCACCACTACCCTCACGCAGCCGGGCTTGGGGAAGGGGCACAGTGGGATTTAGCTTCACTCCATCTCTTCCTCCCTGCAGAGAGAACTAAAAAGGGGGTGCAGATCCCACTGCCAGAAGGCATGGACTTCACCAAGGAGGTGGTCACCAACCACGCGGTATGTGTTGGGATGGGGACAGCTCAGGAACACCCCCAGCAGCACAGGGACCATGTCCTTCTTGCTGGGACAGAGCACAGTCCCACCCAGCTAATCCTTGTGTCAATCCTCTTCCCCTCTGCAGGGATTCCTCACAGTGGGAGCCGATCTCCACTTCTCCAAGGGCCTGCGGGAGGTGATTGAGAAATACCGCCCAGCCCCTACCACCCACACCTACCCCAGCTCATGGCCTGCAGAGCCCACCATGGACCCCCGCCAGCTCTAGATCTTCTCCCCACTTGCTCCTTCACCCCGGACCGAGGGCAGATCCCGGGCTGGACCCATAGACTGTAGGTAGGAAGCAGCTTCCGCGGTACCACTGGCGTGTCCTGCAGGGCATCTGTGCCCTATGGGGTAGCAGCAAGGTGGAGATGGCTACTCTGGGAACCCCTGCTGCACCCCCTTCTCGTTACACTAATAAACCACTCTACTCCAACCTGCATGGCCTTGTTGCTTGGAGGATGTGCCACGCTGGACCAGCACGTGGGGAGAGCTGGGGAAGGAAGCAGACAGCGCTGCTCTCCCGGCTCAGGTACTCGGGAGGTAGACAAGGCTCAGAACAGTGGCAGAGGGGCTCAGAGCAACTGCACTTTCCCTGCTCTCCTGGGTGGCTTGCTTCCAGGCCTCAGTGACCCCCCTTGAAGAGATGGGGAGCACATGGGATCCTGGCTCTGCAGCACAGCATGGTGGTACTCACCTCTGCTGGATCCTCAGCATGTGATGGCACTCCCCAAAAGAGCAAAGGAAAGCAAAGCAGTGGATGGCAGAGTGTGGTGCGAGGAGCTGGGCAATGAGGAGCAGAACCACCTTGTTCAGAAAGTTTATTGTGAGTTCCCAGGAGCACTGCATGCCCCAGGCAGTGAGCAGGTGGTGGGATTGTCTTCATGGCAAAACCTCCTTCACCAGGATCAGATGGGGGAGCAGTTGGGAGAGGAGCAGAAAGCCCCTGCAGGAGCAGTGCCCAGCTGCCCGCAGCCACCACGTGAACTGTGCTTTTCCTAGCAGGGGTCAGCCACCTCAGAGCCTGCCCAGGGCTGTGTGCGTGCAGGGGCAGTGGGGACAGAGGGGAAGTGGTGGGCACTGCTCCCTTCCCAGGAGGGAAACAGCCGTCTCCCCAGACAGGGAGGAGGCGAGACAGGAAGCCACAAGCAAGGAGGCAGCTGCAGCAGGGGTACGACTCTTCACCCAGCAAGGACAGAGCCCCTGGTACTCCTCACCCTCCACCCACCGCAGGCAGCCCTATCATCCTCCACCCTGTCCACCTGGGCACCAGAGCCCCTGGGCTGGAGCAGGCAGCTCCCCCGGCTGCAAGAGTGACTTGTTTCATGGCGCAGGGAGCCCGGGCACAGCTGAGGAGCAGCAAGGATGGGCTGTGCAGGAGGTGCCGGGTGGTGAGGGCAGCCGGGGCACCAGGCACTACCTCCCCAGCTCCTAGTAAGGCTCATTCTTAATGAAGCGGCTGAACATGGTGAAGGCAGCCAGCGGCCGGTCCGTGGGCACCATGTGGCCAGCTCCCTGCAGGAAACAGGCAGCAGAAGGTCAGTGCTGGCCATGGGGCTGCCGCTGACCCACATTTCCAGCCCCAGGCTGCCCGCTGCCCAGCCAGCACTGCCCCATTCTGACCACAGCACCGGTGTCTGGCACTCCCAGCCGCACCACAGCCACCATCCCCATCTCCCCAGAGCCCCTCAGCCCTACCTTGACGGTGAGGAAGGCGATGTTGGTGAATTCCTTCACGAAGCCCCCAATCTGGTTCTCACCTCCTTCAGTGTAGAGCCAGGGCCGGCGAGCCACCTGCACCTGGGACCAGCAGTAGCGACTCAGTGCCCCAGGTGCCCAAGGCAGGTGGCCACAGTCTTGCCACAGCCACCTCCATTGCAAAGCCGATTGCAGAGTCTGGAGCTGGTGACTGGCCTGGCCCAAGCCCTGCCCTGCCCATTTACCTTCTGGCACAGGGAGTCCACAAACCACTCGTCCCCGAGGAAGTTGCAGGCCATGTCGACGTCCCCGTTGTACACCAGGATGCGGTATTTCTGCAGAAGAGAAGGAGGGTGAGCGTTTCGCAGGGCAGCAGCCCCAGCCAGGGAGGTGGCCAGTTTGGCAGAACCGGTCCCAGGACCCACTGGGTTCCCTTGCACGCACCGTGGCTCCCAGCAGCTTCAGGTACTGGTCGTTCATCTGCATGTACAGACGCTTGTAGCTGCGGTTCACCTCAAAGCTGCGGAGGAAGCGTTGGCATCAGGTGGCTGCTCAGGTTTGTGGCAGTCCCTCCCCGCCCAGAGCTCGCTCACCTGCACACCTGCCACTCCGGGGCATCAGGGGAGATGTGGAGAGCCTTCCTCACCTCCGGGCAGTTTAGATACGTCCTGGGGGCTGTGGAGTTTGTGCAAGGAGGGTCCATCCGGACCTTCTTCCGGGCTACCGGCATGCGGAACAGGTTCTGGGAGAGAGTTGGGAGAGTCTTTGCCACAGCAGCACCTGGTGCTGTCCCATGGGAGCAGCTGCTCTCTGTCCCCTCCTGCCCACAAGCAGAGAATGCTCGCAGCCTGGTGGGACGGGTGCCCAGGCTCACCTGCCTCCAGGAGAACCTCATCGGCATCCGGATGAAGGAGTTGCCCAAGTCATGTGTGATGAGATACTCACCCTCGTACCTGCAGCCAGAAAAGAGCACAGGGACAGGCTGAAAGCTCTGGAGGAACAAGGGCACAAAGTCCTCCCTGGGGGAGTCCTCGACAGCAGCCAGACATGGTCTATCTGTCCCAGAGGAGCTCCCAGCTCACTACATCCCCCTGCCAGTGGGGACCCCACACGCTGCAAACCAAAGCCAGCCAGTGCCTGGAGACCTGTCTGCCCTGGGGCCACTCTCACCTCATGCTCCCAGGGACACCGCCATCGCACGGGGCATAGAGGTTGTAGATGTTGAGGCCAGACTCCTCTACGATCTGAATCATCTCCTCCATCTGCAACGAGCCACAAGAAGGGTTCGGGACTCAGGACACTTGAGGGACCATGGGCCCATCCAGAGCCAAGCAGGTGGGTGCTGCTCACAGATACTGGCACCGGGCAGGCGCTCGGGGACTTTGGCTCCCCTCACCTTAAGAGTGCAGTTCAGGTTGGAGTTGTCATGGAAGTTGCACTTCCCTTGGGAGCAGCAGAAGGCCTGCAAATCCTTCCACAGCCTGCAGGCAGAGACCAGGGGACTTGGACCACACTGCCCAGATGACAACACTGACACAAAGCCAGTGGCAGCCGCACAGCGCGTAGCTCAGTGCCCTGTGCACTGCACAAACAAACGTGCCCACGGGAGCTGCCCAGGACAAAGGGCAATCTCCACAGCCTGCCTGCTCGCCCAGGTCAGGGCAGGAGTTTCCCTTGTCCTGCAACACCACCGACCCAGCCAGCCCCATCCCACGCCGTGCCCCCATCCTGCTCGCACAGGGATCTACCGGCAGCACCCCCCTTCCTCTTACTCAGTCCCCAGAAGGCCGTGGTAATAGGCAAAGTAAACCAGGGAGTTGTCATTGATCTCGTAGGAGGAGAGGCCATTTCCCACAGCGATTCCCTGCAAGGCAAGAAGAAAACAACTCTGTTGTGTTCCAGCTCCCCACAGGGCAGCAGCAGCAGCAGGCAGGATGCAGATGCGGCACTGTTTACTCCACAGAGGCAACAGGAAGGGTCGGGGGTGCCTGAGAATGCTCCCCTGGCCCCTCGTGGCAGGGATGGACACGTCCGCTAGCAGCCTTTGCCAGTACCCCAGGAGAAGATGAAAGGCTGTGGGGCCAGACCCACCCTACACTCTGGAGGAGGCCCCCGCACACCGATTGCACAGCTGGTCCCCACCCTGGTATCCGCTTGAGAGCTCCCGAGAGGCCATGCCAAGCCCTCTGCTCCCCACCTCAGCCCAAGGCCAGCAGCAGAACCCAATTACCCACCTTCAGGTTGAGGCTGGGGTCCTGCATCACCCACTCTGCCAGCGTGGGGATGTAGACCCCCCCATAACTCTCCCCTGTAAGGAAGAGATCATTCTTGGAATACTCGGGGAAAAGCCGGAGGAAATCCTTCAGCGCCAGGTAGTTGTTGTGAGCAACCTGCAGAAAGGAGGAGATGGGGTCAGGCAGCAAGGGAGGACTCCCAGCACCCGGGCTGGGGCAGACAGGAGGCAGGTCCCTCCCAGCAGCCCAGGTCACTCGCCTCGGTGTCATTTGTGGCATACTTCTTGTCATCAGAGTACGAGAAGCCAACACCAGCGGGGGACTCCAGGTAGAGTATGTTGGCAATCTGCAGGGACAGCAGAGGAACTGAAGATCAGGGAACACCTCCCCTCCTGGCTCAGCAAGGCAGAGGGCTGCTGGCCTTGCCATTGGTGGCACCTGTAGGTGTCTGGCCTGCCCCAGGGCTGTGATGGTGGGGCCACATTCCTATCCTGCTTGACAGCAGACTTGAGAAGAGGGTGTGTTGGGGAGGGGGGGGCTGTGGGAGGCTTGGCTCCATGAAGACAGCGGGAGGAACTGCCTCAGGGCCACCCTCTCTCCCCAGCCATGGAGGGCTGTAGTGCCTGCACCCGTACCTTGTTCCAGGCATAGTCGTTATACTTCAGCGTGACCCCATCAGGCTGGATCTGGGGGAAGCATAAGGAAGTGACCAATGGGCACAACAAGGCTGGCCCCAGAGGGATGGCACGTGCCACACAGCCTGCCAGCCCCAAGCCGCGGGATGGTCACAACTACTAACCAAGAAGGGGCCATGCTCCTTCAGGAAGCCCTCCATGGAGCTGCAGCCGGGGCCCCCGTTCAGCCACAGCACCAGGGGGCTGCTCTGAGGGTTGCTCTGGGCCTCCACAAACCTGCAGACACACGGTTGTCAGTGCCCGGCCAAGCCCCTGCCCCGGCTGCTCGGGGCACAGCCCGACATGGTCTCACGTACCAGTAGTGCAGATGCTTGCCCGGACCAGCGCACAGGTAGCCCGAGAAGTGCCGGAAGGAGGGCTGCTTGGTCAGCCCTGGCAGATAGGTCACTTCATGGTCCGAGGGGGCGGCCCGGCTCAGCCCCAGCAGCAGCAGCGCGCACAGCAGCACCGGCCCCATCTGCGGGGGGCGAGAGGGGAGGTCGGGGCGCTGCTCGCCGGTGACGGCCCCGGCCCCAACAGCGTCCCACGGCTGTCCCGGGCCGTCCCAATCTCCGTGGCCGGCCCCTGCTGACCCCACGCCAGCTCCAGAGCGGTCGGTGCCTCTGGCGGCCGTGATCCCCTCCCGGTGCTGCCGCCGNCCCGGGACACCGCGCAGGACCCCCCACGGTGCCGGGGAACAGGCCCCGGTGTGAGCTCTCAGCCCTCCTGCGGGCACGGTGGCACGGCTGCGGTGTCCCGGTGAGCACCGATGGCCACCGCCGGGCACTTCCAGGTGCGACCAGTCACAGCGGGGATG
>VXBJ01007342.1:316138-332348 GCA_013400055.1 Nycticryphes semicollaris
AAGCCCGGAGGGGCCGTCACTGCCCGGCGACAGCTGTGACAGGGACAGTTAAAAATAGCCATGTGTCGGCGATGGCGTCCCGGTGCCGCCTCACCGCACGGTTCCACCGTGTCCATGGCACCAACGTCCGCCTGGACACCTCGCGTACCCGGGCCACCCGGGTGGAGAGCTTCGCCAACGGGCTCTGCTTCAGCCAGGAGCCGCTGGCGCCCGGGCAGATCTTCCTGGTGGAGATCGAGGAGAAGGAGCTGGGCTGGTGTGGGCACCTGCGCGTGGGGCTGACGGCCCACGACCCCCAGAGCCTAGAAGTGGTGCCTGAGTACTCGCTGCCAGACCTGGTCAACATGGGGGACACCTGGGTGTTTGCCATCACCCGGAGCCACAACCGCGTCACGGAGGACGGAGAGGAGGCGCGGGTGCGGGTGCAGGGTTCCCCGTGGGAGCCCTTCCTGCTGATCGAGCGGGTGAAGATCCCCCGTGACACGCTGGTGGGGCGCAGCAGGCCCAGGCGTTACAGCCACATCTTGGATGACCTCTACAAGATGAACGTGCTGCCCGCAACCGCCCGGCGCAGCCGGATCGGCGTGCTGTACGCCCCCCAGCCTGATGGCACCGCCAACATGCACATCGTCATCAACGGAGAGGACATGGGGCCGAGCGCCAGGCGCCTACCCACCACCCGCCCGCTCTACGCCGTGGTCGACGTCTTTGCCTCCACCAAGAGCGTCCGTGTCATCCCGGTGGAATACGGCTGTAGGTACCTGCCCCCTCTCTGGGGCACATCCTGCATGGGCCAGGAGTGTGGGAGGGGGGGCCTCTGGTGGGGTCACCTCATAGTCCCCAACAGTGGGAAGTGTCAGAGCGTGCCATGGAGCAGAGGGGGCAGAGGGCACAGGAGAGTCCCCAGTCCTGCAGAGCACAGGCGAGACCCCCCACTGCCACTGATGGGTGGTGTCTCCTGAAAGCTCTGCCACGGTGGTGGGGGAAAAGCCCAGCCTGGTCGCCCTTCCTGAGCAAAGCAATAGGGGTGGGTGTTCGGGGGCTGGTGAGCCCCCGCTGTGCCCAGCCTCGCCCACGGGCACGTGGCAGCCTGCAGCCAGGCAACGTTCTTGCTTTGGCATCAAAACATCCGGCTGCGCCCTGCTGCTCGCCCTGGCACGCACGTCACCCCCCTGTGCCTGCCGCGTGCCCCCATGGTGGGGTGCCCTGGGCAGACACCCCGTGATGCCATTGGGGATTGAGCAATAGCCAGCATCCCTCAGCTGGCCGGGGAGGAGCCGATGCTGGTCACTGGGTCTTGCAAGGTGTCAGGCTCATTAATGCTAATTAGCACCTTAGTGGAAAAATGAAATGAGGAGATGCTGAGAATGGGGTGAGAGAAGAGGCAGAAGCACAGCCAGTGCCTGGGTGACTCCTGCCCGTAACCACCGGGAGCCACCGCCTCTCCCGCTGGTGCAAAGTTCAGCTGCTTCTGTCTCAAGGCTGAGATGTGGGATTCTCCCTGCCCCTGCTGGGAGCCAGACTATCCAAACGGGGAGGTTAAATGCGCCCACCCAGTACCCCCTGCCCCAGGAATGTGACGAGGGTGACCAGCCGGAGGACACTGCAGGAGGCTACTGAGCCACCTCAGAAGGCCTGTCCCCGGCCGCTCATGAGGAACTCGCGCTGGCACCACATACCTCTGGGAAAGCTGCTCCCTCCTGCCGTGGCCACGGGCCCTGGGTCCCCACAGATGCTGCGGCCAGCACAGGCACTGCTGCAGAGGCACAATCTGGCTTCCTCCCCTTCACTAAGGCTTCAGTAACTCCCGCTCCTGCAACGCTTCCGCAGGGTGTAAAAACGCGTCTCGGTGCAGTTCTGTTCCTGGCCGGGGTCTGGCTGGTGAAGCAAAAACGAGAAGTGAGAAGCTGAGCTGCTGGTGACATGAGATGCAGCACAGGGGGCTGGGGCCAGGAGATGCAAAGGACATCTGCTGCCCGTCACCCAGCACTCAGCACAACACAGCCCCTTGCCGCCGAGGCGGAGATAAGCACTCCAGCCATCCGAAAACAGCCCCAAGGTCGGGAGCCGGCTGGGCACCCCGTGGTCATCCTCGGTGTGAGCCCTCGGAGGCACCAGCCCCACAGCCGGAGAGGTGCTGAGCCGTGTGTGGGCAAAACAGCCAGGTCCCACCTGCAGCTCTCCTCCGGTTTGGCTCTGGGAGGCAGAGGATGAACCAAGGCCCCACAGGCCTGAGTCAGCTCTTGTTTAAAATCTGAGGAGAGCTGCAGGTAATTGCACCCATGCTGCTGAGCCACCAAGGGCTCTGGAAAGAGGAATCCCGTAGGGGCGCGTGTCACAGTAGCAGGAACCACGCAAGAGCCTGTGCAGGCAGCCACTGGAACATCTCAGAAGATGGGTGTCTCCAAAGCACCAGTGGAGCTGCCTCCACAGGCAGTGCAGCTCTGGCCTGCGGGTGCCCACCCCGCAGCCTGGCACCGGGAGACCAAGGGAGAGGCGTTAAAGGAAAGCACCTTCTGGGCCTGTGAGACCCTGGGCAGCTGCTCGACAGTCCCCAGATAAAACGAATGCAAACCAGCCATGGTAATGCACAGCCTGGGCATATATTGTCCTCCCAACCTTCCTCCCAGTAATGGGAAAGAGCTTCACTGCCTGGGGCCCTCAAGTTCTCATCCCAGCCAGAGCAGCCCAGGGCAGAATGATGCCTGCTCCTGCCACTCACCTACCCCTCTCCTAAAACATGGTGCTTCTGGGGAGCCTCAGGGCCCATCTCCTCCACACGCCTCTGCTCTCAGCCTCGCCAGCGACTCGGCCAGCTCAGTTGGTTCTTTCTGTTCTCTTCCAGTTCCCTCTCTGCAGACCCTCTGCCGGCTGGTCATCCAGAAGCACATTGTCCACCGCCTGGCCATCGACGGCCTGGACCTGCCCCCACCGCTGAAGAGCTTCTGCAAACACGAGTGAGGTGTCGAGGATGCTGCCCCTGGGACCCCCCCGCCATGCCAACAGCCCCCGCAGCGATGGCTGGTGGGCTGCCTGGGCAGAATCTGTGCCCCCAGCTGCCTCTTTGGCCTCCTGGGGCACACTGGCACGTTGCCCCCCATGCCCTTACCCCCAGGGTGTCTGTGTGCATGGAACGTGCCACCGAGGGGCTGACGGGGCAGCGTGGCAGAGCATCAGAGGGACTTCCCTCCCTGCAGATGAGTGCGGCAGGGCCAGTGTGTGGGTAGAAAAGGGTCAGAGCGAGCAATAAAGCGCTTCCAGCCAGAAAGCGAGCGCGCTGTGAGGGTGCCAGCACATGGAGCAATGCAGGGGGATCACAGACTGCTGCCTGACCATCGGGGCTGTGGGACTCACAGAGCCCCTGCAGCCAGGACACCCGGCCCCGCCGGTGGTATCAGCACCCCACGGCACAAGGCCAGTCCTTGGCAGGACAAAGCCAGCACTGGGCAGTTCTGGGGGCTGGTGTGCTGCCCAGCGCTTATCTCGGGGAGGAAGCCGTGGCTTTGGGTTTTTTATTCCCCAGCCAAGGGGATTTTCTTCTCATTCCAGGAGTCAGGGCATTCTGTGTGGCTTCAGGGGAGCTGCCTTCCAGTAAGAAGGGAAGAGTCCTGTCAAAGGAGGGTGCGGGGAGTGGGGGGGGCTGGGACCTCCCTGCACTTCAGCAGCCACTTGTGGGAGCAGATTCCCCTCAAGTGAGGACTGAAGCCAGGCCTGCTGGCCTCAGGACCTCTCTGTGGCCCGGGAACAAAGCTGAGATTGCCCCAGGTGGATCAGAGTGAGGGCTGGGCTGGGTGGAGTGCAGGAGGGTACGGGATGATGCTCACGTGGAAGATAAATTGCAGCTGGGTGCTTTGTCCCAGCTGGGCAGTTTCGATCTTAGGAAAGATGTTTACCCTGATAGTGGGGATGAGTTATTTCCTGTGCTCCCAGCGGGGAGGGGGATGGGGTGGACACTGGAGGGAAATCTGCAGCGCCCAGGGAACCGCATTAGCAGCAGCCATTGCTCAGGCACATGCCTGTGACCACGGAGCTGGTCATGGTGACCTGGCACAGGGTCCAGCTATCCCGCCTCACCGGTTGCGGAGGGGAGCCCAGCCCAGGCTCTCCAGCTCCAGGAGTCAGCACTGGGCCCTCCTCCAGACCCCTCAATCCTCTGACTAGCGGGGATGGCAGCTGGTTTTCCTGCCAACCCCGTGCCAGGCTGGGAAGGGAGGCCAGGTCAGAGCTGTGCAGAGCAAGAGGCAGAGTCCTCCAAAAATCAGAGGGGTGACCACACGCTTCAGGAAGATACAGCAAAGGGAGTAAGCAGGCAGGGACTTCCAGGCCTCTCTGCAACAGGGTTTGAGGGGTGAAACAGGCAGCTCCAAGTTTACTGAAAGGTGTTTTAGGAAACACTGCACTATATTTAGTCAGACAGATTCGATAGTATCAGATAATATTACAAAACCCTCCATCAGGAGGAAATCCCCGGCCACACAGTAATGACGCTCCTGCGACAGGCCAGCTGCCAAAATCAAAGTGTTAGTGAAGGAAGCACCGACTGGGGGATCACAGCTGAACCACAGCAGTAAGTGAGGTCCCCAACCCCCCCAGCCAGGTCCCATGGGATGCAGCCTGCCGTGTCCCATCACAATGGGCTTTGGATCTGGTGTTGTTCTCACTGGCAAAGGGGGATGGGGAGCTCACCCAGCCCGAGAGCATCACCCGAGGGCTGGAACTTGTTTGCTCTTCTCGGTATCTTTACCTCCCCCACACCATGTGTTTAAAGCCTTTGCTCTCCACCTCACCGCAGCTTTGTTTGCACTGCTGTGACCCCCAGCATCCCTCCCACCTCCCCCAGCACATGAACTGGTGATGAGGGAGGGCGGGTTCTCCTTTCTGAGGAATTGAAAGCAGCTGCCGTAACCAGACAAACAGCTCCGGCTCCAGACCGCGGGCTGCGCTGCCGGCAGCAGAGATTGCCACCCTCCGGATCTGCTGCCTCCTGACATGCAGGTTCGCTCCACTAACCGGAGGGGACCGCAATGAGATGAAGCCACCAACAAGCACCATCCAAAGCCCTGCCTGATCTCCCGGGCCGTGCGAGTCCCCCTGTCCCGTCTTGTCAACAGGGAGGGGGCAGCCGCAGCTGGAACAGAGACAGACACAGCTCCTGAGCAATACAATGCCGATTTATTGGCTTTGTTGCACAACACATCACAGCTGGATGCTGGAAGGACCTCAAGGCGCTGGCCACGGATCAAATAATTTTGTCACATGTTATTATACCGTCACCTCCCACGCCGCACCACCCGCGGTTGGCTCCTAGCCATGTTAGCCAGGTCAGCAGCTGGTTACCCATTCCAGCACAAACTGGAGTTCCCAATCCAGTTCCTCAGCTGCCCCGTGCAAGAGGTGACGCTCCCGTGGCAAATAAAGGACCCAAACTGCCCCTTCTATGCTGAGCCCCGAGGGAGTGACAGGCTGTGGGGAGGAAAAGGGGAAGCTGTGACACCGGTGGGGTGACAAATAGGCCTCCTGCATGTATGCTGCTTTGTGAGAACCTGCACACAAAGAGGCCAGCTCAGCTACCACTCAGTGCTAGAGCTTTATCTTGATGTAGGGCCCGATCCAGCTGTCAGCCAGCTCCCGCAGGGTCCTGTACCTGCGCTCAAACTCCTCCCCACTGCAGCAGGTGAGAAGCCGGCTGGTCTCTGCTGTAAGGAAGGACACCAACAAGGATTTATCCAAAGACTCATTCCAGGAGCTCTTCAGGACCTCCAGGAGGCCATCAGCACTGTCTTGCCCCGCCGGATGGCCATCCCTTCCCTTCTGCCACTGTCTGCTGAGCATCTCTGGCTTCAAGGTCTTCCTGTATGAATTCAGCATGGCCATGATGTGCCGGCAGGGCAGCTGGAAAACCTGGTTGAAGTGGCAAGTGCAGCTTCTCAGGTCCACACTGTGGGCATCCTCGATGATCTGTATGCTGAGGGCATCCTTCTCAGTGCCTATCAGCTGCACAGACTTCTGGACCACCGCAAACTCACTCAGGCACAGCCTGACAGCAGGCTCCGTGCAAATATCCCTCAAGGACTGCTTGATGCATTCTTCAGTCCACTGGTTAATCTCCTCAATGCCACCCTCTGGGTTTTCTGTGGCCTCCAGTTTAACTGCAAGAAATGAAGGATCTAATGAAGACTGTAGGCTTGAAGGCTCACTCTGGAGGAGAGCAGCCTGGGGTGCATCTGGCTGCTGCTGAAGAGCCGTAGGGAGCTGAGGAGCTGCCATCAGCTGCAGCTGCTGAGTTTCTGCTGTGGTGAGGAAGACCTGGACTGAGCTCTGAGACGGCTTATCCTGGCCGGCCAGAGGAACAAGATGCAGATCAGAGGCAGGCAGGCTCTGCGGAGCTGGCTGAGCAGCATGGTGATCAGGTTGGGAAGTGGAGAACATCACAGCGTCAGGAAGGCTCTCAGAAATACACCTTTGGTAGTGCTGAACTAAGGAGGTGATGCAGCTCTTCAGAGAGTGCTCAATACTGAAAACCTGGCTTAACCCCTGGATGACCACCTCCAGGTCCCTGAAGCAGTTACCGCTCATCCCCCAAGTCTTCTCTTTGTGTGTGGCCCAAATTTCATCATCAATCAGCCAGTCAATATGGAGCTGAGGCATCAAGTCTGGTGTCATGAGGTCCCTCAGGAGGGCATGCATCTTCCTGCGGTTGCTGTTGGTGTCTGTATACATAGTGTAACTCAGTGCAGCTAGGATCAGGTTCTCAGTATGGCCCTCCAAGGCCAGCTGCTGGATCTGCTGCTGCAAACACTTGCAGAGGTGGAAGATGGAGAGCTGCATCTCTGCTGCAGGAAAGGCCTGGGCGAGCACCTGCGGATGGGGGAAGTCGGAGGCCACCAAGAGGAGCTGGGTCTCGACCCAGGCAGGGTTGAAGGCCCTGAATGTCCCATACATGTGCGCCAGGCTTCCCACTGACTCGTCCTGCAGGACAGTGAGATGCACCACCCTGACCATGCCGCACCGCAGCGGCGGGGCCGGCCCCGCCACCAGGAAGATGTAGAGTGCCCGGTCCGCCATCCCACCGGCTCGGTGCACCATCAGCACCCGAGGGAAGCGGGCAAAGACGTCCCCCATAGTGGCGCTTTGGAAGACGACGGAATCCATGCCACCACCACCACCAGAGGACATGTCCCAACATGCCCCGCTCCTCCGCCGGGGATGCCACCAATCACCGCGGGGTGCGCCGTGACGTCCGGCAGCGCGGACGCCCCCTGGTGGCCGGGCGGACCCCGGCACCAGCCGATCGCTGCCGGGGCGGCGGGACCGGGCGCTGCCCGGAGCGGCCTATGGACAGCGCGGAGAGCAGGGAACCGCCCGGACCTGACCTCCCCTCCGCCGTAACACATCTCGGTGCCGCCGTTACCCGGAGTAGTGCGAGGACGCCAGTTCCTTCCCGGCCGCTTCCCCCGGTGACCGAGCCCAGGCAGCCAGGATGGTAGCTAGCACCGAGCCGCGCTCCTCCAGCTCCTCCCCGTCGCACTGCATCAGCAGGTTGGCCAGCTCGAGGTTGAGGGAACGGATTCTCTCCTCCCTGCCCTCCGTCTGGCCACCCAACAAGCCCCCACCGCAGTCCGGGGGGGCGGCACCGGGTACCGGGAGCTGCTGGTACCTCTTCTGCCAGCGTCTGCACACCATGCCTTCCTCCACACACCGCCGGTGCACCTGCAGCACGGCCAGGATGTGTCTGCAGGGGAGGCGGTAGCGGCGGTGGAAGCCACAAGTGCAGCTGCGACAGTCCTGGCTCACCCGGTGCATGTTTTCCAGCAGCAAAACGGTGAGGCTGCCTGGCTCCGGGCTGAGCAGCTGGGACGAGGTCTGCACCACCTCCCACTCCTTCAGGCACAGCCAGCAGCCCAGCTCCACGCAGTTGTTCCAGAGCAAGGCCAGCATGGAGCCCGCCTCCACTGCAGCAGCCTGCCTGCTGAGCTTGTCCAGAGTGGGAGAGCCAGGAACAGGGTCTGGTTCTGCTGCAGCATCGGTGCACACATCCAGGCTCTCCCAGAGGCCGCTCTGACTGTCCCCGGTGCTCAAGAAACCCCAGTTTTGGATTTCCAAGGCTTGGGAATCAAGGCTGTCTATACACTCCATGAAACGAAGAACGCTCATCTCCAGGTGTGGCTGCTGGCCAAAGAGGCTGGTTATTTGGCACGTGATGAGGTCCAGGCTGTCCAAGCGCAAGCCACAGAACTGCAGACCTTTCTCTGTATGTATGCTCCACAGTGGCTCGCAGGAGAACCAGTTGGCTCGCAGGTAGTTGTACAGCTCTGGGATGACCACATGCTTCGCCAGCTGGGACAGGGCATCCAGATTTGCAGCCGAAGGGCCAAACGCAGCCTTTTGCAAGGCCAGCCTCAAGTTCTGCTTGAATGAAGAGGAGATTTTTGCTTCCTTCACATTCTTCTTGAGCAGTCGGATGGTATGATAGATAGAAAGGAGCACCTGGGCAGAGGGAAAGACCTCCTGGAGGATAGCTTTGTGAAAGAAGGTTATGTCCATGAAAACAGCCTGGACCTTTTGCCACTCAGGGTTGAACTCCTTGAAGACGGTCAGCATTTTCCTGACGCTGTGTCCTGTGTCCTCCTTCAACAGTGACAAGTGGACCACTTTCCCCACTTGCTCCTTACTCTCTGCAATGAAAGCGTAGAGAACACATCCCTCCTCGCTCAGCACCCTGTGCAGCAGGAGGTTCTTGGGGAACTGCATGAACGAACTCTTCATCTTGCTGGTCTGGAAGCTGAGTCTTTCCAGGCCATGGTTGCCATCTGCACTAACTGAGGCCTGCAAGCCACTGAGTCTCAGAAAGGTTTTCATGACCTCAGCCACCCTGACAAACATGGAGGCATTTGCTGCCTCGGGAGCCTTGTACAGCGCAGTCACCACCTCCTCCGTTTGTCCTGCAATCGCCTGCACGTCCTCATTTGCCACAGCAACACTGCCAGTTCCACCCAGCTGCTGCTCCTCATACAGTTTTGTTGTGGGGCCATCACACGCCATGGTGTTTGCTGCCACAGCAGCAGCAGCTCTGGTCAGGGAAAGTGCCACGTTGGTGTGGACATGGTCATCATTCAGTTCGCTGATCACAAGCCGGTCTATGTCCTCCTTATATTGCAACACGAAATAAGCTGGACACAAGTTGGGCTGCTGTATTGTCTTGCTGTATTTTTGGGTTTGAGCACAAACAAACTTCACCTGCATGAACCTGCAAACATTGGGAAAGCATTAATGAGGGAAGCAATGGTGGTGCTTGCTGCCAGCATTTAGTTGTCACTTTTTTTGCACACCAGCTCTATATTCAATTAATGAGCAACCTCCCCACACACACACACTCCCCCATATGCCAGCCAGACACACGGGCTGGCTTTCTACTCAGCAAAGCCTGGGCTAAGAAAGCTCAAACACAGGAGAAACTAAGCAATCGAGTTACAACAGCCACAACCAGATGCTATGGGAAGTCCCAGCTCTTGTGCCCAACCGTGACTTTATTTCTGCTCTCCAGAAACAAAGCCATGAATGAAAATTTGGTACCTGCGTGTTTGTGTTTTACTCTCTCAAAGCACATGCCATTTCTGCAACTCCTCTGCATCTGGAGGAGCAGGCTAGCACACAGCAAGAAAGGCTTCAAGGCAGGAGATTAATTTATATTTTAAGGCAGCAAAGGGAGCAGTTGTGTAACTGGAGAATAACCTTGCAGCCTCTGCACACATGAGCAGATCCACCGACTTGGACGGAAACAGTGTCATGGGTCTAGTGATGCCATTCAGATAAAGCACAGGCTGCAGATCCAAATATTGAGAGGGAAACCTGACAACACCTTTCCACTGCAGTGAGGAAAGGGCAGCTAAGTGTTAACATGACAATATTTAGTGTTCTGCTACTTGAGCAGAAAAAGGCAGGAGCTACAATTTGCTAGCAGTTCCAAAGATCAAAGCTACAGGTTTTGCTACAAGAGTCAGAGAGTTGCCAAACTGAAAGGCAGAGTAAAACAGAGCTAAGCTGCAGACACGGGACAGTGGAGTGCTAGCTGGGGAATGAGGGGACAGTGAGAGGGCCGGGACACAAATAGGAAGTGAGGGGGGAGACAAGAGCAGTTGAGACTATGAAAACTGCAAGTGTGTGACATAACCAACAGTCTTATTCTCTACAGGTGTATCACTGTCAGGATCAACCTTTCTGAAGTCACAAATACCCTTGTTATAAAAGCATTCAGCCAAAGAGCTTGTAGAGTCATAGAATGGTTAGAGTTGGAAGGACCTTTAAAGGTCATCTAGTCCAACCCCTCTTCAATGAGCAGGGACATCTTCAACCAGATCAAATTGCTCCATGTCCAACCTGACCTTGAATGCTTCCAGGGATGGAGCATCTGCCATCTCTCTGGGGAACCTGGGCGAGTGCTTTACCACCATCCTTGTAAAAAATTTCTTCCTTATACCTACTCTAAATTTCCTTTTTTAGTTTAAAGCCATTACCCTTTGTCCTATCTTAAAAGTTTGTCCCTATCTTTCCTGTAGGCCCCCTTAAGTATTGAAAAGCTGCAATAAGGTCACTCCAGAGCCCTCTTTTCTCCAGGCTGAACAACCCCAATTCCTTCAGCCTTTCCTCACAGCAGAGGGGCTCCAGCCCTTGGGTCATTTTTGTGGCCTCCTCTGGACTCACTCCAACAGCTCCACGTGCTTCTGATGCTGGTGGCCCCAGAACTGGGTTCTCCCCAGAGCAGAGGGGCAGAATCACCAGCGGTGAACCACACTGGTCACCCTCCCTGCCTCATGGACTGCTTGGGTTGCAAGGCACGGAGCCACCCTGGCCTGGCCGTGGCGGCGGGGTGGCCTTACACGACATCCCGACGGACAGCAGTGCCGTACTGCCGGTTGTAGCAGCGGACGGAGACGCAGCTCTGAAGGCCGTAGCGGCATCCCTGCGACAGCTCGAAGGCGTGGAAGCTCCTCCTGAAGTCCTTGTAGCTCCGGAAGCTGGTCCCCAGCTCCATGGCAGACCCGGTATTCGCAATCACGCCGCCGCTTCGCGGGAAAGGACCTCGTGTCCCCGCCGCTTGTATTAAATCAGCTGGGGCACCGCCCACTTCATGCATCTTCTCTTGATTGGCAAGAGGACAGCCAACCAGCTCAGAGCATTCTTCCACCTCCCGGATGACTGACTGCTCGGTTATCCAATCAGCTTGCGGCTCCGCACCTGGCCGGTGGGCGGTACTTCCCACACCGGATGTTGCTGCTGGCAGTGTCGCCGGTTCGGGGTTGCTGAGGTGATGGCGACTCCGGGCGACGGCAACGGGGCTGGCGCAGGGACGGGGCCGAGGTCGGTGACGGGGCGGCCGCCGCCTGGGGACCTGCGGAGCGTCCTGATCACCAGTGTGCTGAACCTGGAGCGCCTGGAGCTCGACCTCTTCAGGTGCACGGGGGCACCGGGCCGCCGGGACCGGGCTGCCGGGACTGGGCTGCCCTCACCGCCGCCGCCTTCACTGCCGCTGCCTTTTCCCGCGCAGGGGACGGCACCACTGGGTGCCCGCTACGCAGCGCCTCTTCGGCGGGCAGATCGTGGGCCAGGCCTTGGTGGCTGCCGCCCGCGCCGTTAGCCGTGATGAGCAGGTCCACTCGCTGCACTGCTACTTCGTGAGGGCAGGTGGGCCGGAGGGGATCGGGCTGGGGTGAGAGGAGCAGGTCAGGGGTCGGGACGGGGTGGGCTGCTGATCCCAGGGCCGGAGGGTGCCAGGGGCTGAGAGATGACTGGGGACAGAGTGCAGGGGATCATGGAGGCTGGGGCTTATGGCAGGACTGGGGCTGGGGGTAAATCCAGCGGTTGAGGGGCTGGGGAAGGCAGGGCTGGGGCTCACAGGGGTGAGCAGGTGCTGCCATCCCGGCTCTGGCACTGCAGAGGGTGTGGGTGGCACTGCCAGCTCAGAGCACAGTGGGTCCAGCCTGCCTGGCCGTGGTGCTCAGCTTGTGTAGGTGCATGGTGCCCCAGTGGCAGAACGTCCCTTGTCTGTCCTAGGGGACCCTAAGGTGCCGGTGCTGTACGAGGTGGAGCGGACCCGTACAGGGAAGAGCTTCTCCGTTCGTTCTGTAAAGGCCATCCAGCACGGAAAGCCAATCTTCACCTGCCAGGCCTCCTTCCAGCTCTCCCAGGGGAGCCCAGTGCAGCACCAGTTCACCATGCCTACTGTACCACCCCCTGAGGAGCTGCTGACGCAAGAGGAGCTCATCCAGAAGTTCTTGCAGTGAGCGCGGTGAAAGGGACACCTCAGGGACACCCTTCCCTCTGGCTGGGGCTTAGGGAGGTGCAAGGACTGGGGTAACTGCCTGAGGAGTTCCCAAATACACATGGGAGGAAAGTATAGAAGCAGGACAAGACAGGGCAGGAACCATAGCCCTCCTGTCTTTCTATGTGGCCCTGGGTCCCTGGGCTGAAGTCGCTGCCAGCAGATCGTGCTGCTAGCCTGCTTGGCACTAACCTCTCTTCTCTGTGTTGGCCTACAGGAATCCTAATTTGGCAGAGAGATACAGAAAGCATCTCAACAAGATTCAAGCTGAAGATGTGCCCATTGATATCAAACCCGTGAACCCACCAGATATATTTTGCTCAGAGCCGCAGGAGCCGAAGCAGCTCTTCTGGGTGCGAGCACGAGGCTACATAGGTGGGTCCTACCAGGCGGGTGGTCCAGCTGCCTCATGAGCTGAGGGCTCAGGCCCAAGCTCATGTTCTAGAGCACACTCATGATGGAGTGGGCTGAAAGATTAAGAGGCTGTGGAGAAGCCTGGGGCTTTTGAAACTGAAATACAGGTGTGGGTGCCAGAGCATGAAGCAATGCCTGTGTGCCATGCTCAGCTGGGGACAGCTTTCCCTGGGGGGCACAGCAAGGGGAGCGGGTCTGGAAGAGCATCTCAGCTCTGCCTGGCCAGCAGCTGGGCCTTGAGGAAGCAGAGCTCCTGGGGCTTTGCCTCGTGCTACCTGCCCAGGCTTGTCCCACGGCCACCCCTGGCAGTGCTGATTGCTCTGCAGGAGAGACTGACATGAAGGTGCACTGCTGTGTGGCTGCCTACATCTCCGACTATGCCTTCCTGGGCACGGCCCTGCTCCCTCACCGTCAGTACCGCATCAAGTTCATGGTGTCCCTCGACCATTCCATGTGGTTTCACGCGCCCTTCCGAGCAGACCACTGGATGCTCTACGAGTGTGAGAGCCCCTGGGCTGGTGAGTCCTCACTGCATTCCCTAGGGACCCGAGTGGCAAGGCCAGCCCTGTATGTCTCAGGTGGTGGCAAGCCATGGTCTGACACGCCCTCTCTGCAGGTGGGTGCCGAGGACTGGTGCAGGGACGGCTGTGGCGCAGGGATGGGGTCCTGGCTGTCACCTGTGCACAGGAAGGAGTCATCAGGGTGGAGCAAACGCCAACCCAGAGCAAGCTCTAGCTGAAGAACCCCTGTGGGCTGGGGCTGAAGCACGCTGAGGAGGGACCCTGGGACCAAAACAGATGTGGGCAAGGCGGGATCCCCAGCAGCAGTGGGACAGAGCTTTGAAGGAGACCGGGCCGGATCCAGCACTGCAGGGATGGACGCCCACAGGGGCATCCACTGTGACCGACTGCCAGCTGCACAGCATGAAACTGCACACTACTGTCAGCCCCCCTCCACCTGCCTTAAATAAAGCCATCACTTGAACAGCTGGGCTCTGTCCCCTGGAGTTTGTCCCCGTGACCCCTGTGACTGTGCTTGCCCGAGAGAGCATCACCTGGCAGGGAAAGGGCAGGCAGCGCTGGGGGTATGGAGGGACAGCTCTGACCCTACAGCAGGCTGGGTCACAGGAGGAGAAAGTGCTACTGCGGCACATGTAGCTTCCCCTTCTCACTTCTCCTGCCCTCCTTGTGTCCCCAGCACTTGTCAGTTGCTGCTTCTGCTCACCCTCGGTCTCCTCCCCAGGGATGGGCTCGTGAGGGGACCTAGCCTCTGGGAGCTGAGGGATGAGGCAGCTCCAACCCCATGGTGGGTGGCTTGATGCTTCCTTCTCGTGGTGTCCTGGGGGAAGTGAAGCAGAACAGACACAGCAGGCACCCCGCTCTTCTTCCTACCAAGACTTTATTAAATAAAGTCTGTTTTATTATATATATGTTTTATGGGAAGTTCCTGGCAAGAGCCCCAGACCTTGCCAGCAGCCTTCCCGTTCCCTTATGTAGTGCCAGTATGTCCCAGCTAAAGTCCTGTCCACTCTGGAAACACGCCCCCCACAGTGAGGGAGCCGGCTCCCAGCAGTGCCAATGTGGGTGATGAGCACCCGTGGAGCACCTGGCCCTGCGGCACGTACTAACCACAAAAAAAGTGCATTTTCAAGGCAGCTCCGGGGCGTGGGCTGTGCTGCCGGCGGGATACAGCGCTGCCTCCCTGCCCCATCCCCGTGTGCGGCATCACCCTCGCTCCCCCCTGGCCACGAGCCCCATGGGACCCCCTGTCCTCCTGCCAGCACAGGCACCAACGGTGGGACACTCACTCCAGAGGTTCCTTGATCAGGCACTCCTTCAGGGTGGGCTGTTGATGCAGGGGCGGCCCGGCCTCACGCAGGTCTTGCAGCCGGGCTTCCGAGCGCCGCTTGTCCTTGCCCACCTTCCAGGCCAGGTGGACGTGAGCCTGTAGGAAGGGTCCCAGCAGTGGGTGGCTACCTTGGGCTTCCAGCAGCTGCAGCGCCTGCTCACAGCAGCTGTGGGCCTCCCCAAGCTCATCCAGCTCCTGGTGGCAGACAGCCAGCCCGGCTAGCGTCAGGAGAAAGCGGCCAGAGCTGCAGACCCCCAGCCGGTCCTGCAGCCGGTAGGCATTGGCCCAGGTGGCCAGGGCCTCACGGTACATGCCGGTGCAGGTCAGGCGCTGCGCGGCTCGCAGGTCCTGCAGGAAGAAGAACTCCAGGAACTCAGGGGAGCGGCGGATCTCGGCGATGGAGTGCAAGTGGGACAGGAACTGCTCGAAGGCTCGGCTTCGCTTGGCGATAGTCTCGGCGGTGAAATTCCGGCGCAGCCTCTTCCTGGGGAAGGCGATGCTGGCCATGTCGCAGCCGAAGCGGCAGCGCAGGCGGCGGTTCAGCCGCTCGAAGTCCGAGTAGCGCCGGGTGATGGCGGCGGGGGCCTTGTCGAACCGGCCAGAGCGGATCAGGTAGATGGTGTAGAGCTGCAGGGGAAACCCAGGCGTCAGGGTGGTGCCACGGGCACGCTGCTCCCGCAGGACCGGGCAGAGCCGGGCACACGGCTGCGGAGGGGCTGCGGAGGGGGGTGGGGGCGTAGCCCAGGCAGGAAAAGAGCAGGTTGGGCTGTCGCAGCCACAACACCCATCGGTGATAGTTACCTGAGGCTCATCTGAGCCGCCAGCACCATCCGAGCAGCACGGGGAAAGACAGAGAGAAATAAGCGNGAGCGATCGCTGACCACGCTGGCGCTGGTGACCTCGAAGAGCAGCCGCTGCGGTGCCAGGCTGCCCCGCGACTTCCTCCACAGCTCCTGCAGCTGACGGGTCAGCAGGCTGCCACCGGGGCGCTCAGCCGCAGGACCCCACTCTGTGTCGGGAGAGGGGTGTCAGCCCACCCACCACGGGGATGGGCCTCTCCCAGCACCCCATCTCCAGGCTGCCAGCACCCACCATTGCTTGGGTTCCCCCCAGGGAGCTGCTGCCCTGGCCCTCCCAGCACATCATCCCCAGCACCTGCCTCCGTCCTCCGCACCCGCTGCCTCCCCCGTTGCTTGTGGTGGCTCCCCCAGCTCCTCTCCAACACCGTCTTCCTCCTCGTTCTCCTCGTCCTCCTCCTCCTCGTGGCTGGTGAAGCTCAGGGTGCCACTGAGGCGCGTCGACAGCCCCTCGGTGTCGTCCTCCAGCTCCGAGCTCTCTGGGAAGTCCTCGACCTCGGAGCTGCCACGCGCCCTTTCCTCCCGGCCACCTTCACCGGCCAGTGCGTGCCGCAGACGGTGCAGGATGCGGGCGGCCATCCCGTCCGGCCCAGCTGCCAAAGGGGAGGTCAGTCCCGGTTGCCCCAACACGGTGGGATAGGCAGGGAGCCAGGGGCTGCCCACCGCTGCCGCACTGTTGTGCCCACCACGGACCGGTGCAGCACCATCAACCGAGGGCACCGCACGGGCCTGGGCTGGGACAGCCCGTCCCCGGGACACCCCGGCCTTGGAA
>VXBJ01007342.1:332622-352811 GCA_013400055.1 Nycticryphes semicollaris
GGCCCGGAGCGGTACGGCCCGGCGCTGCCTGGCACGGCCGGGTACGGGTGAGGACAGGTCTGCCCGCCATCCCTACCCTCCGCTGCCATCCCCGGGGCTGTCCTGGCAGGGCCCTGGGTCCCCTCGCCTGGGACCACAGGAGCCCCGCGCCCCAGTGCCTGGCGCTGCAAGGTCCCGAGCTCCTGATACCTCAGTACCCCCATATCCCAGTACCCCAGTATCCCGGTACCCCGCTCCTCATCCCTGTGGGACGTCCCCTGGGCTACCCTGGCACCTGGCCGCCCTTGCCCCGGTTGGCCTCGCCACGCGTCCCGGGCAGCTGGGTTGCACCCCCGGCACTCGCCCTGCCTTATTTAGCACCGTGCCCGCTCCTTCCTCACCGCTTTCTTGGGAATGTCTATTAATAAATATCGAGGAACCTGCCCACCTGCTGCCATCGCTCTGCCTTTGCTCGCCCACTGCGCCCTGTTCCAGCACCCAGCGCCCTGCCTGGGCTCGGATGGGGATCCCTGCACTTCCTGGGGGGCAGGCGAGTCTGTGTGGGTTTCTGCACCCAATGCTTGGGGGTCCCAAAACATCCCCAGCCACTTCCTGCCTGGCTGCTGAGCAGGGTAGGATGCATGGCGGGGGGAGGCTGGTCCTGTCCCCAGCTCCCTCCTGGAAAATGGGACTCCCAGCAAAGACAGGAGCCAAGGAACCGCCTGGATGTTCCTGCTGCTGGGACCTTACAGGACAGGGTGCTGCCAGCCTGACCCCGCTACAGCCCTGAGCCCTTGTGCAACCCCCTCTGGGTACTGTGGGCCATGGTCCACTTGGCCAGCACGTCCCCCAAGCCACTAGCCCTGACTGGACTCTGGCAAATGTGGCTGGCATGGGCTGCGGTGTGCGAGGGCAGAGCCTTCGAGGAGGCATTTGGGCAGATTTCCCACTCTCCTGAGAGCACGGAGAGACGGTGCCTTTTCCGGATCTGGGAGATGGATGCCAACAGTGCCAAGGACCCCGTACTGGAGGGGAGGGGATGCTCCATGCCCCCTCAGGAGCTTCACACCAGGGGCCCCTTCCTCATTGGGGTGGGGTGCTGAAATGTGGTTCTGCCCTGGCCCACCTCAGCAGAAAATGGGGGTAAAGGGAGGGGGCTGGAGGTGGCAGAGTGAGGCTGGAGCCCCCTGGGATCTTATGGGGGTGAGGGAGGGGATGTCATAGCAGGGGAGACCATCCCCATGCTAGGAGCCAGCCCCGGGCAGGGCTGTGGGTTCTGCAGGGGACCCAGTGATGATTTATGCCCATGGCACTGGGGCAGACAGCTTGGTGCAGGGGGAAGCCCTGGACCCCATGTCTGGGTGACGCTGGTGGCTCTGAGGCTATTTTTAACCCCCTCCTTGCTGCAGGGGGTTGGGGGGGTGGGACAACCACCCTCCTGCCAAGGCTCCGGTGTCCCTCCCCAGAGGGCTTGAATTTCTGTCCCAGCTTCAGACACACGTTTAATCCCCAGCTCTTGGCCAATAATGCTTTGGCTAAATTAGGTAAAATGCACCTGTTGCCAATGAGCGGGGCAGGATTTCCACCGGGGAGCTGATAGGCTGTCAGGGCTGGGGGGCCAGTGGCTGGGGGCACGCCAGGCGGCAGGGACACTACAAATTGGGGTGCCAGGGTCTCCAGGGAGCTTCTGGGGGCTTCTGCTGCAGGAGGTGGTGACTCCCTCGCGGAGGGAAGCAGCAGAAATGGCTTCAATGGTAAGAACCCCCTTTCTGCATTGTGCCACGTGTGGTGTATTGGTTGCTGTGTGCCATGAGCTGCGTGCTGGGGTGAGACCCAGCAGGGCAGGAGGTGGTGGGCACTGCATGCTTCTGGGAGAATCGTATGCATCTGGGGGATCTGGGCTACTGAGGTGCCTCCATAGATGGTGATGGGGAGATGGTTCCCGGGGCCAGGGTGACCATGGTGGATGAGGGCAGGGAGGTGTTGGGGTTGTGCAGGGGCCCTGCAGGATATGCCTGGGGGGGGACTTTGCGGCTGCCCAAGGGACGCGGGTGTCTGGAGACACTGGATCAGCCCAGCAGGAGCTTGGGGCTGCGTGGAGGCGGCAGGGAGTGGTGAAAGTCGAGCATCGGGTCATGCGACACGGCGTCGCCACCAGTGGCCTGCGCCTCCAGGAGAAACTCAATCGGGGCTGACAGGTGCCTGTGGCCATGGCCCTTCTGCTCCCTATAAGGGGAGCTGAGGAGATCCCTAAAATAGTGCTGCGTGCCTGGGATGCCAAGGCTGTACATGGGGACCATGGTCTCTGCGTCATGGAACCCCTCAGCTGGTGGGGGGGGGGGGGGGTGGGCCAGGCAGGCGGCTCCCCACAGCCCACCATCCTCACAGGTGCCTGAGTGGCACCAGAGCTGCAGGGATTGCCAGGGGCTGTGGCTTGGTTGGGCACAGCATCATCCTCCATCCTGGGGAGGGGCTCTCCCCACACCTCTGTGCCATCGAGACTGCACTGCGTGAGGGGGTCCCCCGATACGATGCGGGTGGCTGTGGTGACCCCACTCTCTTGCCTTGCAGACGGACCAGCAGGCTGAAGCTCGCGCCTTCCTCAGTGAGGAGATGATTGCGGGTGAGCGTGAGGGTGGTGGGGAAAGGGGCCAGACCCGGCCAAAGGCTCAGAGCCAGGCTCCGTCCTGCTGCTGTGGCCCCATCCCGTGCGCTGCCCAGCCCTGACTCCCTTCTCCGCAGAATTCAAGGCCGCCTTCGACATGTTTGATGCTGATGGTGGTGGGGACATCAGCACCAAGGAGCTGGGGACGGTGATGAGGATGCTGGGCCAGAACCCCACCAAGGAGGAGCTGGATGCCATCATAGAGGAGGTGGATGAGGATGGTGAGCAGCCGTCGGTGGCAGGCGGAAGGCGGTGGGCAGTGGGCCGACAGCCTGACCCATGCTCGGCTTCCGCCCCCCCGCAGGCAGCGGCACCATCGACTTCGAGGAGTTCTTGGTCATGATGGTGCGCCAGATGAAAGAGGATGCCAAGGGCAAGTCTGAGGAGGAGTTGGCCAACTGCTTCCGCATCTTTGACCGGTGAGTGTTGGGGGGGGACAATGCCTGCCCTGACTGTGGGGCCGAGCAGGGCTGCATCCTGCCCACACCCTCCTGCAGGAACGCAGATGGGTTCATCGACATCGAGGAGCTGGGTGAGATCCTGAGGGCAACTGGGGAGCCCGTCACAGATGAGGACATAGAGGACATGATGAAGGACTCAGACAAGAACAATGATGGCCGCATTGACTTTGACGGTGAGCGATGGCCCTGTCCCTCACCCTACAGATGCCCTGGCAAAGTGCCTGTGCTGCTCACCCTGGGCATGGCCCAGGGCTGAGGGTGCCACTCTCTTGTAGAGTTCCTGAAGATGATGGAGGGTGTGCAGTAAGGGACCAGACATTCCTTGGGCCGGCTGCTGCACCCAGCCCTGCTTCACCGCTGCCCAGGGAGCAGCAGCTCTGCAGCGCCCGGTCCCCAGCCGCCTGCACCAGCTGGAACTCCCCTGCCCTGTACTGGGTCCCCAGTCTCGCCTCGCTGCTGGCGGCCGAGCCTTTCCTCCAGTCTGTTGCGTGTGGTTTCGGTCTGAGCCTCAATAAACGGGGAAAGGCTTAAGCTGCTGGTGCAGAACTTCACTGGGTTTGCATGGGGAGGGGGCTGCGGCACCGTGCCCCCTGTACTGTCCCTTAGGGAAGAGAGCTTATCTGGATTGCTGCCTTTTGCCGGTCAGGCCCACCCTTGGTGCTGTGCTGGGGGGGCACAGGGGCAGCAGTTCCCATGCACTGCTGGGCAGGCGCCAGCGCTGAGCTCAGATTTTCCATGCGGAGCAGCCGGTTCACACGCCAGCAGGCAGGGGGAGCATAGCCTCAGCAGGCAACAAGGCACTGGGNTCCTGCCCTCTCTGGGGCAGGGCTGTGGGACCACAGTGGATTTTGGGGAGCCACCACCACCTACCCTGCACTAGGACCCCCACATCCTACCCAGAATGGTGCAGAGGACCTGGTTATATGGTAGTGGGGCCCCTCCCTACAGAATCAAGGCAATGCTGGAGCCTCTGTGCTGGGACAGACCATGCCAACCCGCTGTGCATCACTGCTCCCAGGGGACCCACTCCTCCCTGGGTGGCTCCACGAAGCCTCTCCAGCTGGGGGTGGGGGAGGGGGATACACTCTTCAGGCTGGGGCACACCCAGCACATATTGGGACAGTGGAACCAGCCCCGTGCAGCCTAGCAGGACACAGGGACAGGGCTTGGAGCCCATTGCATCCCTGAGGCTCAGCGCTGTGGCACGGGGGGAGCCGAGCCCCCTAGAGCTCTGGGGGGTCAACACAGAGGGCTCCGGCTCTACCCTTAGCGGACAGGATGGCCCCTGGGAGAGCAGATGTGTGCCGGGCACGAGGGGCAGCAGGGACATGTGCAGCCACTCAGACTGCCCTCTGCAAGGCCACGGCCGGGCACCGGCAGCTGGTGCTGCAGTTGGGGGGCAGCGCTGATGGTCCCCGGCTGCGGGAGGAGCGGCGCAGGAGGAGTGCGGAAGCACGTGAGCTCAGCACTGGTAAGGAGTGGGCTGCTGCCCTGGGGAAGGGGGTAGCGGCCACAATGACCCCCCCATACACCCACATCAGGGTTGGTGGAGGGCTTCTAGGGTCACCCCACCTCAGTGTCCCTTTCCCACAGGGCTGCGACAGGCGCTGCTGGTGGGGCTGCAGCAGGCACCAGTGAGCCCTGAGGAGCGGCAGGAGCTGGAGCGGCTGTGGGTGCTCTTCCTCTCCGCCTTGGAGCTCTTCCTGCACGACCTGCACCGAGCCCACCACCTCTGCCAGCTCTTCTCCATGCAGGGGGGCAGCACGGTCCCACTGCGCACTGGGCTGGGGGGCCGGGGGTCACCTGGCCACAAGGGGAGTCGGCGAGGGAGGGGTCCTGTCCAGCCCCTAACCACCCTGTGCCTAGAGGAGGAGATCGAGCAGGTGAGGGCCACACTGGCAGAGATGGAGAGCAGAGCCAACATCCCCCTGTGGACTGTGGAGTCCACACAACCAGGGGGGAGAGGTGGCACTGCATCACCCACAGCTGGCTCTGCTCGTGCTGGGCACTGCTGCAGGGTCCTCTGACGGGGGAGCAGGAAAGGAGGTGGCCAGGCTGTCACACCCCGTGCCCACTCAGGCACCATGGAGCAAGGGATAAAGCCCTGTGTGGGCCCCAGCCTGGAAAGATGAAGCTGGGGGGCTGCCCCCAACCCAGTGGAGGGAACAGGAGGAGCTCTTGGCACCCTAAGTGTTAATAAAGCCCCTGTTATCCCATGGGCGTCAGTGTCCCTCCCTGCCTGTCCCTGCTTGTAGAGAGGCCGGTAGAACCCCAGGACTGGGCAGACCAAGAAAAGGTACCTCTGGACGCTCACAGGGTGCCAGGCTACAACAAAAGCTCCAGAATAAGTTTTAAGCATGCATTTATTTATACATTAACCGTGGCTCGGACTGCAAAATTAATTTAAAAACAGCCTATGATACAGAAAGCCGGGGAAGCAGCTGGAAAGGGAACAGGCAGAGACCCAAGTGTGATGGGGAGAGATGGTGTAGGTCAGGTTTCCTGGCTCTTGGCCTGCTTGGCGTATGTCTCCCGCACGTACTTCTTGTAGGCTGAGGAGAGAGGAGTGACATGGGATTGGGGGTCCCGGGGCAGCCGTGGGACCAGGCAGGCAGTAGGGTCAGGCTTCTGCACCGCTGCCCACCCCAGAGGGAGCAAGATGAAGGCTTCCACCCCAGGCACTCACCAGCTTGGTTCCTCCAGAGTTCAGCAGCGTGTGTGTTCAGGGGGCTCTCGATGTTTGGCTCTGGGGAGAGGGGCTGGGTCAGTGAGTGGGGTGGCTCAGACCCCCAAGTCCTGCTCCCCACCGCTGTCCTCCCCTCCAGCCCCTGCCCGTCACTGCAGCATTGCTGTGGGACCCACCTGCCAGCAGGCTCTGGATGGAGAGCAGGATGGTGCGGACGTCATAGAGGGCTGACCACTTGTCCTTGAGGATGTCAAGGCAGATGTTGCCCTGGGTGTCGACATTGGGGTGGTAGCAGGGTGTCAGGAACCGCACCGTGGGCGCTGTGTAGGGGTACCCGCTGGGGAACTCCAGTGACAGCTTGTACCGCAGCTCTTCGTAGGCCTGGGGGCAGAAGTCAGCAACAGGGTGGGCCACAGCCCGACGGGTCGGGGGGCGGGCAGCCCCAGCCCCAGGGGAGCCAGAGTACACGGGGGAACCCCAGACTGAGGGGGAGTGGAGGGAGGAGATGCGGGGAGGACTGAGACCACCCTCACCCCGGGGGGACCGGGGTGGACCCAGGGTCCCGGCTGCTCACCGTGCCGGCGGCACCGTCGATGGTCCCAATCCACTTGAAGAGGTTGTCGGACTCGGGGAAGGCAGAGATGCCTTTGTCACCGGACATCTACGGGGACAGCGGGTCAGGGTGGCCTGGGGAGACCCCTCGTCTAGGCCACGGGAACCCTCCTGGGACCGCCCCCACCCCGTCTCGGCCCCGGGAACCGACTCACCATGAGCGCCATCAGTTCCTGCTGCAGCCTGCGGGGAAAGCACACGTTACCGGTCCGGTCCGGTAGGGCAGCCCCCAGCCAGCAGCCCCCGCCCCGACCCCAGCTCACCTCTTCCCNCATTCTGCGAGGCCATGGCAGCTTCTGGCGGCGCTGGGCGACGGTACTCAGCGGTTCACGGGCGCTGAACGCTTGCTCCCACTCCCGGGCGGCGCCGCACCGGGCTCCGTTCCCTCCCTTCCGTGGACCCCGCTGCGGTTGTCCCAGCGCAGCAGGGCTCTCCCGGTGCCGAGCAGGGGTCTGGGTTCTCCCAGCGAGGCTCCCCGGTGCGGAGGAACGATGAGGGTGTCCCCCGGTGCGGCGGCCCGGTCCTAATGGGGCGCAGCAGCCTCTCTAACGCAGCGGTCCCAGTACCGATGAGGTAGGTAGTGCCGAGTAGGCTCACCGGTACGGTGGTCCCGGTATGGTGCAGAGCACTCCCCAGTGCGGCAATCCCGGTGCAGCCACCCTGTCCTGTCTTGTCCCGTCCGGTCCTGCCCCGCCTCCCGTTTGAATGTTTCCAACGTGCAACCCCCTCGGCCAATCAGCGCGCAGCTCCCTTCGAGCCGACCAATCGCAGCTCGTCCGGAATGCGGCTGTCACGGTAACGGCCGGTGGCCGCTGGGCGCCGCCGCGGAAACGTCGCGATTGGCTGCTGCCCCGAGGGGCGGAGCCGTGGGCCCCTTAAAGGGGAAAGACACCACTGCGTCCCCCACACCCAGCCAGACACCACCACCCCTCCAGCACTAGGAGACGGCGGAGGCGAGTGCGAAGCGGCTTTATTGGGGGCCCCTGGGGACCCTCGAAAGGGAGAGAGAGCCTCAAGGCTCTGGGGGACCCTCTAGAACTGGCATGTCCTCCCCGCGGCGAAGCATCTCCATGTGCTTCTGCATCTTCTCTGTCATCCATGCTGGTGGGATGAAGGGCTTCAGCTCCTCCAGCCGCAGGTCGACAGAGTCCCTGAGGAGAGGTGGGGTCAGATGGCAGGATCCTGGTGCCCCACCATGGACCCCAAGAGAGCACCGAGACCAACCTCTGGTGTCCACCATGGATCCCCAGACAGCACCAAACCCCCAGCACCCACCATGGACCCTGGCACCAACCCTCAACCAGCACCGAGACCCCAAACTCCCAGCATCAAGCTCCCCCCCTGAGGTGGCACACAGCAGGGCACCTCCAGCACAGGGCCCCCCTGCAGCAGAGCAGCAGGGGCAGCCATGGCAGAGGCCCCCCAGGGGAGCAGTCCCAGGCACACACAGCACCTCTGCTCTGGTCCTCACCTGTAATCCTCACTGGCAGCCAAATCCCGAATGTCCTCTTCAATGAGGAGGTAGGCCTGCAGCACAAGGTGGGGACACACCTCAGGGCTGCCGTGCACCCACTCGGGGCAGCGCCACATCCCCGGTCCCCAAGCCAGCACAGACCCACTGCTCCCCATGGGACCTGGGGTTGCCTCCTGGCCTGCATCCGCATCCTGAGGGGCAGCAGATGGACCTCCGTGTCCACCTCTGCCTCTGCACACCCTGTCTAGCCTCCTGCCAAAGCCACCTTGCCCGCAGCAGGCTGCTCCTCCGCCCGTCCTAGCCCTGCGGTGGGTCCCTGCGCGGTCCCCGCCGGCTGCAGCAGCCGCCAGCCCGGGCGTACTCACCATCTTGCCCCCAGTGGCCCTCATGTGCTGCTGCTCTGCCAGCCAGTGCTTATCTTGCGGGTCGGCTGCGTACTGCAATAAAGCAGCAAGGACCTAGCTGAACACAGGCAACACACCTTCCGCTCTGACCACCCTCCTGCTGGGATGCTGTGCCCCTCTCCAGCGCACCCCTCCAGCACGTCGCCCCCGCTGGGGGCTGCCAGGGAAGGGGGGCACTCAGCTTTGCCTGCTGCTTCTCCAGCCTCAAGGCCTGGCTCCAACCAAACCCACTGCCTCAGAAGCTGGATTAAGCCATTAGCTTATGTTCCAGTGTGCTAGCCAGACTGTGTGCAGGCCCTAAGACAACAAACAAGGCCATGGGGGAGGAAGAAAACAATCTCCCAGTTCCCATCTGAAACCAATTCTGACCAAACCCTGAAGGAGGAAGCGTCCCACTTGTGGCATCTGACCTTAAAGAGGTGGGGATGCTTGATGTAGAGTCGCCCTCTTGTTCCTCCCATCCCGAGAGCTCTGAAAGAGGAACATAAGGGGGTGTTACACCTGCACAGAGGGCAGGCACGGTGGTACGGGGACACCTCTCCTCCCCAAGCCCTTCCTACTGCTTTCGAGGCAGAGAAGCGAAGTGACGGGAGGAGTCTTATGGGCTCCTGCCTTGGAGACACCACCCTCCATCAACAGGGCCATTCCTTACTTGTTTGCTCGAGATCCCAGCACAAAGGTTGTGGTTTCAGTCAGTCGGGATGGATCCCACTACAGAGCAATTGGAAAAGGGGCAACATTAGAAATGAAGCTGGTGCCGGCCCATGCTCCACGAGCCTCAGCTCTCTGATGGGGAACCTCAGAACCGCCCCTGGCCTGGGAGGGAGGGAGCAGGCCACAGGCCTCCAAAATTCCAGAAAGGAGGGAAGTTACATTCCCTCTGGGCTGATCTATGCAGTTTCTCTTGTGGGATCCTCCTCATTACTATTGATCTCCCCAGGCATCCTAACAGTGGCACCACTCCACAGACCTACAGGCTACAGTGCCTGGGGGAGACAAGCAAAGGCCTCCAGGCACTTCGCTCCTCTTCTTGCTCCTCTCCTGCACTGCAGGGGCCCATCGGTGCAGAGCACAGCTTGGTGCTGTCCTCTGCTCCTGCAGCAGTAGGGCTCTGCTGGTGGAAGCAAAGGGGAGGAGAGGGTGAGCCCAGCAGTGTTGGCCAGCCAATACCTTTGGTCCATCCCTTCTCACGGGCTCAGAGACCTTGAGCTTCCACCTGAGGGGAAGGAAAATGCAGTAAAAATGAGTCCCTGCAGGACCAGCACAGCCACCAGCACCACAGCAGCAATGACTGAGCCACAGCCCCTCCAGATCCGCCTTCGTTCACACCCTCCATTACCCTGTAGTGCCCAGCTCCGGACCTGCATCTTTGATGCACGTTCTCCTCTCCCTGGATGCCAAAATCCCACTATCACCCCTGTCTCACATCTCACTCTGTACAGTCCATCTGGACCTTTTCACCCCTTCAGATTTGTTTAAAACAGTTTCCTTGAAGGTCTTTGCCTCTTGAGGAGAACAGTTCAACCTAATCCCCTCCTACCTGCCCTCCGTCACTCCCCCTGCACCTCTCCTTTCTGCAGAAAAGGAAGGAGACCATGGGGTTTCTGTACTCCCTGAACAGAAGCATCAGGCAGCCCTGCCCTCCTGAAACACGGGACCCATACTCACGCAGCTGTGCCTGAGACCCCACGATCGTTCGACAGGCTCTGTCCTGGAGGCCGCCCCTTTCTCTGCATGGAAGAAATCCTTCAGTGACTCAGCTATGCAGGTGGAGAGAACCTCTTGGTTACACAACATCTCCCAGGGAAGCTACTCTTTTTGACACAAACAGAAATGCTGGCTGACACAAGAATGAGCACCTCTGGGCGTCCCAAAAACTGCCTGTGCACTTGCATGCACTCATACTGTTGTAATGGCCAGGAATGAGGGATGAGGCTTCCCAAAACATAAAATCCCTCCTGAGGAAAACCCTCTTACCTTTTTGGGAATGGGGCTCCCTCGACGATTCAGCTCCTCATCCATCTGTCGGGCACGCTGGAAGAGGAATGGTGATGGGATGAGCCGGGCACTTGCCCCCACCAGGTGGACAGGGCCCCATGCATCCAAGGCAGCCACTCTCTCCTTTGCCACACTTGAGGCAGAGAAAAACAAGTGCCCAGGGAAATACCAACACCACCTTGTCTCTTTGAGAAGCACCAAACTCTAAGCCTAACACCCCCCAGCTCTGCCTCCTCCCTAGTGGGCTGGTGGACAAGAGGCAGAGAAAAAAACAATTCCAATCCTTCTCCCATCTCTTACAAGTCATTCAAGCCTCTGGGAACAATAACCACTTTTACCTTCTGTACTCCCTGCTCATGGGGCAACCTGGCAACAACCTTTTTGCCATCAGAGAAGAGCAGTTTGGCCTGCAGGAAGAGAAAGAAGGGTTACTTGATTCTGGGCCCAGAGAGGAACCTGACAGCAACCCCCATTTTTGCGTATCTGCCCAGAAGCCCTGTAACAGCTCTGCTTTTGGAGTCCCATTGTGCAGTGCTTTTACAAATGGCAAGATGCAAAAGCACAATGTGTTCAACTGGGACAACAGCGAGATGTGAAAGAAAAAACCCCATCCCAGTCCCCCAGGACTCTCTGAGAGGTGCCAGGGGGCTGGTCTCTGTGGAAGCACCAGGTGACACGTGCTGACAGCAGCAGTGGGAAGCAGCAGCATGAGCTGCCCCAACTGCTCTCCTCTTCCCAGTGAGAACGAAGCCAAGGACAGCAGCCACAGAAGTGGATGTCCCCCCCAAGCTAATGGCAAAGACATTAAGAAGGATGTGTCCTAGCTGGGCTACTCTGTTCGGCCAAGTGGCAGGCTCTGCTGAGGGAGTGGAGCCCCTCACTTAGCACCCACCTGCTCCAGGCAGCTCCGACACGTCTCCTGGATGAGCTGCTCTGGGTCCACCTCCTCCCCAACATTATCACGCACGTTGATTGCTGCCTTCTGGAAAAACTGGAGAGGAGGTGGCATGAGAGGCTGGGTAGCGCTGGGGCAGGCATGCAGGCCCAGCTCTCACACGAGCCAGGCACGACAGCTTCGTGTGGCAGCTGGGAGCGGAGCTGTCTCTACGCAGCCTGTGAAGGGACAGGGCAGTGGGGCCTGTCCCCATCGCTCTCACCTTCATGTACTTGTTGAAGACGGCCCGGATTTCCTCGTTGATGCTGGGCTGCAGGACAGCTCGCAGCAGGTCCATGGACACAGTTGGGTCTGTGAAGCTGAAGGTGGTGGAGTAAGCTGGGGTGGGGGTGTCCCCCAGTGTGGCCTAACCCAGATCTGGTCTGCGCCCAGTTTGTTCCAGTCTAGCCCAGCCCAGCCCAACTCCCGCTGTTCAACCCTCCACCTCAGGTCCGGCCGGCCCGGACTCCTCCCAGCCCAGCTCCCCACCGATCCCTCCGGCCCGGCCCGGCCGTACCTGGTGGTCATCTGTGAGCGCCGGCCGCGCCGCTGCACCTGCCGGTGCTTGATCATGATGTTCCAGGGGCTCTGCGGGACACAGCCGTCAGCCGCGGCCCGTTCGCTGCCCGTTCCCCGCCCGGCCCCGACCCATCCCACCCCCGCCTCACCGTGCTGACCAGCTGCTCCTCGGCACCGCCCAGACCCTCCTCGCCCGGCGGGCCCGGCTGCTGCTCCACATCGCGGGCGGCGCCCATGGCTGCAGCGGCCCCGACCCCGCTCCCGCCCGGCGCAACCGGATGCGCCGGGCACAGCGTGCGTCATCGGCCCGCGACGCTTCAGCCGTGCGCCGGAAGTGAAGGGTTGCCATGGCGACGGCGGCGGGGCACCCGGGTTCGGGAAAACACATGGTATTTGGGGATGAGGCCGTTGCCAAGAAAGGAGCGATGGGGCAGAGCGGGGAGCGGAACGCAACCAGGCCGAGCGGGGCGAGGCAGGCTGACATGGGCGCTGGGAGTTTTAACACGCCCGCGTTTGCTCCCCGCTGGGCCTCCACCATTGTTTTTCCCTTATGGCTTGTTGTAAACAAACCCTTGGTCTGTGTCGACCCTCTCCGACATACGCGGCGCGAGGTCATGTGAGAACACACAGCACCCAAGACATCTTTAGTTCTGTAGAAGTACAGCTTCAGGGATGAAGGCAGTGATGGATGGTCAGCTCTAAAGTAGTTGTGAGCCCCAAAGCCTTAAGGAATCGTGCTGTTCCACAGAACGGGACCTGTCTTGGGTGAAACTGGGTATGCATTGACTCAGCCTGTGAGACCCCAGTAACTGCAGCTGCAGAAATGTGAATGTCCTTCCACAGTCTGTGTGTCTCCTTGTATTATATTCTATGCCTGAAAAAGGAAATCAGGTTCATGTCATGGTTTAACTTTGGTTTAACCACACACATACCCCCACCCCAGTGGCATGGGGGAGAGAATCAGAAGATTAAATGTGAGAAAACTTACAAAGAAACATTTTAACAGGTATAGCAAAAGCCACACACAAGCAGAGCAAAAAAAAAAACCCAGGAATTCATTCCCGGCTTCCCACCGTCAGGCAGGTGCTCAGCCATCCCCAGGACAGCCAGGCTCTGTCACATGGAATGGTTACTTGGGAAGACAAATGCCATCACCCCAAATGCCTGTTTCTTTTCTCCTTCTTCCCCCAGCTTTATATACTGAGCATGACATTGTATGGTATGAGATATCCCCTTGGTCAGTTGGGGTCAGCTCTCCCAGCTGTGTCCCCTCCCAGCTCCTTGTACTCCCCAGCCTGTTCGCTGGTGGGTCACTGTGGGGAGCAGGAAAGACCTTGACACTGTGTAAGCACTGCTGAGCAGTAACTAAAACATCCCAGTGTTATCAATACTGTTTTCAGCACAAATCCAAAACGTATCCCCATGCTAGTTACTGTGAAGACAGTTAACTCTACCGCAGCCAAAGCCAGAACAATTCATTGTAGTTCCAGTTGACTTTTTCCTTCAAATCTTTTGTCTTTCTGGTATCTCATTGTTTATCTCAGGAAACACTCGAAACCAGTATTTCCACATGGTGTCTAACGTGCAGAATAGTCAAAATGACTTGTTTTTTTTTTTTTCTAGACCTTCTTACTCTGTGGTGTGGTCAACAAGAGGCTTCTCTGCTGGGTCAGATAGATAATGACATTTTCTTTGGTTAATGAACACTGTTTTGCTGTCACTGTTTTTCCTGGTTACCTCCAAGGTGATTGTAAGATAAAACATGATGTTGAGGCCATTCAGTGCCTCGTGTTGAGAGCAGCTGCTGTGGATGATGGTGCAGAACAGATGCTTAAGCAGCCATTTCCAGTTTCCTCGCTGTGCTTTGTGTGCGAGTGGGGAAACATTTCACTGTGCCATGAAGAGGGAAAGCGGATTTTCCACCAGCTTTGCTGGATGCTCCAAACCAGCCTCTGCACTGAGGTGGTGGGATCTCCGTATGTTGGTGTCTCTCAGCATTTGTCACTGCAGCCTGTGGCTGTGTCCCTGCAGCGATTCTTCGCACCCTCAGCACCCATGGGAGACTGGAGCTGGCTGCGGGAGGGTGACTCATGGCTCATGTGCTGGAAGAGACTCCCTGTCTTCGTTGTCTCCTTCCTGCCGCTTTGGCCAGGGCAGGATGAGATCAGGCTGTTACACAAACCTGACCTGCGGATGTGGGGTTAATCAAGTCATCATCAGTGTTGCCATAATTTGATATTCATCAGCTCTGGGCTTTTTATGTGCTTATTATGTTTGCTCCAAATTGTTAACAACAAAAATTGGACGTCGTTCAGAGAAGGGGAAAAATAACTATGGCTGTAGAATCTCATGGGGAAAGGTGAAAAGTGTGGTTTTGTTTAACGTGCAAAAGCTCGATGGAGAGAGGGCTCAACTTTGTACATGTGCTGCAGTGATCTGTTGTGACAGACAGTGATCTGTTGTACCTACTGTGAGCAGAGAAGTCGTCCTTGTGGTGATTTGAACGACGTGAGACTGGATTCGATCCCTGGAAGCACTTTCCAATAACACGGTGACTTAAACACTGGAGCAAATCCTCGTTGGAGTCCCCATCTTTGGTGGGATAAGGATGTCCTTTTAAGAGCACATCAGAGCAACACCTGTCAGGCATCACCTAAGTATAACTGATGAGATGACTTGTTTGGATCTCCTCCAGTCCTTCAGTTTTTAGTGGTAATCTTTCCATGTATCTGTGCACTAGATGCACACGGCCAAACATGCCAGCTTGCCAGACACAACCAACCATTTCACAGCTGAGGTTGCCTGAGCTCTTCTTTGATTCTCAGAGAGGCTTTGGACAAGTCCTATCTGTCCCCAGTGTCCTCAGTGCGGGCAGGCTTTTGGTGGCAGCAGAAAGCCTGTTGAACCCAAGCACACATCGTGGTTTGACAGCGAGGCTCTTGCAGGCAAAGCTTTGTTATCCCACTGGATCTTCGTGACGGTGTTGGGTCTGCCCTTGGAGGCCACTGCAGGGTTGTGGTGGTGGTGGATGAGCAGCACAGGGGGTGAGGAAGGAGGAATGGAATTGGAGCCTGTAAACTTTAACATAACATTAATTCTTTGCATCAAATACTGTGAAATTATGCCAGCCTTCACTGAAAGACAGCAGGCAGGACATTGCAGAGGAGTCTGTGGTTCAGTGGGCTGAGGTGGGTGGGAAGGGGAACCGAAGAGGGAGAGAAACCCAGTGGTTTGAATGTCAAGAGCCCTTTTCCCATTGATCTGTGCAGCCTTGTGATGTTTTGTATGTGTGGACCTGGGTGGGCACAAGGGGGGAGTCTGGGTCAAGCTCCTGCCACCCTATAGAAGCAAGATTTCTGTGCTGTGAGCTCTGTGTCAGTTTAGCAGTGACCTGCCCAGCCACAGCCCAGCCAGCCCCAGGAGATGCAGGAGCAGTGCTGCTCATCACCATGGGCATTTGCTCTTTCTTCTGGCTTCTTTTGCAAACGACGGTGGCACCAGTGTCTGCAAGATCCCAGTGAGGGTCTGTGCACACCTGCCATGTCCTGCTGCAGCAGCAGATGTGCTTTTTTGGTTTGTTTTTCTTTATTCACCCTCCAACCTTTCATGAGACTGCTGCTGTCTTGCAGGTAATCAATGAGAGTCAGGAAATGGCTGACAAGGAGAGGAGAAACATGACTGAAAAGCATTTGAAGACCCAAATAATGTTGCTGTTGGGCACACAGTGATCTCTATTTGCTCCTGAGAGCGAGCTGGAGGACTGTGGTGCAAATCCTGCTCTCCATGGACCTGTGCTGCCACGTGCAATGGGTACAAGAGTGATCCTGCTCTGCAGGATCTGAGTCGTGTCGCTGGGACAGGACCTGCATCTCTCTGAGGTGTTTATTTCAACAGAGAAATGGGCTCGCAAGGCATCCGCAGAGGCAGAGCTCTTCTCTGAGGGAGTCCTGGGGTTAGAAGGAGCCCTGCAGCCCTGCAAGTTGTTCCAGATGTTTTGCTGGGTGAGTGGAAGGGAGTCGACACTACCGACACCTGCAGAACGGCACAGGCTGCTCTGTGGGGTGTCGTGCTCGACAGTGATTAACAGCGACAGCAACGTGCGATAAGCACCGAGCTGTTGGGTTAAGCCGTGGAGACACCGGATCTTCAACAGGCGCGGGCAGTTCGCGTGGAAATTGCATCCAAATTGAGTCACAGCCACGAGGAGAAGACAAAACCTGTATTTAAGGCATTTTTCTTGCAATGAACCCTCTTCCCACACAGATTTGGCAGCACGGAATCGAGTGCCTTCCCGCCACTGAGTCGCATCCCTTGCACTGCCCCTCCGTCCTTTTGACGTGAATTTGATGCAAAGCACTTTGAGTAGGAACTATGCTTTTCAGTTTTCTTGTCAAGTGGCACAAACTTGGAATCGTAGAACTAATCTCAAGCTCAAATGAATTAATTTCACTTGCCCCACAGCTGCAGATCTAAACTTTGTTTGTCTTTTGATCCAGTAGGGATGGACCCATTCTTGCCTGGTGTGTCCTGGCCAGACTGGTCCTTAAGTTCTTGTGTAATTTTGATTGTACTTTGGCTTGTGTGAAATTCAAGAAAAAATAATTAAATAGGGAAGGAAGGACAAAATCGGAAAATCAGATTGTGACTAGCACTCTTTTGTGACTTGAGAATAGCTTAATTTAAATGGGTTGACACTCACATAATTGAAGGCACAGCTTAATCTGTTATCTCAAACATGTTAAATTAGTCTTTACCCTGAAATCAGATGCAGAGAAAAGGGAAGTAAATGTGTCAGTGCATTTAATTTTTCATTTAATCTTAATGTGGGTCTCCAGTGAAGGCTGGTAGTTTGGAACTGGGGTTGGAAGGTGGAAGGCAGATTCCTGTGCTTTCCTCACCTTGGGTGAACTCTTGTCCTTGAAATCCCAAGACTTTTCTCTCCAGAGAGCTCTGTTTCACCAGAGCAGACCCTTCCACTGAATTCGCAGTGGGGGGAACAGCCTGAGCTCTTGTCCCCAGCTGCTGGGGGAAACGATACCACTGCATTCAGTTCTCCCAGGGCTGTGGGCACTCGGCCTGGTGAGGAGCTGCTCAGCCTTGTCCTCAGGCTGGGGAGCCTTGGCCATGGGCAAAACAGTCTCAACTTAAGAGAATTTTTAATTAATTTAATCTGCCACCACTTAACACAAATTTCTAATGACTAATTAGAGTAACATGCTCCCACTGGCTGTGGCTCAGGGCAACTCATGGCCTCCTTCTGCACAGGCATTGCCTAAACTGGGCACTTAGTGCCCAAAACAGCCCTCACATGTGAAAGGAGAGGGTACTCATGAGTGCACTTGGTGGAGTCTGATGCTGCCTCTGGATGCCGTGTGTCCCCTCAGGTCCTCATGTTGTGCTGCTGGGGAGCTCCTTTAGGAACTAACTGGGTGGGTTTTTTTGTGCAAGCAGTGACTGTGTCCTCCTGCCCGAACTCATTCAGTGCTTGTGCGCTGGCTGGGGGCCAGCGTTAATTTGCAGAGGAGACTTTGAGCTTGCTCATTTGAATGCCTAAACCTGGGCATTTACATCAGTAACATTCAAAGAGCCAGAGCACACCGCTCCTGAGCAGAGCAAACAAAGGAGATACCGGGTTTAGAGGCAGATATTCAAACGAAGCCTTGAATATTGGGCCTGCAAAAATGTGCAAATAGCATCTCACAGGTGAAACAGCAGCCTTGGGAATGAGGGACATTTGCATGTGAAAGGAGGCAGCTCCCCAGTGCTGCTGCCAAGGGTGGGTGCTCATTCCCTGCACCCATTTTGGCTGGGACTGTGGAGTAGGGGTGGGCTGGGTGGGCTGGGGCAGTGTGGGTGGCCGCTGCTGTTGATAAAGCTTCCTCACAGTTTCCCAAATCTCTGCCTCCTGAGCAGCAGTGTGGTGTGCCAGCAATACACCCCGTCTCAGTCGAGAGGTCAGCTCTCCTCTTTAAAACTGCACCAGATTTTCCATGGGAGTGATTCCCACCCCTCTCAGTGACACGGAGAAAAGAAACTGGTGGTTTCTGCAAGACCTACCAGGAGCGGGTCTGCCTGCCAGGGGTGTTTCTTCCTGCTGGTTTTTAAATACAGCAGCTCACCAAAGTCCTGTGCAGCAAACACTGCACTCCTGTGTGATAGTGGCAGACGGTGCCATTCCAAACGGGACTGCCCCTGGGCTGGTGGTTTATTTCCCTGCAGCTAACTTGGACTGCCTTTCTAAATCCCATTTAATAAAGCAACAGTGCTGGCAGCCGACTGCTTCAGGCAGAATACTCTCAGGAAGTGGGAGATGGTGGGGCTGGTGGCAAGACCAGTGCTTTCTGAAGGATCCCAGACCCCGGGGTGGGGACCTGCCCAAAGAGATTGCCCAGAGCGGAGCTGATGAGGAGCAGGAGAGGGCAGCCCTGTCTTCTCCCTCCCAGCATGGCAGGGAGGCACCGGCAGCGTCCTGTGTGCTGGGGGTTGTGGAGGATGCTTTACCCCTGCGTGCTACTGGGGAGCAGTGGTGGGTAGAGTCCATCACAGCCTTCAGCAAGGTGGTGGGGATTCCCGTCAAGAGCGGTGGTGAAGAATCTCCCTCCCTGCAGCTGGGGTTCCCCCTTCCTTCCTCCCCACCCCTGTCTGTCCTCCCTGCAGTGTGCAGCCGACTCTGGATCCTGGCTGTGGGTGGGGAAAGGCAGCTGGAGTGGTTCCTTAGAAAATAGAATTACAGTAAAACGTGGGAGGTTCCTACAAGTCACCTGTGAGCTGCTTCCTCCCATTCCCGGACCCGGGCTGCCTGGGAGGAACTTTAAATTGCCACCCAGCTCAGCCCTGGCAACTGGCTCCGGCAGCATGACGGCGAGAGGCATCCTCCTGCTGGGGCTCCTCGCCCTGTGGGCAGAGCTGCAGGCAGCACCCACCACAGGCAAGTACGGGTGTGCTGGAAACAACCAGCCTCTCTATATTTTAAGAATATTTTCTATATTTTCCTAACATCATAGAGTAGTTTGGGTTGCAATGGAACTTCAAAATCCAACTAGTGCAATCGCCCTGCAACGAGCGGGGACACCTTCAACTAGATCAGTGTTGATGGTAAAGTTCAGTGATGTGTGTTTAAATGCCTGTTTTCATCCTCGTGTTTATGAAAGCTTCCTGTGAAGAGCTGTAGCCCTTTGTGAGCGTTAGCCCTTGCTTAAATGTTATAATCTTTGAGTTCTGCAAAACTCCTGCCGAGGTCGGAGACAACGGTGGTACTGGTGGACAGGTGTAGGGATGCTCAGGTGGAGGTCTGCCAGTTGAACCAGTGACCAGGGCAGAGACTGGTGGGAACACCAAGCCTGACTAGAGCCCAGGGGTGCTGCAGATGGGACTGGGATGGGCTGGATTGGACCCACACTGGGCTTCCTGGGGCAGCTGGGATGGTCCCTCCTGGCTGGGCAGAGCAGCTTCCATCCATGGGGCTGGGACCACCCTGGGGTGAGTAGGGATCCCCACCCCTCACAGTCCTGCTTGGAGCATCTCTAACCAAAATGAGGACCTGCAGGTTGTTAGAGTCGAGCTCCAGCAGGTTGAGCTCTGAGCTCTGCTGCCCGCCCTCCGTGCCTGCCTCAGACCAGGGTGCAGCACGGTCCTCACCCCGGCTGGTGGCTGCCCCTGCGCTTTGCGTTGTGACAGGTTCAGGGCATCTCCCCCCTGTCAGCTCTCAGACAGCACCAGCCCCAGTGGGGAGGTGCAGCTCGGGGAGAAGGGAAATTTTCAAGGAAGAGTTATTTTTCCTTCTCTCTCTCTCTCTCTTTTTTTTTTTTTGTTATTTTTTTTTTTAATGGTCAACTTTCAAAGAAGTGAGAATTGCATTTCTTTTGAAGGAGCAGGAAAGTGTTTCTGAGAGCAGTGTCTGAGATTTTACAGAACCCCTGCTTTCCGAGTGCCCCAGCACGTGTTTCCAGCTGGGCTGCTCTGTTCCAAAGCTCAAACCCAGAGGCAGTGACGTCCCCTGTACCTTCTGTACCAAGGTGCTGGGACCATCGCACGCAGATGAAAAATGTGTTGGAGAAACTTGAGTTTCTTTGGAGCTCCGTTTACAGGCTGGTTTTAAGCCTTATGATAAAACCTGCCTTTTGCCATCAAGCCGTGGTGCTGGTGCCCCCATTGCTAAGGTGCTGGTCCCCCGTCCCTGCCTCAGAGCGACGTCCAGGGGGTCAGTGCTGCCTGTGGGGAGCCTTGTGCCACCCCGTTCTGCTGCCACTCACCAGGAGAGCGTGCAGACTTCCTAAATGCTCTTAGTGGTATATTTATGCCCCGGTTAAAAAGCACGTGCTGTATTTGCATCCGTTTTGCAAAGACATTGCCGCAATCGCACACGCACACACATCTTCTTGCTTTTTCTTTCCATTTTCTGACCCAGCTCTCCCAGCTCTGTGCCCACAGTCAGCCCAGAGCTGGGGTGCTGCTGGG
>VXBJ01007342.1:352932-400301 GCA_013400055.1 Nycticryphes semicollaris
CTGCGGGTGTTGGGGCGGGCTGTGGCGCGATGCCATCTCTCCCCGGCACCCCTCAGGTATCAGCCCCACCATGACACTGCTGTGTACTGGGAGGCACTGGTGTGGCCCTGGCAGGATGTGTGACTCAGGCTGGGCGGGCGGCAGCAGTCAGGCAGAGCCCTGAAAACCCACCGGAAAAAGCCACAGGGGAGAAGGCAGCAGCACAGCGCTGTGGCAAACCCGGCTGCTGTGAGCACGGGGAGTGTCCTGCCCTTGATGCCCCAGGTTGGCATCACAGTGCCAAGTCTGAGACCCTGAGCCACCAAAGGACAGGATCCCTGTGGGCTTTGCCCATCTGGGAACCCTGCACAATGACACAGCGTGCTGATGGGTGGGATCTGTGGGTGGGAGCCATGGGTGGGAGTCAGGGGTGGGAGGGTGGTGCAGGGCTGGTGCCCCGGGGCTGATGCTGCTGCTTTCTGCTCCCTTCCAGGGTTCTCCGGAGCAGTCCCTGCCAGGCGGCCACAGCCAGGACAGCCTGGAAGTGCTTTGCCAGGGAAATGCCTTTTGCCTGGCAAAGAGCCCAATGCAGTGCCAGGTCTGCATCCCGACAGGATGACCCTGGATGGGAAGAAGGAGTCAGGTGTGGAGCAGGTGGGTAAGAACCAGTGCCCACTCGGGGCTGAGACAGTGGCTGCTCCAACACCCACACTGGGGAAGAAGCCGGTGACTGGGAGAGAGCCTGTGGAGGGCAACAAGCCCATGCTGGCTGGGAAGTTGGACACTGGGAAGAAACCTATTTCAGGGAAAAAGCCATTATGTGGGGGGAAGACTGAGACTAGGGAAAAGCCAGAGGTTGTAGCAAAGCCAGAGATCACAGCAAAGCCAGACACTGGGAAGAAACCAGACACAGGGAAGCCAGACACTGGGAAGAAACCGGAGATGGGAGTGAAGCCGGAGACCGGGGTGAAGCCAGAGACTGCAGGGCAGCAGGAGACTGATGGGAAACCAGTAGCTGGAGAAAAGCTGGAGGCTGGAGGGAAGCCAGAGACTGCAGGGAAGCCGGAAACTGGTGGGAAACCAGTGGCTGGGGGGAAGCCGGCACCTGTGGAGAAACCAGATGCTGGAGAGAAACCTGTGCTGGGGGAAAAGCCGGAGTCAGGGGGAAAGCCAGAGAGTGAGGGGAAGCCTGAGGCAGGAAAGAAGCCTGAGTCTGACCAAGGTGACAGTGAGGAAGATGATGACAGTGATGATGATGACAATGATGAAGATGACGATGAGAAAAATGAGCATGGAGATGGCGACGATGACAGTGACGATGATGACGGTGATGATGATGATGGCGACGAAGATGGTGGCAACGATGATGGTGAATACGATGGTGATGACGGTGATGATGATGGTGATGACGATGGTGATGGCAGAGATGATGGCGATGACAATGGTGACGACGATGATGACAATAACAACTACAATGACTACGGATATGATGATGAAGACAGTTATGATGATGGAGGCGGTGATGGTTATAACTCTTGGTGACCAATGCCACAGGGTGTGAGGAACGTGTGGGACAAGAAGAGCCTGTGGCTGGTGGGTGTAGGGGTGGTTGCCCCCAGCCTCCTCCTCTGCCTCACTCTGCCAGGGCCAGTCCCAGGCACCAGTGGCTTTTTGAGCAGGACCTTCTCTTTCCTAATAAACCCCACATTGGGCCATCAGCTTGGTGTGGCAAGCTGTCCCTGGTTAAAGTGCCTGGCACTGCCAGGCCATTGGGGCTGCCCAACCCTGTCCTGGACACAGGGAGCTCCTGTGCCCACTCCTGCCCAGTGTGGGCTTAGCAAGGCCCTTTGCACAACGATGTGACTTTGTCCCCAGTGGGAGAGCCACAGGGACAGCCCCAGTCAAGCACATGCCCAGGACCAGCAGAGCAACACTGGGCCAGGAGAAACATCCCTGTGGGTTCTGCCCTGCCCTCAGCCCCCTGGAGCTCCCTGGGGTGAGCTGCTCCATGGCCAGGGCTCCTTGACATCCTCCAAAAACAGCTGCCATGGCAGGGCTTGGCCAGGAGCCACGTGTGCCTGGACACCCACGGGTCACACATCTGGTGGTTTTTCTCAGAGAGCTTGTGTGCCCCTTGGAACCTTGCTGGTGCCCGCTGTGCCATGCTGGCAGCAGGGTCAGGAGCTGGGGGATTGCTGCCCATTCCAGATGAGAAAGGCACCCCCAGCTGGCCCCGAAGGGCTGAGGGCAGCCCCAACACGCTCCTGTTGCAGAGCTGCATCACGGCGAGGTCAGGCTGGCTGTGTCACCATGGCCCTGGGGTGAGCCCAGGTCCTCTCTGGGGATACGATGGGGTCCCACCAGGTGCCTGCTCCCAGGAGGGTTTCCAGGAATAGAAACAAGCCCAGTCCCAGCAGGAATGGTCAGACCCATGGAGTTTGGGCAGTTCTCATGTGCAGGTCTCCCAGGACTTGCTGGCTGAGGTGACACAGTCCCTGCCCAGGACCCTAACCCTCCCAACAGGGGCTGAGGTGCTCCCATGGAAACTGGTGGGGGCTCGGCGGGAAACTGACACAGTGCTCATCACAGACTGGCTTTACTGGGAACTGGGGGGAACAAAGAGAACCCTATGTTCAGCGCCAAGCAGAAGGTGGGGTGGTGGAGGTGGGATGGGGGAGATGTGTGCTCATCCTGTAGCTGATGGATCCCTCCGTGTCCAGCTGTCCATATATCTGTTGGTTCAGTGCAGGGTGGTGCGAGATGGCTACACATGTGCGTTCCTCAACCTTGATCCAGGCACGGGCTAGGTGAATCCTGGGGGGAGATGGGAGCATCCATGACCTAAGCACTCACCTCTGAGCACGCTAAGGCACAGCAGTTGGCCCCACAGCAGTGCCCTGGGGGTGAGAGACACCCTGGTCACGTCTCCTGGGGAAGCTGTTGGGGGGTTTTCTGGTCACTTCTGCAGCATGCTGTGTGGGGAGATTGCACTGCTGTGTGGAAAGCTGAACCTCAACCATGTCCCTTTACATGTGGCTGTGCACCCTCCCTCAGCCCCATCCCACCATGTCCCCATGCCCACCCCGTGCTCACCTGTAGACACCAGCCGAGCCCAGAGGCAGCAGAGCCCCAGGAGCAGGAGCAGCAACAGCAGCCGCATGGTGGGGACAGGCAGTGTGGGGGCTGCCTGCCTGGGCAGGGGTTTAAATCCTCCTGGGGCTAGGGGTTGGTCCCTGTGACCCTATCTGTGCCCCAGTGCCCGGCACGCTCCGTCTCAGCATGAACCCCCCCGTCCCCTCCCTCTCATGGGCTGCTGCCACTGGATGAGCTGCACAGGGAGGCACGGAGGTGCTGCTGTTGGGTTCTGTGAAGTCCCCCACAGAGCTGTGCCATGCCATGGTGTTGCCATGCCATGCCACAAGCCAAGAGCAACCGGCGCAGCTTCCCTCTGTGGGGGTCAGGGTACAGGCCAGGTGGCAGTGAGGGGATGGGGGACCCTGGTGTGAGGCTGGTCCTGTGGAGGCAGCAGAGGTAGCTCCCCGGACGGGTGTTGTGGAGCGGCCCGTGGTGCCCTGGCAGCTCTCCGGGCATTGTTCTGCCTCCGGGAACAATCGCTGGCTCCCAAGGGACGTACTGTGACCAGACACGGTCCACAGCCCTGCACAGCCACCAGCCCCTCAGCCCCACACCTCCTGGCCAGTGGGTGCCCACCCAGCCCTACACCTTGGGGTGACAACTGGGGACCAGGGATGGCTGGGGGACCCAGGGCCCTGTGCTGGGGATGGAGCCAGAGGCTGTGTGACAAAGGGGCTCTGCTCAGGCGCCAGGCCTGTGGAGCCATAGCATCAGGTCCTATGTCCTCACCAGAGTTGGGATGGGTGCCTGGGTCCCTATCATGTGGTGCCAAAGCTGTCTTTTGCCTCCTGCTCCCTTCCATGGGGCTGGCAGGACCAGCCACCCTTTCCCCTGTGGCTGCCCACTGCCAGCAGGTCCAGGCAGGGTCATGGATCTGCACCAGCACCATCACTTGGAGGGACATGGCCCTTCCCAGGGTCTGGCCACACTTCCCACCCATGGCTGCCCCCGTACCTGGAGTCCCATGGCTATTTCTTGGGCACTGGTTCTCCCTGGGGGTTCTCAAGCCACCCCTAGCGCCACACTGCTCGGGGGTATCTGCAAAAGTGCCACAGGCTGCAGAGGAGGCAGGGACTGTCCTGGTACCTGCTGCCTGTCCCTGAGGCTGCATGGTTCCATCGCCACATGGGGCTGCAGTGGGGCTGCCGCTGTAGCGTGTCGCAAGGATGGAAGCGCCGGAGCTGCCAGGGTTTTCCCTGCCCTCTCCCTTCCGGGAGCGCCCGTCCCTGCGAGAGGCAGGAGGGCTCCGGCACGTTCGGCCGGGCAGGCTCCCTGCGTCTGCCTCTGCGTGTGCACGTGCAAGCCAAGCCGGCCAGGTGTGGACACGTGTGCGCCCGTGCGTGTGTGGCCCATGCTCCGTGTGTATGTGCACGCGTGGGTGTGTGTACAGTTCACACCGCATGTGCCGTCTAAACCCTGCATGCCCATGTGTGCCGGCAGCTGGCTGCGTGGGGACCCTCTTCCATCAGTGTGTCCCCGTGTGCAGGATGGAGGTGGGATGACCCATCCCAGGAGCACATGGAGCTGCGAGAAGAGGAGCAGTGGGGAGCACTGGCTCCACTGTACCGGGGTGTCCCTGCTCCATGCAGTAGCTGTCCCTGTCTCTGTCCCTCTCCCTGGGTGGGCAGCAGGGACGGTGCCCAGCTTGTGTCACCCCTGGGGAGCATCTTTTTCAACAGACCAGCATGGTGTATGCAGGGCCAGCTGGGACTGCATGAACCTGATCTGCCCCTTGGGACCCCCAGCACCTCTCCTGCTGTGCACCCTGGTCTAGGCAGGAGTACCATCCTGGTGGCACAGTGCCATCTCTGTCCCTGTCCCCGGTGGGTGCCCGCCCTGGGAGGTGCCACATTCCTGGCTGCTCCCTGTGCCGGGCTGCCCCAGTCACTATTTCCTCCATGGTGGACATGGTGGCAGAGCAGGGGTCACCAACACAGATCCCCCATGGGGCATGATTTCTGCCATGTGCAACCCAACATCTGCCTGGAAGCGGCTCCCCTGTCCCCCCGTCCCTCCTGGGACTGACTCCTGTGTCCACTGCACTGTCCTCCCGGCTTCCCCGTGTCCCACCAGTGCAGGGACAACAGGGGCTGACCTGGAAGACAATGTCAGTTGTTACAGTGATCATCAGGGCAGCTGAGATAGTGCAGAGAGATAGTGGGGAAAAATGTAGCCCTGGTGGGTTTTGGTGCTGTGGCCCTTCCCTCCTGCAGGGCTGGGAGTCTCTGGGCCACCCGGAATGTCCCAGACAGTTCAAGGGTGTGGGATCTGCACCGAGGGCATGGCTCCAGGGCCACCATAGTGCCCATGGAGAGGTCCTCTTCCCAGCACCCACCATGACCCTGTGCCCCCTGATTGCCACCAGCATGTCCCTCTGGCTTTGCTCCTACCCCACTCAAGCTTTGCCACATCGCCATGTCCCGCGCCAGGGTCACTGCCGGGGTCTCCGTCCTGGGGCTTTGGAGAAGCTATTGGTGGGGCACAGGTGGGTCATGGCACCTCCCTCCAAACCCCACCCCGGGTCTGACTTTCCTGGCCTCTCCCCATGGAGTTTTCCTCGCCCTCCACTTCCCCCTTGGGACAGTAATTATGGCAGTAATTAGGAAGACAATTATTCCTGCTGAATTGGAACAGCTTAATCTGTTTCTCCCTCCTTTTGGCAGGTTTCACCCCACGCCCGCCCACAGCTGCCGGCGGGATGCTGGGGACCCGCCTGCTGCCTGGCCCAGCGCCGGGAGCCCTGCGCTGCTGTGGGTCTGACCCCTGGCCGTGAGTGGGGCAGGCTGTGGGCTGTGTCCTGGCCCCAGGGGATGCCCCATGCACCGGCAAAATGCAGCTGCTGGACCCTGATCTGCTGCCAGGAGAAAGGGGTTGCCAGGGGGGGACAGGGCATGGCTCTGTGCAGACAGTCCCCAGGGTGGGAAGTGGGTGAAGAGGATGGGAGAGGGTGGTGGCAAAGGGCCGATGGTGCCCGCAGAACAGACAGGAGCATCACTGTCCTGCGGGACCTCCCTTCCACAGCAGGCGAGGTGGTACCCACAGGCTCAGCCCCATGTGTGGGACCTTCTTGCCTACTCTCCACCAACTAGGAGGGAGCATGGGACAAAGCAAAGAAGGGGCACGTCCCATGCATGGCCCTTGAGCAATCTTTCCTGGGGGACCTGCACTGCAGGGAGACCAGTGCCACAGTGTGTGGTGCCCCGGAACCTTCCCTGGCTGACAGATATGCCAGAGCCAGTGACTTTCCATGGCCTGGCACAGCATTGCCATGTTCACTGTCAGTGGAAAGGCCAGTGCTGACCTCCCCTTACCCATCCCCGTCACCGACTTGTCCCCAAGGGGCTGCAAGTGGGCACCGATGGTGCTCCCAACCCAGCCTGGGCATACGGCTGCCACTCGGCCGGACTCATCGAGGGCTGCGCCGGGGCAGCCGTCCCGTCTTACCGGTCCCCCCGGCTCAAGGGCTGTGGCCGGGATGCCGCTGGGGAGGCCGGGCCCTGCCTGGGTGTGGCTCGTTACCCGCATGGCAGGAATTATCCGGGCTCAGGCGCCAGCCCCTCTCTCTCCGCCCCACCGACGCACCTTAAATCCCAGCCCGCCGCACCCGAGGTGCAGACCTGTCTGCCCAGGGCACTATGGAGCTGCTGCCAGGCCGCCTCCTTCTCCTCCTCCTGGCAGCTTTGCTCCCCCTCACCACACGGTCTGGCCTGGCCCCAGACATGGCTGGAAGAGAGGAGCCTGGGATGGGTAAGAGTGCCTCACGGCACATCCCGGGGACAGGGATGCTCCAGGTGCTGCTGCCGCCCAGTGCTCCCCACTGCTCTGAGCGGTGCTGGGCATCCACAGGGGAATGGGGATGTAGGTGATTGAGATCCAGCCCTGGGGGGCTGGGGGGCTGCTCAGTCCCCTACTCCACAGCCTTCCCCAGCATCCCAGCCTCTGTGTCCCACAGTGAAACCTGGGTACTGCTACCACATCGGGGAGGTGGAGAACCCGCTGGACAAGGACTGCGTCGCCTGCCGCAGGGACGTCTCCTGCTCCCGCTGCACCGATGATGCCGGCTGCCCCGGTGCCACCAAGTGCTGTCCCAGCAAATGCGGCTACACGTGCCAGGAGCCGGTGCTGGGTAAGGTCTTGGCGCCGTGGCGGTGGGGCACTGGAGTGGCTGCGTGGTGAGCGCAGGGGTGAGCAAGAGGAGGGGTGAGCCAAGGGAAGGAGGTTCCCTGGGGTATTCCTGAGCCCTTGCCAGGTCCTGCAGACCCCAGGTGCATTGGGGCAGCACACGGGCTGCTGGTGTGGGGGGTCGTGGTGCAGGTGGGCACAGAATTGGCTGCCAGTGGGAAAGGTTTGGTGGTGAGAGGGGACTGGAGCTGCGCAGACTTTTCTGAGGGCTCTGGGAGTGCCAAGCCTGGTGGTGTCCCCATCTTGTCCCGGTCTCAGCCAGTTCCTTTTGGACCACGCAGATTTCTGTTACCTGCCCTCTGTCTGCGGCAGCTGCAAGGCCCTCTTCCGCCGCTTCTTCTTCAACGCCTCCAGCCAGCAGTGCGAGGAGTTCATCTACGGTGGCTGCGGTGGCAACAGGAACAACTTTGAGACCAAGGGCGAGTGCTTCCAGGCCTGCTCCCACGTCGGTAATTAGCCATGTGCTGTGTGCCATGTGCCGTGGCCAGCGGCTCCTCCCAACCCTGGCAATGCCCGGCCCTGCCCCGCTCCTGGTCCCCCATCTCTCAGTTCCAGGTGCCTGGTAGCACCGACCTGGGGAGCGCGGTGGCCTCTGCATAACCCTTGCCCGGGGAAGTTGCTGCCAGTGGTCCTGTCCCCGCATGAAGATGTTCCTTATTGGGCTGGCAGCAATGAGTGCTGCTGCCAGGGTGGCTGTGCCAGGGGCTGTGGCTCACGTGGGGAGGCCTGCCAGCCGGAGGGCAGGGACATGTGCCAGCAGCAACATGGCTACACCATCCTGCACCATGGTGCCCGGTTGGAGGAGCCTGACACTTCCCTGGGACTGTGACACTTCAATACAAGGACAGATCCTTGGATGAGCACGTCTGGGTCTTGTCCTTCCTGCCTGTGAGGGCAGGAGCAGGCAGTGCCTGTCCCTTGCTGGCATGGGGCAATGAGTGCCCTGGCCACTGCCCCACAGCTCCTGCTGTCTCTGAATGAGCTCCCAGCCCCGGCTCTGTTCTCAAGGTGCCAATGTGACCTGGTTGGAAGCTAAAGTGACCTAACGGAGGAGGAATGGCCCCCGCCTTGATGGATGCCAGGGGTGGCACCCATCCCACAGCCTGGCCCTGGCCCCTTGGGTCTCTGTCTGCACCACTTTGCTGGCCCCATGGCACTGACCCCAGCCCTGGCAGAACCACCCCTTCCCCAACAAGTGCTGGGCGATGCTGGGGCTGCTGCCAGAGCACAATGGGCTGTCCCAGGGCTTGGTGGGGCCAGCCTGGCACTCCCAAGACTTGGAGGGTGGCTGGAAGTGGCCACACACATGTTTTATTGCTGGAGGCGGTGGGGAAGGGACGAGCCAGCTGGGGCTCATGACCACCCCGTGTCCCCTGATGAGGGTGTTTTCCTGCCACAGAGGAGCTGCTCTCCCATCACACAGCATCTGAAAAAGAGGACATGCTTTTAGGGAGCCTTGAGGCTGTGGAGACAAGGGACTGGTGGCCACAGTTGCAGCAAAGCATGGCCAGTTCTGGCCAGAGCTTCGTCCCACTCCATGTCCCTTCAGGTCCCCTCACACTCAAGGTGTATCTCTGCCCGGAACAGAGTGATGGGGCAGCAGCAGGAGCCAGCCCCGCAGCAATGCCAAACCAGGAAGATGCTGAGAACTGTGCCCTTCATGCAGGTCTGGCTGGCACCTCATGTGCCCTGGTGCCAGCCGCAGTGCAGTGGCCCTTGGCCCCCTTACCGCCAGGCACCCGCGTGCAGACACGGCCACAGCCATTGCTACAGCACTTGTGGCCCCAGGGACACTCCTCGTCGAGGCTGCACAGGTCCAGGCACGTCCCACGGCCACTGGGGATGGGGCATGCTCCCTCTCTACCTGCAAGGGAGAGCACTCCGCCATGGGGAACCCGATTTGGGACACCCCATGTCTCCAGGGGCAGTGCCTGGGTCCTGGCTTGCTGAGCTGCATCTCACCTCCAGGGACATCCATGCAGATGTGGCCACAGCTGGAGCGGGTGCACCTCTGTCCCCAGGGACACTGTGAGTCGGCCTCACACTCCTCCCTGCACTGCCTGGCACCGTGCTGTGGCACAACCCTGGTGTCACGCTCTGCAGGCAGGAGAGGACCATCATGTGGAAAGAAGGATGGGGCAGATCACGTCCCTGGAGCCAGAAGGGGCAGGACCCCATGGGCACAGCCACCTTGACAGCCCCTGGCACAGGACTCCATGATGGTGCGGGGTCCTTGTTAGGGAGGGGAAGGCCAGGACATCCCTGTGGGGTTGGTGTCAGGGGTCCCTGGGCTCTGTCCCCACTGGGCTCTGCCAGGTGGGGGGACCTGCACCCTGGAGCAAGGGGCTGACCTTGCAGGGAGGCTGGCGTGCAGACATGGCCACAGCCGTTGCTGCAGCACTTGTGGCCCCAGGGACACTCCTCGTCGAAACTGCAGAGGTCCAGGCATGTCCCCCCTTCCCTGGGGATGGGGCACACTCCCACTCTGCCTGCAAGGCAAACACTTGGCTGGAGGCACCCAGCTGGGAGCACCCTGCTATGGGAGACCCGGGGTGGCCTTACATGGCTCCCTGTGGTCCTGGTTGACTCTCACCTCCGGGGATGTCCATGCAGATGTGGCCACAGCCAGTGCTCGTGCACCTCTGTCCCTGGGGACACTGTGAGTCAGCCTCGCACTCCTCTGCACACCGGCTGCCAGCCCTGTCCTGGCTCTCTGCAGGGGCACAGTGACCCACTGTCACCTGGCTGCCCTAGGGGGCTGGTGGCCAGGTCCCCCTGAGAGCCTGCTTTGGCTACCTCCGGGCACTGCCATGCACTCCCAGCCGCAGCCGGTGTCACAGCACTTCTCCTCTCGCTGGCAGACACTGTCATCCAGGCACTGGTTCCTGCGCCTGCGCCGGGGGTCCCAGCACGGCTTTGCCCGGGGACACTCCCCGGGATGCTCTGTGGGAGGAGGACACCCGGGAGAAGGACGCAAGGTCCTGGCCCCACTTAGGTGCCGCTGACCTGTGTCAGTGGCCAGGCTGCCTGCGCTCACCTCGGGCTGGGAGGGTACAGTGCATGGCGCAGCCGGAGAAGCAGCACTTCTCCTGTCGGGGACAGTCCCTATCGTGGGTGCAAGAGTCCTCCTCCGCACATGGCTCCAACGTCTTCCGTGGCCTCACCTTCGGGCACTCGCCGGGTTTGTCTGAGAGGGGTGGGAAGGGATAGCAGGGGCAGGGGCAAGCACCCCCCTCCCCTCCCGCCGAGCTGTGGGCACTGTCCTTACTGAAGACTTGGGACACCCTGATGGCTGCACCCTTGGGGGTCTTGGGTGCCTGCCCTGCAGCAGCACTACCCCACATCCAGCCCCGTGGGAAGTTTGCCAGTGTGCCCAGCAGCACGCAGCACCTCCGTCCCAGTGATTGTCCCCTCACCTTGTTCGGGGGCCGAGCACACATGGCCACATCTGCTCCTGCAGCACTTCTCAGCACCCGGGCACTGCCAGTCCCCAGCACAGGCGGTGCCACATGGGGCCACGGTGGTCAGTGCCCCCTCAGCCAAGGGACAGATGCCTGGTTTCTCTGGGGGGCAGGAGGCAGCGGGGCCAGGGTTTGGGGGGGGATGACAGCAGGTCTTCCCTGCCCAGACCCACAGCCCCCAGAGTTGGGGGGGACACCCTGCCCGCTGCTTCCCTGCCCTGCCCAGTGTGGGGCTGAGTGGTTCGCACCTCGGGAAGGGGGCAGGCAGACATAGTCACAGCCACGCAGGCAGCACTTCTCCTCGCCAGGGCACTCGGCATCACGCTGGCACCAGGCTCTGCAGTCATAGCTGGGGAACAGCCCAGCGCGGATCGGACAGAAGCCAACCTTCCCTGCAGGACACGGCTCTGGGTGGCTGTGGTGCCTCCACAATGGCTGCATGGACACATGCCACCAGCACAGCCACCCCCACAGGTCATGCAGCATCACAGCCACCTCGGCACAGCAGCCCTGGGCACACTGTGAGCTGCAGCACAGCTCTGCCCCCAGCAGCAGGGACTGGGACTGGGCTCCTGCCCAGCCCCACTCTGAGGGGAGGCAGCTCAGCACCAAAGATCCCAAGGTGGCCAGGATGCTTTGGCCCCCCTCACCTTGGCTGTGTGTGTGGCACTCTTGGCTGCATTGCTGGTGACAGCACACCTCGGATGGGGGACAGTCCTGGTCCTGATGGCATCTCTGCTGGTGGTGTGGCTCTGGGGTGGCTGAGATATTGTTGGTGTCCTCTGTGCCATGGAGCAGGGCCCAGCCAGTGGTGCCAGCAGGGAGGAGGTCAGAGTGGGATGGTGGCCTCACTAGAGGGTGTCTTTGCTGTCCCCTCCCTGCTCCAGTGCCCAGCCTCTTACCCCTCTCTGCCTGTCATGAGTAATGCCCCGGTGGCACTGCAGCCCCGAGCACTGTGTCCCCCTGTACAGGTGTCCAGCCAATGCACAGGGGACAGCAGCAAGAGGCTGGGGACAGGTGATGGTTCTCCTGCCAGCACCAACAGAGCCAACCCCAGAAAGCCCAGAGTGAGTGGTCCCCTGTAGTGCCACAGCTCTGTGCCTCAGGGTGGCCATGGCTCCATGGTATCACCCCTGGTCCCAAGCCACAGTTCTGCCCACACTGCCCGTCCCGTCCTGTCTCACCAGCCGGGGCTGCTGGCACGCACTGGTTGCCACAGCTGCTGTTGCAGCATTTCTGCGCGTCGGGGCAGTCGCTGTCACCTCGGCATCGCTGCCGGCACGGCCCTGGCTGCGCCACAGGGCACTCCCCGGGTCTGGGTTTGTCTGGTGGAGCAGAGCAGGCACGAGGCTTCAGCATCCCTGACCAGCTGCCCTGTCTGCCCCTGGTCTCCCCAGCTTCTTGCCATGGCCATACATGCCCAGAGGCCACATCCCGGTGCTGCGGTTCACTTGCAGCCACCATGAGCTGCTGGTGTAGGGGAAGTGGTTCATGGCCACTCCGGGGACCAGTAGTGGTGGGGACGTGGCAAATATCCACAGCAGGGAGGGGACCTGTGGTGGCCCTGGCTCTCCCCTTGGTTCTGTGGAGTCCTTACCCTGCACAGGCTCCAGGCAGGCAGGGCCACAGCCCAGCAGGCAGCACTTCTGCAGTCCCAGGCAGTCCTTGTCCTCCAGGCAGGGGAAGGAGCAGGGGTAAAAGAGCCCCTCAGGGGCTACTGCTGGGCAGGCACCGGGTTTCTCTGCAATGCCAAGTGGTGTGGGGCCGAGACATGAGGCTGCACCAGCAGCATCCCAGGGCCATGCCAGGAAACACACCCCAGGATGGACCCCCCCCTCCCCTGCCCCTCTCTGAACCCCTCCACATCAAGCATCTGAGCCTCAGGGACTGTGGGCAGGAGGCTGCCAGCAGCCCATGGAGAGCTGCTCGGTGGCAATGGGGATGGCACAAGGATGGGGACAGGGTTGGGGGCTGTCCCAAGACAGAGGTGGTGCTGGTGGCCATGCTGCGATGCTGTACCTTTTGCTGGGGGTGTACAGCGGAGCTGGCACTCCTGGGGACAGCACTTTTGCCATCCAGGGCAGCTGGAGTCATTGGAGCAGAGGGGGGGCTTTAGGTGCAGGCAACGCGTGAAGTCCCGTGGGCATCTCCCTGGCTTCTGTGGATCCCCTGTGTCAGGACAGCAGTGTCAGGGCAGCACTGGGCAGCAAAGCTCCATCCCCTGGGGATTGGAGCATGGGTTCCCACTGAGGGGCACAGGGGACAGGAGGGGAGAGTGCAGCCCTGGTGCCATGGCAGGAGAGGGACTGCCATAGAACGGGGCTGGAGCCTCTCCTGTGGCATGGCCCCAGGGCTGCTGTACCCATACGCCAAGGCTGGCACCGCAGAGCATGGCATGGCATCGGGCTGTGTGTGCCCTTGCAAGGCAGCGAGTGCCACAAGGATTGTCACTGGTCCTGCCAGGGAGAAGCCAGCACTGAACCAGCACTGGCTGGAGGTTGGGATCCATCCCTGAGCATCCTGCTGCCCTGTGCATCCTCACTGCAAGCAGCACACTCCTCGCCACTGTCTCCTACTCCTCTTCCTCCTCCTCCTGGCAGCCTGTGCTCGTCTTAGCCATGCTGAGTAAATCAGGACAGCCCTGCCTTTGGCACAGGCAAGCTCCAGCTGGAGCTGGCACCTGTGCCTGGCTTCTGCCCACCCAGGTGGGAGATGCCAAGGGAGCAGCAGTTTCTGCAAACACCCCTTGCTGGCTCCTGGCAGGGCTGTGCTGTTTGGGCTGCAAACAGAGACACTGCCTGGAGGTTTCACTCCAAACAGCAGCTGTTTGGTTAAAACAAAGAAAAAAACTGGCTGTTGCCTTGGGGCAGAGCAGCTGCAGGTGGGCACAATCAAACCCAGCATTGCAGCCACAGTGGGGATCTGTGCCCAGGAAGTGGCACCCACAGCCCAGGCTCCTCTGCTGGGGTCTGGGTTCATTCCTGTGGTCGGAGGCCGTATGCAGTGGTAGGGAAGGGATGTGAGAAGCAGAGCCCAAACACTGCAGGGGTGTGGGAGAGGGGGGGTCTGCACATCCCTGCCCCCTTGCCCAGCTCCTGCCAGCCCCCAACAGCCCCCTCCTCCCTCCTGCCTTTGCCACGCAGCCTCCGCTCTGCCCAGAGACTCCTCTTGAGCACTGGGTCTGCCAGTGTTGATGAAGAGGTGCCTGGGGGGCCAGAAGGGACCCTGCCAAGCATGGCATCCCCAGATGCTGATGACTGCTGGGCAGGCAGGGTGCAGGGGGTGCATGAGGATACACATGGGGGTGCAAGGTACGCACACATGCCTGTGCAGCCTGGGCTGAGAGCAGGGTCCCCGAGGCAGTAGGGCTGTGGGGCAGGCATTACAGCCAGGAGGGACACCGTCCCCGCCAGCATGTGCCAGGCAGGGACAGAGGGGACATAACAGGGGCACAGAGGGGAGGGGTACAAGGATATAGCCCCAGAATGCCCATGTCAGGCAGCTGCTGGGTTTGCCTGCTGGTACTCACCACCTTCCTCCTCCGCACCTTCCTCCTCCGGTGCAGTGCCCAGCTCTGCTCTGAGGATGAGGAACCCCAGGAGAAGGAAAAGCCCCGGTCTCATGGTGCTGCTGGGGATGTCGTGCGTGTCTGGGGCTGAGCTGGGGCAGGGTTTAAAGTTTCTTGGGGGGGTGCCTGGGGTGCTGGGGCAGCTGTAGCCAGGCTGCTGGCTGTGGTGAGGCTGGCTGTGCTGTGGGCAGGAGGAGCAGGAGGAGGGGCAGTTCCCAGAACCTGCCGGCGCCCCGCCAGCCATCCCGCTTATCTCCCAAAAGCCATGCTTTCGGGTCAGGGCGACCCATGGGGCCAGGGAGGGCAGCTGGGGTCAGACGGGTGCTGGCTCCTCTGGCACACAGCTCTGACCCTGCTGCAGCTGGCTGTCACCCCCTGCCTGGGTTTCCATCCAGCCCTGCTTGTCCCTGTGCCCCTTGGGGTGGGAATCATGGGCAGTCCCCATAGGTCAGCCCCAGGAGCAGCTGGAGGGGCTCTGCTAACTCTGGCACCATGATGCTTATCGGCACCATGACGTGGGAGAGGCATCCCACCACGGTGATGGTGCTGGGCTGGGACCAAGGAGTGAGCAGGTCCTGGCGTGTCCCCTGGCACGTGGGAGCTGCTCCCTGCCCCTGTCCCATGACAGCTTTTCCAACCACATTTTCACACTTTGGGATGCAAATCAGCCCTTCCCGAGTGCAAGGAATCTGAAGGAACTGGTTTCTGCACTCCCATCAATGACTGTGGAGGGGACATTGGGACAGTCACCGTGGGGAGATGGTGGCTGGAGGGCACCTGCATGGAAACAAGAACCTCTCCCTGCCCCAGGGCAGCACCTGCTCGCAGGGATGGCTGCTGGATGCCTGCCTGCACCTCCCTGCCTGTGAGCAGCCCAGGGCTGCCGGCACCTCCTGGGAACCCACAGCAGAGCAGAGGGATGGAGGGGGAGAAGGCAGCCACATGCCGGTTTATTCTGTTTCAGGGGCTCACAGGGATGTAGGGCTTTCCCTCCATGGCTGGGCTGCTGGGAGCCCTGGCCTGGCGTGGGGTGGTACGGGCAGTGCACAGCACCCATGGCTGGAAGGAGCTGGGGATGCTCTGGACCCATCAGAGCCAAGCTGGTGTCCTCTCACTGGCGGTGCAGAGGGTCTGGTGCAGGGATGGGTGCAGGGGTCCTGCTCACCCACGGGGACTCAATGGCAGCAGGGTGGGGGGCAGCCCTGCAATGGCAGCTCGCAGTGCATCTCTCCCTGGCCAGGGCTAGGCTGTGCCTGTAAGAGATGGATGAGGTGGTCAGTGCAGGATGGGCACTCCTGTCCCAAGGGAAGGGAGGGCACAGGAGTGTCCCCACCCTGGCATGCACAAGCTTCCCTTTGTTCCATACAGGCTGGACCTGCTGCAGGGGCAAGACCTATGTGGTGGCCCAGGATGCTGGGACCCAGGAGGTGGCAGGCTCAGGATGGGGGGCTTACCCTTCAGTGGGGGGACGCACGCCCAGCCACAGTCCCGCAGGCAGCACTTCTGGCCGGGGGGACACTCCTTGTCCTGCAGGCACAGGAGGAGGCACTCGGCCACCCGGTCACCGTTGTCCACAGGGGGACAGAGCCCAGGCCGTGCTGGCACATGTGAAGACAGGGAGGGGTGAGGGGCTCACTCTCTGCAGATAGGACACCCCTCTAGGGCAGGAGAGCTGCTGTGCCTGCAGGGGGTGAGTCCCTCACCCAATTCCTGCCCCATGGGGACAGAAGCTGAGTCTCTGCATCCTCATTGCCACCCAGGAGGGTCGCAGTGAGGGGCAGCCCATCAGCCCTGGCTGTGGGGGCTCAGCCGGGGATGGGGCAGGGTGAGGAGGTGGGGGGAGTCTTGGCTCCACAGGGTGCCAGTGGCTTTACCTTCAGTGGGTGGTTTGCAGATGCGGCCGCAGCCGGTGGTGCAGCACTTTGCAGCCCCAGGGCAGTTGTCATCCGTGTCACACAGCTCCAGGCAGGGTCCCACGGAGCCCCGCAGCACCACAGGGCACAAGCCAGGCTTTGCTGCGGTGCGGCGGCTCCCTGGGGACAATGGGGACAGCAGCTGTGCTGGAATCCTGTTTCCCTGAGCCCTGCCCCTGACACAGCCTTGGTCTCCAGCCTGTCCCCGTCCTGCCTCCCACCTTCCTCCCAGAGCCCAGCGCTGCCCTCAGCCACCAACCTCACGCCCACACCAGTCTGACCCAGTGAGACCAGTCACAGCTGCACATGCAATGCCAGCTGGCAGCTGGAGCGGTGAGGGACAAGCCTGGCCACTGTCCCCACCAGCACCCAGCCCCAGTGGGGTGCAGGATGGGGGTGTCAGGAAGGGGGTGCAGGACTGGGGTGTCAGGATAAGGTGTAATCCCTTGCCTGCTCAGGGCCATTGCCCACCTGACATGGAGGAGCTGGGCATGGCAATCCCTTCCCGCAACACCCACAGCTTGATGCTCAGGAGGGACCCGGGGCTGTGCCTGTGGCAGGTGCCTGGCACCGGGAGCCACAGCCAGCGGCACATGCTCCCCAGGGCCTGGCCAGCTGCCACCGACTGCACACTCAATCAGGCATGGCCTCTGGGGCTTGTCCAGCAGCACAGCCAGGCACACGCCAGGCTTTGCAGGGGAGGAGGATCCATGCCACCACTGGCATGGCTGCAGGGTGGATGTGGGGCGGCTGTGGGGTGGCCATGGGCAGCCGCAAGCAGTGCCAGGGGCGTAACTGCTTGGTTAGGGGGATGCAGGTCTGACGAGCCCAACCCCAAGAAGAGGGTTGGGGGGGCTGTACCTGTGTCTGGGGGGACGCAGGACAACCCACAGCCAGAGAAGCAGCACTTGCGGTTCCCGGGGCAGTCCCGGTCGTCGGTGCAGCGGTTGGGGCAGGCAGCAGGGATCCTCCGGGCGTGCTTCCGTGGGCAGAGGCCGGCTTTGGCTGGAGGGGATGGGAGGTTTGGGGCTTGGCGTGGAGCTGGTTTGGTACCACGGCACCCGTGTCTCCCCCACAGAGAGGTGTGGGGCTGGCAGCATCAGCACAGCGTGGGGACACCCAGGCCACCTTACCTGGCTCGGCACGCATGCAGTGGGCGCAGCAGCCACGGGTGCAGCACTTCTCCCCGGGTCTGCACGACGTGTCGTTGTGGCAGCTCTTCCCGCAGCTCTCCCCACTGGTGCTACCAGGATGGGGACAGTAGCCCGGGCTCTCTGGAGAGGGAGATGCTCAGAGCAGCCCCATTCCCAGGGAGCGGTGCCCACACTGGGGGCACCTGACACAGGTACCTACCCCCGCCTGCATCCCCCCCACCGCCCTGTCCCCACGCTGGCATCTCTCTCGAGGAGCCAGTGCTACCTGTGATGGGGAGGAGGCACGTCCTGATCTGCCCGCTCTGGCAGCACTTCTCAGCGCCTGGACAGCCGTAGTCAGAGATGCAGTACAGCCTGGGAGGGTGCGGGGACCTGCTCCCCACTGCCGGGCACTCACCCGCTTTGCGGGGGACAGGGAGCATGGCGGGGGGCCAGGGTCTCCGTGGGGCCCGCTGTGGTGCTGGGGTGACTGCGGGGACAGTGCCCTGCTCCTCAGAGAGGTGCTGCTGGGCCGGGGTGGGCAGCAGCTCCACAAACAGTGCCAGGACCACCAAGAGGAGGGTGTGCTCGCCTGGCATCGTGCTGCTGTTGGAGGGATGAGCTGCTGGACCTGCTGGCTGGGATTTAAACCCTGCTGGGGTGGGGGCCAGCCCAGCTGAGCTGCTCCTTCCCACGGCAAGCACTGTGTTGGGACCGTGGGAGCGCTGGGCACAAACAATCCAGCTCGGGGGAGACTCCCGGAGCAGTGTTGGGCTTGTGGCCCACAGCTGACGCATCCTCCATAGCGTGCCCTTTCCAGGTCACCAGTGACCCGTGAGCAGCCAGGCCAGGGGGACAGTCAGTGCTCCTGGAGCCCCACTGCCTGTGCTCCCCAGTAGTGAGCAGAGATGGGACGCAGGGGAGTGGTGTCCTATCCCTTATCCTCAGTTTCTACCTGGTCCTGCGCAGGGAGTGTCACTGGTCACCTCCTGGCGCACGTGGAGCTGCTGCAGAGAGCCATGGTACTGAGCTGGGGGGCACCAGCCTGCACCCACACTGCAGGGAGAAGGGGAACCAGCCCTGAGCACTGGACCCCAGGCATGGGGCTGTGCCGTGTAGGTGCAGGGCTTTTTGTGCCCCAGGGGAGAGCTGTGCTCTGTCCCCTGCCAAAGGTGGGGGCTCTTGGCGTGCCGGCTGCTTGAAGGCATGTGGAACTGCTCTCTCTGGTCCCAGGGGCTGCACCAGGAGTGCGGTGAGTGTGGGAAGTCTGGGGCACCAGGAGCCCTGTGAGGAGCGGGAAGTGCCAGGGAGATCAGGGCAGGAGCAGGAGCGTGGCCCAGCTCTGAGCAGGCAGGGGAGGGAAGGGGCAGGAGCAGGGATGGGGCAGGGCCATTTGGGCTTCAGTGCCCATGGCTCTTTTGGGTTCCTGCCAGGGGCTACAGTCCACTGCTGGGCTGGGAGCACGTGGGGCAGGAGGGGGTTTGGGCAATGCTCATGCAATGGCACATGCCGTCAGCCTCCCTGTCCCCCAGCCATTGCAGAGCAGAGAGCAGCCCTGCTTCAATGGGACACAGATGTGGCTGCACCGTGATGGCCCTGCTCTGACCACATCTGCACACAGGATGCGAGACCATGGGGCAGCCTGGGCTGTGGCAGGGGCACGGGCTCAGGACCCTTAGAGACATGGTGCAGCCAGGGCAGTTGTGTGCAGCCAGGTGGCCTGAGCACCAGCACTGGCACCAGTGCCTGGGAGCGGGCAGAGCAGCTGCCTGGCTGGGAGCGCAGTGGGATGGAGAGACAGCCACACACGCGGCAGGGAGAGGCTGCTTTATTGGTGAGAGTGCGGGGGGCTGTGGCGCACCCCAAGCAGGGGACCCCAGAGAGGAAGCTGAGGATGAAGGCTCTGAGCCAGGAGTAATGCCAGGATGGGGGAGGATGGTGCGGGGCCGGGGTCTGGGAGTGTGGGACTCGCATCGGGCAGCAGCTTCCCTGAGGACGGGCTGGCAGGAGGTGGCTGTGCCTGCAAAGGGAGCAGAGGGATGTGAGTGGGAGAGGCACATCAGTGCCATGCCGTGGGTGCCACAGGCTCCCTGGGATCGGAGGGTGACCAACTGACCTCAGTGGAGTGGTGTCACACAGGAGACCTTGCCACAGCCATTCCTGCAGCACTTCTGGTTCCCGGAGCAGTTGGAGTCTGTCTTGCACTGGTTCGTGCAGACACCCAGCATGGGAATCCCTGGGCTGACGGGTGGGCAAGTGCCGGGCTTCTCTGCAAAGGCAAAGGGACATGGCCTGAGACTCACCAACAATGGTATGAGGGGCAGGGCCAGCCCTGCAGCTCCCAGAGCACTGGGCATGGCCCTGGCCCCTAGCTGCCATGGAGAAGAGATCCCTTTGCCAGCTGGCAGCTCCCCCATCCCACAGCTCTGCCTGTTGGCACTCTTGACAGCCTGACACGATGGGGACATGTCAGGGAGGTCAAGGTGATGTGGTGGTCCCTCATGGTCCCCATGTTCCACCTCTTGCTCAGGGGTGTGTGGCTGGCACAGGACGCACTGCTGTGGCACACAGCCCCGATGGCAGCCTTGGCTTTCCCCCACGGCTGCTGCAGAGACCTCTGGCCATGAATTTGTCCCTGGGCAAGGGACGTATGTCCCCCAGACAGCTTGTGCCGGCTGTGTGGAGCCCCTGCCCTGCCATCCCGCTGCTTGCTGCTGCAAACCGCTGGTGTTAGGTTCCCAGCTCTGCACCATGCTGTCCTCTGCTGTGGCCCAGCTAGGCCAGTTCTGTCCTTGTAGCCAGCAATGGAGGAGCCGGAGCCTCAGGTTCACGTCCACGTGCTTGCGACTGGAGATCCCAAATCCTGTGCCTGCCTGTCCAGGCTGCTCTTTGGCAGGACCGTCGTGGGGACTGTACTCAGCTGGGTGGCTGTGGGACCACGTCTGGGCAGGGCTAGGGACGATGCCATTGGGAGACTCATCCCAGATGCAGGGTCAGGATGCAGGAGAGTGCCCCCGTCCCAGGATTGTGGCTGCTCATGAGGAGGCTGAGCAGGCAGCAAGGGCGAAGCAGAGCCTTGCCCTCTGCATACACCACAGCATCGTTTGGAGGTGCCTGCTCACCCCCCGTTTTGCCGTGAGGAAGATGGGGTGAGCGCAGCCCCTGGCAAGCCAGGGTGGAGGGTGCACTATGCTGGGAGGCCACCCCATGGGAGCACACCCTGGCCCTGCTGGGCTCCCCACACAGCCCTCAATAACCGCACTGCAGCTGGACATGCAAGGGATGCCCAGGCCCATGGCCACTGCTGCACCCTGGAGCACCGGTGCCACCAGCTGGGATGGGCTGTCAGCTCGCAGCAACGGGGCTGGCTCCGGGCAACAGGGCCAGGAGCAGGAGGGAGCGTTACCGTCTGGCTTCTGGCAGGCCATGCCGCAGGCCGCTGGGCAGCACTTGAGGGTGCTCTCGCAGTCGCCATCGGACTGGCACCCCACCGTGCAGTTCACTGCTTCCATCACCGGGTCCGGGCACACGCCAGCTTTCGCTGCAAGGCAAAGGCGGAGGGCGTGGGCAGGCGCCAGGGCTGCTGGCCCTGCGGCAGGGTGAGGGCTGCTGTCCCGAGGCGGGAGATGCTGCCACCAGTCCCAGGGTTGGGTCCAGGGATGCTGCTGAGCCCAACCATGCCGGGCGCCGGCTGGCTCTTGTCCCCGGCCCCCACCCCAGCAGGCCCTGGGGCTGGGAGTGATGCTGGCTGCTCGCCCGGGGCGTGCCGAGCCTTGCCGTGCCGTGCCGAGACGTGCGCTCATACTCACTGGTGACATTCTGGGCGGATGCTGGTGGCAGCTCTGCCCAGAGAGCCAGGAGCCCCGCCAGGACGAGCACGCTGCGGGCCGTGGGCATGGTGCGGGTGCCGGCGCTGCGCCTACGGGGCCGCCTGGCCGGCCTTTAAGCTCTTCTCCAGGTGGGGCCGGCAGGCGGGAGGGCTCGGCCTTCCGGGTGGCTCCCAAGGGCCGGGCAGGGCCAGGCTCCCCCTTCGTGCTTGCACAACCCGAGTATCAGGTATCTGCCTCTGCTGGCTGCCGACCAGGAAGGGGGAGCCTCGAGGAGACCGGGCGGCCATGCCGAAAACTCGCCCGGCAGGAACAGCGGCCGAGTGCCACCGGCCCCAGCCCCCATGGGCCGCACGCTGGACCCTGACTGTCTGTGTCCCCAGAGGCAGCTGCGGAGCAGGGCCATGATGGCCCCGAGCGGTGGCCAGCCACCGGAGGCCATGGGAATGCAGCTGGCACCACCAGCAGTACTGGGGACAGGGCATGATCCATCCCTGCCACCGCCCCAGCCATGGCCACAACTTAAGTGGAGCCCCCAGCCTGGGCCACTAATAGCCAGAGGCCAGGATAAGCCGGTGGCGTGGTCTGGGGCTTCGGCTCTGTGGCAGCTACCGCTCTCTCAGCTCCTGCTCGAGCCTCTTGTTCTCCAGCTCTCGCTCCTCGACTGAAGGGCCCTCCAGGCGGCTTGTGCCTCTGGGCAGGTGCCCGCCCCAGGGCTCCCCCGCGTCTGCCCTGCAGCCTCAGGAGCTCCTTCTGCCCGGCTGCAACCTCATCCCATGGCCCCTGTCCTCCTCGAAGCCTCCAGCAGCCCTAGGGATGTGGCCTGGACTAGCCGGCAGCGCCGGTTGGGCGAGTGGCTGGCAGGGAGCAAGCTGCTGGTGTGCTCTGGCTGGACGCCCGCTGCTCCGGGTCATGGTGGTGCCAGGGGGCTGTAGGACCCCAGACTCCCTCAGCATGGTGGCTGTTGGGATACCCCTCCTGCGGCATGTGTGCTGCCCTCCGGTGGGCCAGGATGCTTTGCGGTGCCTGGCAGCATCCAGCTGGGATTTGTTTAGGTAGGCCCAGCCAGGTGACCAGCTCCAATGGCCCAGCGTGGCTGCCCTGCTCGCATCAGTGTTTGCTGCTCTGAGAGTTTCCGTCTCCTCCACAGGCCGCTGTCGGTGGTGGCTTTAATTCCCTTGGGGCTGCTGCCAGGAAGGAAGCAGCCCAGCGCTCTGGTGGGGGAACCTGAGGAACTCCAGCTCCTTTGCTTGTGGCTCCTGGTTTGGGCTCATTTGGCTGCCATCACGATGCAGGTCCCTCTGTGCGGTGCTGGTGCTGCCCAGCTGGGTCACGAGCTAGACCCCTCTGCTGGGAGGCAATCCCAGAGCATCCCAACTCCTTGGGCCCCATCCAGGGCACAGTCACAGGCTTGAGCCCCTCCTGTATGTGGTGATGAGGGTGAGACCTGCCCTGTCCCCGGTGATGATGTGCCCTTGTCACTGGCAGAGGCTGCAGGGGCAGCCCCAGTCCCGGGCTGGAACATCCCACAGCCCCACATGAGCCGGGGGTGCCCAGGGCTGGAGACATGGTCCCTGCCCAGAATCATGAGCCAGTGTCTACTCTGCCGGGATCCGTCTCCAGGTAATTTAACCCCACAGTCAACAATGCAGCACAGAGCAGAGTGGCAGTAAATCAGTAACTGTTTGCCTTTGCCTGCAGTTCCCTCCCCGCCGTCGGTGTTTATGCAGTAACAGGAGCCACTGCGGATGGCCCAGCTGCCTGCCCAGCCGCCGCTCCGTGCTTCACTGCCTTTGGCAGCAGGAACTGACATTTGGGGATAGGGGACAGGACTGGGGCAGTGGGGAGAGCAGCAGGGCAGTCCTGGTCCATGCACTCTCTGGTAGCTGGGTGACAGGGAGCTGCCGAGGAGCCTACCAGCACCTTGACCATGCTTGGGCTGGGTGGGATGCTTCGACTCTGACCGTGTGGCTGGTCCCTGCTGGTGACAGCGCTACCGGGAACCAAGCTGGGCTGGTGTTTCTAGCCGAGGGTCAGTGCCGGGACTCCCTGAATAAAGGTGACTGTGTTGCAGCCTGGTGGCTCCTATGCCAGTGCAGGAGCACGCTGTTTCGGAGGCCGAGATGAGATGAGGCTGATAATACAGCTGTTGAAGGCGTAAGCATTGGCTGAGCAGTGTGAGTGCTGCCCTCCAGGATGGAGGTGAGGGACCCATGCTGTCCCTGCCTGAGCTGCATAGGGACAGAGCCCACCTAGACCCAGTGGTGGCATCCCTGGAGCAGCTGTGCTGCTGCCACTCTAACACTGCCCACACAGGGGCCCTCCCTGTTGTGGCTGAGCTGCTGCTCCTGCGCTGGCGTTTGCCCTTGAGAGTTACTGCTCTGGTCTGACCCTGTAATTGCTCTGCCCCAGCCTGTGGGATGACCTTGGTGCTGACAGTGAGCGGCTGGAGCTGGGAGGCTGCAAGAGTGAATGCCAGCAGCCAGGCTGCACAGGAACAGCTGGACGGGAGCAGGCAGGAGCCCAGCAATGGGCTCATGGCAGGAGATGAAGGGAAAACCATGGAGGAAGGCAAGAGCTGCAGGGAGCAATGTGGGCGTTGGTGGGTTTGCCCAAGGTTGTGCCTTGGCCGTGGCATGCCCGGCTGGCTGCCAAGTGGCCGATCCACTAGCCCTGCTGCCAGAACGTTCACTCCCTCTCCAGCTGCTCCAGCTGGCCAGTGGCTGAGCCGGGCTCCAGCCCATACAGTCGGCATCGCTTTCCGGAAGACAGAAATGCTTTGGCTCTCATCCCCAATGTGTGGCATTCGGGATGTTGCTGTCCCCACCCTGTCTCTGCCAGGTGCTACCTCTACAGAGGCCATGAGGAGCATGGGGGTCTGCCAGCACAGCCATGGGCAGCTATTCCCATGCCAAAGCATGTCCTGGGGGAGGATCCTGGCTGAGGACATGGGATCAGCAGCCTCAAGCCTGACCCTCAGGACCCTTCCCTGCAGCATCCCTTGGTGGCAGTGCCCACCGCTGCTCAACCTGGTCATACTGACTGCACTCAAGCCCCGTGAGCGACCGAGGCTGCTTCATGGCAGCAGGGAAGCTGCTGGAGTCACGTCTCCCTGCCTGCCATGGGAGAGCGGTCAATGATTAAAAGGAGAGTGTTGCTGGGCCAGGCAAGGTGCCCCTGAAGCCTGCACAGAGAGGGGAATGCAGGGTACGGCGATAAAATGGGACACCCCTTCCCTCTGGGAGACATCAGGCCCCAGCAGTCAGCAGCTCAGGGTCCCCACACTGCGTGCACGGGCTGATGCACGTGGAATTATCTGACCCCTCTGGGACCCATCCATGCACCCAGCTGGCGACAAAGGCCAGTGCACCCCGTGGGCAGGGCTCCCACTGTGCTGTCATGTCCTCTTGCTGCCATCAACCCTCCCCACTGCTGCCCACACGGCACAGAGCGCTGTACCCCTCTTCACTCTGCAGAGCTGGAGCCTCACAGCTCGGTGGCAGTGTATGTCCCAGGCCACCCTGGCCCATCCTGGGGTGCCCTGGAGCCAAGGATGTGCCTGGCAGTGTGCCGGTGTGATCGGTCTTACCTGTTCATCCTATGTGGGACACCCAGCCAGAACCAGTCCCGCAGCCCCCCAAAAAACCAGGTGGGATGCAGCCACCCCGTGCCCCCTGAGCACTCACCCATACCCCCGGCAGCTGCAGTGGCTGGCTGCAGCTGGGCACACAGGGTGAGGATGCCCACAAGGAAAATGCCAGCGGTCTTCATGGCGCCCCCCATGAGTGCCAGATGGCTAGTGCGGGTTAGCAGGGGTTTATATCCATGTGGGGCCGGGGAGGGGCCACCACACACATAACCTTTGGGTACCGAAACTCTTGGGTTTCACAGTTGTGCCCGAGGCAGTGACAGCCCCACGATGTGTTGTTGCCTGAGAAATCATTTACCACGGCCCTGTTCCAGCCCCAGCAACCAGACTACAGCCAGGGTGGGGACGTCAGCACCCAACAGCACCCTCCCTGGGGGAAAGGAAGACACAGACCATGGGCCAGGGTCACCCCAGTAGCCATGGGGAGCCCAGAGGAAGGGGTTAAAGATTTTTGTCTTGGAAAAGAGGGGACATAAGGGACAAGGAGAAGACTTGTACTTCCAAAGTGGTTCAGAGGGTGCAAATAGGAGCATGGGAATGGCTGGAGGGGCTGGGGGTGCTGGAAAAGACCCGGAGGAAAGGGGCAGAAGATTGGTGGCCTCCTCACCGAGATGTGGGACTCAATACTACAGATATCAAGTACTGCCTAGGTGTGACAAGCGTTTAGATGAGTTTATAGGACAGAAATCCAGGGAGGACTGAGCAGGAGGATGCTTCCCTGGGTAGTCCTGGCAGTGAGTGACAGGAGTGTCCTGCCATGGAGCTGTTGAAGTGTCTGTCCCTGGCCATGCCCACCCTGGAGACCCACCCAGTGCCTTCCTGTCCCAGTCCCAGCCCGGTGCCCACATCCTGCTGTGTCTGCCTGTGGAGCCGTGGGTGACAGCTGACCGGGTCCCCATGGGTGAGTATGGCCTCAGGGGGAGCAGAGCGTGGGAAGCCTGTGCGACGTGCCAGGTTGGGCGCACCCGCTTCCCCGTGCAGTGCACCGAGCACCATTCCTCCGTGGGGACAGGCAGGCGGCTGGTGCCGTCACGTTGGCTGACTGCAGACGTGTCCCAGCAGACGGGTGCTCCAGTGGGGTCAGCACCGGGGCTGCCTTTCACCTCACCATACACCGGGACCAGCCAGAGGCAGCTCTGGATGGGGTGGGGAAGCCCAAGGTTAATGTCGCGGGGAGGTTGCAGAGAGACCAGCGCAGCCAAGTGTGCAAAGGGTGGTGGTGCCGAGGGTGAGGTGTGCTCTGTGCCCGTGGGAACCCCACGGCACTGCTGCTGCTGCACCCCAAGACTCTGCCAAGAGAGGCCTTTGCTCCCTGCTCACTGTCCCATATGATGCGGGGGCATGGCTGGGTTACGTGCATCCCTGCCAAGGGTGCACCATGGCACCTGGAAGGGCTGGGCAGGGCTGCAGCAAGGCAAGTGGGTAAGGCTGTAGCCATGGTGGGCAGAGAGGGGCAGGACTTGGGTTTTTGAGGGGCTGGTGGAAGAGGCTGGTCCTCTGCTGGAGCTGGAGATGAGGAAAAAAAGCCTCAGCCGGGGTCCTGGTGTGCAGGGAAGGACAACCCCTGCCTGGGGGTTTGTCACAAGGCCAGCCCAGCTGGCGTCTTTGTGCTGAGGCTGACATGACCTCTGCGGTCTCATACAGGGTTTTACAGCTCAATGATCATATTTCCCCGCTTGGAAATTCCTGTTTGCGTCATCTTGGCTCCGAGTGGCCAAAAGCACTTGTTGCTACAGAAACTCTGGGTCTGAAATAAAGGAAATCTTTAGCAAGAGAACCGAGGTCTGTGAAAGCAGTCATGTCCCCAGTTTACATGCACAGGGTCCCTCTGAGTGACATTTTTGCCCCGATGTGGCATGTGGTGATCCAGGAGTCACTGGTGCTGACATCTCCTTGCTCTGGGGCCTTCGGCCTCACGCCCTTCCTCCCCTGGTTGCCACACGCCTGTTGCGTGTTACTGCGTGTAGCTGCACGCCGTTAATTATGGCGTGTTTGAGTCTTGCAAGCAGACGGCAGTGTGAAGCCTGACGTGTCCTCCTGTCACTGTGCCCTGGCAGTGGAGAACAGTCCCCCCACCAGCCTGTGCAGCCCCCTCCCTGCCCGCAGCCCCCCCCCTGCTGTGCCGCGCTGGTGTCGTGGCTGGGGCTACGCAGTCCACCCTCCCCCCCCACCCCCGTGCCCCAACCTGCGATGTCTCGCAGTTCCGTGGGCTCCGTGGGCTGCGGGGGCCGATCCCGGCGGAGCATCCCAGGCGACGGCCGGCAGAGGAGGCTGTTGCTCCGTCAGAGCGGGCCGGGCCGGGCCGAGAAGCGGGGGCCGGGCTCCGTCGGTCTTGGGGAGCCCCGTCCCTGGAGGCGGGGACCCGCGTGGGGCGCTGCCCCAGCCCGGGCCGGGCCCGGGGCTCCTGGGCTGTACATAAGGGACCGCGGGCAGCAAAGGGGCAGAGCCATGAAGCCGGAATTGCTCCTGCCGTTTCTGCTCCTGCTGGTCCTCCCGGCCCTCCCCGGCTACTGCCGGGAGGCCGCGGGGTACCGCCTGCCAGGTGAGCCCCGGTCCGGGGATGCGCTCTGAGCTCAACCCCGCTCCCTGCCACCGCCTCGGTGTCCCCTCGCCTCTCTGGTGAGGGATGTCACAGCTTTCGAGCTGGGACATCCCGCCGGGACACCCCGCGGTCCCCGCTGCTGCAAGAGCCCGCANTCCCGGCCGGGCCACCCCTTCCCAGGCTGGGGGTGGCCCTGCCCGCACACCCTAACCCCCTACCCGCCCTCCCAGGGAAGCATGGCCAGTGTCCCCCGCCCAGCAACTTCCCCCAGGGGCCCTGCGACAACTTCTGCTCCTCGGATGACGACTGCCCGGGCAGCGAGCGCTGCTGCAGCACCGGCTGCGGACGGGAGTGCCGGCTCCCCGTGGGAGGTGAGGGGGTCCCTTCTTCCCCCACCAGCAGCACTGAACGAGCCCGTGCTCTGTCCTCCAAGGCGTGGGGGGAGGAGGAGGGAACGACGACGACTGCAGCCACTTTGGGGAGTTGGTCTTGCAGCCTCGCCAGCCCCCACACCCGATCCTGTGAATGTGGGTCTGGGGTCTTCCGAGCACAACTGTTGCCTGCGGGGTGCATCACCCATGAGGACTGTTGTGGGTGGCCCCTGTACCCACCCCCTGCTCTCAGCCCCGGTGGAGAAGGGGGGACAGGGGTGCCTGTTGCTCCTTGCCCGCAAGACCTTGGCGTGGGCACCCTGGGGGTGGGCTGGGCGGTGGGAGCGGGCAGGGGCTGGTAGGACTCTCACCCTTCTGACCTCTCCCAGCCAAGCGGGGCTTTTGCCCGCGGCAGGACCCTGGCATGGTCACCATCTGCCTGGTGGAGTGTAACAAAGACAGCGACTGCCGAGGTGATGAGAAGTGCTGCTCCAGGGGCTGCCACGTCCACTGCATGAAGCCGGTGCCAGGTAAGGGTGGCCAGGGGGCTCGGTTGGAGGGGGGCCACGGCCAGCATAGACTCAGCCTGTGAGACAGTGTCTGTTCCCACCCGCAGCCAAACCAGGTGTCTGTCCCAAAAGAAAGGTGCTGCAAACCTTCGCCCCCTGCAGCAGTTCCTGCCGCGATGACTCTGACTGTCCCCGACGTGAGAAGTGCTGCTTCACGGGCTGTGGCCTTGGCTGCCTGCTTCCAAACAGAGGTACCAGGACCATGCTCCTGCCTGCTGCCTCCAACAGCTCCATGTCCTCAGGTGACATCTGTCACCTCCCACCTGTGCGTGGCCCATGCAGGGGACACTTCCGTCACTATGCCTATGACCCTGTCACGGGGACCTGCCAGCTGTTTATCTACAGTGGCTGCGGGGGGAACCCCAACAACTTCATCACGGTAGAGGAGTGCCAGCAGGTCTGCCAGAAACTGGGTGAGAGGAAGGGCTGGACCGGGCCAGACTAAGCTAGACTGGGAGGGACTGGGCTACACCTGCCTAGGCAAAGGGTGGGAGCACAGAGCTGCATTGCCTGAAAATGTGCAGCTGGTCCCCTTGGAGTGAGGGTGCCCTCCCTGTGGCAGGGAGAGCAGCAGCATCCCACATCCCCCCATCACATGGTGTGCCTGGGCCTTGGCAAGTGGCACGGGGGCCTCGGGGTGTTTATGCCGATTTCAACAAGCCCGCAGCTCCGTCCTGGGAGCTGATGTTGTCTTTGGTCAGAATCAGGCAATACTGTTTGTAATTGTAATTTTACAGCCCAATTACCAAAGCAGGAAACCTGACCACCGAGGCAGGCACTCAGCCTGCACGGGCAGGGGGAAGAACCTGCTTTTGCAATTTGCCTTTCCACATCTCTGCATTTGGTACAGGGTGTGCATTTGGGAGAGCTGGTGAAGCCGCAGTGACCCATGGTGGGTGGGGTGGAGGGGTGTGTAGAGTCTGGCACAACAGGGGGACTGGGACTGTGGGGACACTCACCTGGTTGTGACACTTGTTTCCGAGCAGAGCTGCAGGTGGTTGGGGCTGTTGGTGGTTGAGCAGCCGCTGTGGCTGTTTGGCTTCCCTGGCATGGTGGTTGTACCTCCACGCAACACCGGAACACGATTGCTGCTCCCAGTTGTGCCACTTCCCTAGGGGTGTGAGCCAGGGGGGGCAGCCCATGCCCAGGGCTGGGGGGCAGATGCTGGAGGGGGTGAAGGCACTGGGGGTGAATACAGCAGCCAGTCTGGGTCCAGCTCCACTCCCCAGTGCCAACACCCTGCTGCCTCCCCCTGCCCTGCCTGTACCCGCTTCCTCACCATCACCTTTTGTCCCCCAGGCAGAGCCAAGGAGTGATCCCCAAGGAGGAGGAGGCGGCAGCAGGGTGTGGGCCCCTCCATGGGACTGGCAGCCCAGGGGCCGGGGTCTGTGGTGGTGCTCGCTGACGTGCTCTGCATCACACAATAAAGTTGCCAGGACGCCTGGCTTGCAGCAGCCCAGTCTCCATCACTGCGCCCAACCCATGTCTCTGGTGCCAGCAGCTCCATGTGCTGCCCAGCACCTTCCCACTTCCAGTCCCAGCACATCCACGTGCACTGGAGCTGCAAGCCCAGACTCTGGCTGATCCCAGGGACCCTGTACCTGGCACGCAGGGTGTAGGTTTGCTTGTGGTGGCAAGTGGCTCCAACTGGCCCATCATTCCAAGCTCTCAGCCTGAATTTCCCCAGCAGGCAGCCAGTGTGAGGGCCCTGGCACCTCTCATGGCTGCACAGAGCTGGGCAGCACCGGCCCTGGTATGAAATGTCCCTCCTGGACATGTCCCCTTCCCTTGTCCATGGGGAAAGCCCCATGGTGGTGCCCTGGCCCAGTGCCCAGAGCTACTCGCTCCCAGCTTGGTCTCTGGGGAGAGCACAGCTGGGGGACATGGGTGACATGGCTGTGCCAGGGGTGCAACAGGCCAGAAGGCAGAGAACTTTAGGTCTTTCCCCAGGAACACCTCCTGTCAGCGCTCATATTGTCTTATTAATCTGCTAATTAGTGAGAGCCCAGAGAGGGGAGCAGGCTGTGGATGAGTGCGCTGCCTGCAGATGCTGGGGACATTCCCAGGAAGGCTGAGCTCTGGTGTGCTCCAGGACTGTGGTACCTCCATGGCTGTCCTGCAGCAGGGACCCTCTGGCTGCGTTCAGGGGGTGGAAGGAACAAGGGGGTGCACTGACTGCACCTCAGACCCCTCTGCATCGTTTGCAGCAGCCACTGGGTGTGGGGGTGATGAATCACAGAAAGGCCACAGGAGAGCCCTCACTCGGCACCATCAAGGAACTGGTGCTGAACTGGTGGGTGATGCCCACCCACTCTGGCAGCATCTTGGTGTCCCCGTCCCTCCAGGGACAGGTCTGAGGAGCTGGAGGCTTGGGGGCAGGAGTGTCACAGAGGTGGTGTTTGCTTGGGGGGAATGACAGCCAGATGGGGCCATGCATGGTCCCTCCCCTGGCGCCGCTGGCTGTGGCTGCTGGCAAGCTCTGCAGGCAGAGACAGTGAGGAACCTGAAACAGAAAAGATGAAAACCTCCTGAAAGTGCTGATTTATTATTCAGCTCCCCCCCACCTGACCTGCTCCTGGGTGGCCCCGAGCTGGTGCTGTGGCTGCTGCCAGCTCTGAGATGAAAGTCCCTGTGTGGGGCAGGCAGGGGGGGTCCCCAGCACCTTATACTCCTGTCTCCAGGACCCCATCCCCAGAGCCAGTGGGGGCTGCGACCGTTGCACGGGGAGCTCAGAGAGGGCTATGTTGTGTGGCCCTGGGGCAAGGAAGGTGCCCAGCCCGGGCAGGGTGATGCCCACTCCAGCCTCCCCCAGCCTCCCACGATCCAGCTCTTGGGATTTAATGGCACCAGCTGTCTGCAGGCGGTGCTGAGGCTGCTCCCTCCATACCAGCTCTAATAGTTCCTATCCATTACTGCCGGCTGCGGTGAGATGGAGATGGTGCCGCGGGGGGGCTGGGATGGGATGGTGCTGGCTGCCTGTGGGCAAGTGGCAGCCCCGTCCCCGTGGCGCAGCCTGGCTGGCGGCATGGCCAACGCACGGCGCGCCGGCTGGCGGCATGGGGAAGGCGGCCTCCCAAAATGGGGTTTTTATTACAGCCATACATCACAGCGGCGGCCTGATGCGGGCAGACGGCGGTGCTTTTTCTTCGTGGTTTACAGACAAATGAGGGGAAGGAAAATTGATGTGAACTTTGCTATAGGGAGAGGTCGGACACGGGCAGGGAGCTGTTTATGGATGAGATGGGGGCTCCAGGGGCTGCCTGCCCCTGGGCACCTCCCGGTTTCCTTCTCCAGGCTGGGTGGATGGGAGCACTGGCAGAGGCAGGATGGGGAGGATTGTGTCTGTAATGGGGACCGTGCTGCTGCTCTGGAGGGCTGGAGGAGAAGGAGGGTCCAACTTCCCCAGCCCCCTTATCACCCACACCATGGCCCCATGTGGATGGCTGCACCCATCCCTTGTCAGAGGGATACTTGGCTGCTCAGGGCAGGGGACCATGTGGGCTGGGTTATTAATTCCAGCGGATATTCATTAGCACTGCAAACACGGGTTGGATGTGCAGTGTTGGGTGGGCTGCTCTAACTGGCTTGTGGCAAGATCTCGACTGCTTTCAACAATCAAAGTTGCCTCCAAACACCATGGTCCTGTCCAGTATAAGATAACAGTTAATACTGTGACTATCAACTTCTCCATAAGGTCCATAAATATTAATACAATTCTAATTAGTTCCTTTAAATACATTGCCTAAATTAAGCGTTTCCTCGGCAATAAATCAGCAGTGGTTTGGCACCCTGCTCACACCCATTAAGCAGATCACGAGCTCTCCCTGCCTGCCCCATGGCCAGTCCCTGCCTGCCAGGGGACAGTCTGTGCTGTGCCAATGTGAGGGATGGCAGTGCTCCTGCTTTGGGAGTTTCAGGCTTCAGGACGGGGAAAGGTTTTGGGGCTGGAGTAGAGTTGTCCCTGTGGCTCCTCCTGCAGCCAGGCTGTTTTCAGGGTAAAGCCTTGCACTTGGTCAACGAATGCCCTGTGGGCTCCAGCGCTGTCTCTCATCCCATACTCCAGGGAGGGTGGCCGGCACTGCCAGCAGGATTGTGTTAAGTGTCTGCAAAAGCGTGGCTTGAAAGCGCTTGAGAAAAGACCTCTTAAGGATCCCACAGTCACAGATATAAAAATAAACCAATCATTAGATTCAGAAGAGGAAAGGAAGCAGAGGCTTCACTGAACAAGCAGAAAGTGCCCTGTGACCTTAATCAGGAGTAATATTGTTAATACATTTTTCCCCAGGTGCACCCAGATTTGCATTCCCAGCAATTTGCACAATAATGAGGCGAGCTGACCATGCCTCACCCCGGCAGCAATCACCTCCAAATCAATGGCACCGTGCCGGCGAGCTCGGCTGAAAGCTCTTCTGCTCCAGCTGCAGCCGTGCCATGTGTCCCCAGCGCTGCTGTGTGTCCCCAGCGCTGCTCTGCTCCGGCTGACCCATCACACCTGCAGGCCTGAGAAGGGCTCAGAGCTTCAGGGGCTGCATGGCTGCAGGGAGCACTAGCCATGTGCCCAGGCAAGCCCGCTGCTGCCTCCATGGAGCCTGGCTGGGTGCTCCTGCCCTGTGTCAGCCTCCTCCAGCCTTCATCACCAGCTCTGAGTCCTCCTCCTGGGAGGTGGCAGCTGTGGCCGTCCTGCTCAGACCATCCCCGTAACTGGAGAAGAGAGGATCCCTTCAATGGTGCACATGGCGGGGTTGGTGTGTGCAAGGGAGAGTGTGAACACAGGGGTGTGCATGGGATGATCGAGCACAGGGTGAGAGTGCAAGCTGCAGATCTGAGCCAAGGTGGGGACATGGCACACATCACCCCTGCTCTCCAGCAATGGTGACCACCGGAAAAGAGCAAATAACCAAACTCATTTGCCTGAGGAGAAATTAATACGGTGTGAAGCCTGCAATGGGTGATTTAAGAAGTGAATTTAAAATCTCAACACAAATAGATTTTCTTTTATAAGGTCAGAAGAAAGATTAAACACTACAGACAAGCACAGTGCTTGCCATTTCCAGCATCGCTTTTACCATAAATATTTTTGGGCTGGCGCCATGTCCCCGCGCGGCTCACGTGGGTCAGAACCCGCTCGCCACGAGCAGGGAGGTCCCTGGGGAGGGCCCAAGCCGTGGTGCCAGCCTGGTGAGGCGTGAGCCTGCTGCTGCCATCTCTTCCTGCCGCCCCGGCAGGGACCAGGATTGATGGCAAGAGATTTGAAAGGCTCCAAATGTGGAGGTTATATCGCTGAGCCACCCCCATCCATCACGAGACGTTCATTATTAAGTAACACCCTGCACGCCGGGCTGATTTCACACCTTATCTGAACCCAGCAGCTGTGCCCTAAATCCTGAGCGCCGCGACTGTCTGGAGGAATTCGGCTGCCTGTGCTTAAAATTAGTGTTAGCATCTATCATTTCCCCACACCAAATGGCTTTTGTGTCGGCACTTGGCAGCGCTCATCCGTCACCGGGGCTCTGGGCTGCCCAGCTCCGTACCCTCTCTGTCACTGTCACAGGACCCCTTGTTGGCAAAATGTCGCCCAAAGGACAAGTGCAACAGCTTGGTCTCTCCCTTCTGCCCAGGCTGGTGGCACTGCTGGTGGTGAGGATGTCCTCCATCCCCTCTGGCACAGCAGGCACCGGCTCCACTCCCGGTGGGGCTGTCCCCATCCCTCCAGCCCCACCACTGCTGGGCACATGGCACGGTGACAGCCTGCAACCCGCCCCAGGCACAGCGGCTCTCTGTGTGGCGTGGTGCTAGCCACAGCCACGTTGCCATGCTCCTCCTGGCCACTGCTGCCGGCAGCTGTACCTGGCGAGGAGCTCCTGCCAGGCAGGTGATGCTGGAGCTGTCGGCGTGATGAAAAGCCTCCCGCAGCAATGCAGATAACATACAAGCACAGGTCAGGCGAGGCCCGTGTAGCCCATCCATCAGGCGCAGCAGCTACAGGCGCTCCCCGTGCCACCATCTGATGCACGTTATCCGGCACAAATGTGTTTCTTCCCCCAAGGTTAAACGGATGAGTGAGGTTCAAGCACTGACAGCTCTGCCTGCCCCGCGGAAGCGATAAACGAGCTGGAAGAACCAGAGGGGGGAAAAAAGAAGAAGAAGAAAAAAAAGAATAATAATAATAAAAAGGGTTTGTTTCCTGTCAAATGCTCCTTGTGATGGTGCTGGCACGAGGATGGTGGCAGCACGGAGATGGGTGTGAGGATGGGGATCCACTCCCAGTGCAAGTGCAGGGCAACTGGAAATGGGCACTGTCAGAGCCATGTTGGGTGCCACTCTGCTGCTGGTGGGGACAGTTGGGTGAGAGCGAGGGCTCAGTGAGATGCTGGAGCACCAAGTGGCTCTGGAGGCAGATGCCCAGTACAACCCCACCAAGGTGTGCCAGGGCCAGTGGGGATTGGGTAGGACAGCAGTGAGCCAGCACATCCTCTGCTCCCACAGGTGGCACCAGGAGCGGTGTCACGGGCTGGCAGAGCTGGACCTGCAGCCGTACAGGGGCAGGTGGTGCCCTCTGCATCTCCAGGTCTGTCCCAGTTTGCAATGTCCAGGGCCTGATCCTGCCCCGGGGTACATGCCCGGGTGAGGGTGCGCCTCCCTGCACACTGTCCCCACCGGGCTGCTGCTGCCCTCGCTCAATGTCACACTCGGAGCCTGTCAAGTTGAAAAAAGGTTTGCAGCCGATAAGCGATCGGGCTGTCAGCTGCGGAGTGCCGCTCGCTCGTGATTTACTGCAACGTCGCTAACGGAGCACAGATTTTTCTTAATCTAAATTGAAAACTACTCAAGTAGAAAAATAATTTCATTGCTTCATCTTGAAGGGGCGGGGGGAGAGGGTAGGGGAAGAGCTGTGCCAGGGTGGGCAGGTCTGGGGCTGCGTCCCCTCATGGCTCTGCCCCCCAGCGGGGCCACCAGCTCCCATCGCCTTGGGCAGCTCCTATACTGGGGACAAGCCACAGTTTCTCCTGTTCAGGCAGTAAAACTCTGCTGCACTGCCCCATGCCCGAGCCTAGTGGGACCCACTGGCACCTACCCAAAGGCAAGGTGGGAGGCAGGAGCTGCCTCCCCACCTGTGGGGCACAGGAAAGGCCTTGGGGCATCCCCATGGGGGCACAGGACAGCGCAATGTCCCTGCAGCATCCTGGAGTGGCACCAGAGGTGGCATGGAGCCATAGTGCTTCACTGTGCCACGGTGGTGGTGCTTTGGGTCCAGCGTGTGGTCCCACCGGCAAAGCTGTCCCTCCACGTGGTGGACCCACACATGGACATGCCAACACAAAAGGTCCAGGGAGGCTCCTGAGGCTCCAGGGCAGGGCAAGCACCCAAGTCAGCCCTACATTTAGTAGGGACCACGCCAGCCACCCCGGTGGTATGGTTCATTGTGTGTGGCAGTGTCATGGGGATGCCAGAGCAGCCTCCATCCTCACCACATAGTGCAGGAGACCCCAGCAGAGCCAGTGTGGGGGTCCCAGAGTATGGCTGTGCTGGCTGAGGCTGGGCTCATCCTACGCAGGAACATGATCCAGCCATTCTCCACTGGCCAGAAGCTGGGATGGGATGTGGAAAGGGAGGCACATACCAGGGCTTGGCTCTGGGTTGGTGGGGGCACAGCCTGGCCCTGGCCCCACTCACTGCCTGCAGGGCTGTGCTACAGGCTCCTGGTACTGGTGGATGCTGGTACAGGTGGGGATGCACTGCCTCGTGGAGAGATTGGCAATTTGGAGTGCGGGTGAATTCTGGGAGCATTTGCTGAGCTGGATAATAACGTGCCCAGTGAGCTGCATCCCAAGCACGCTGCCAAATTAAAGAAATTTTTTTCCCCTTTAATTTAAAAGTCACCGTTGGGAAATCTCTGTCGGCCTCAGCAGTGATTTCCCCCCAGGCTGCCTTCCTGGAGAAAGCTTTAATTTTGATTGTCACACTTTGTGGAGTTTAACTCGGGGAAGCAGAACCATAAATATGGTGCCACTCTGGCACCAAGGCCCCAGCTGTGCCAGGACAGCAACCGTCACTGCTGGCAGGCAGGAAGGAGGGAGCAGCTTGGCCATGGCCACCCCACCAGGGCTTGCGGGCACCAGCGACCCTCTCCCCTTGCCCACCCCCTCCTCCAGTCACCTCAGCCCATCCCAGCCTGATTTCACAGGTCAGCTCCCTTTAATTAGCCAGGCCCCATCCACCTGCCAAACGAATTGGCAGGTTCCTGAAAATCTCATTAACCTTAATGCCACAGCTGGCTTCTCCTGATGGCTCCTGCACCTCTCAGCCTGCCTGGACAGCTCAGCAAATGCTCTGCCCTGGCACCCCAGGGCCCAGCACCCCACAGATTGGGACCCCGGGACCTTAGCCAGGAGCTGTGGCAGGTACCAAACGCCCTTGGGCTGGGAAGGTGGTACCAGAGAGGGAGGACAGAGGCTGCAAGTTTTGCTCCACGTTCTGCTCTGTCACTGGGGTGCCTGCCCCCTGCAACGCCAGCCGTGGGGCTGTGCCGTGGGGCTGGAACACGCATCGTGGCCAGCCCAGGGCCACCTCGGTGTCTTTGCTGCCTCCAGCTTGGTGGCACCGCTGTGCAACCCTGGAGCAAGCCCTCTCCTCTCCCTCCTGGGGGCCCTGGGAGGGAATTGCCTGGCAGCTCCGTAGCAATTAAGTAAAAGGGGAAGAACTGCAGGTGCTTCCCTTTCTGTGCGGAGCCGGTGCGAGCTCCGGAAAGGTTACAGCCCATTTGCATTTTACCCTTCAGTAATTTCAACACTTACGGGTGCAATTAAGAGGCAAGCCTGGTGTTATGAAGCTATCAGTGTGGAGAGACCTGAATACTAACAAACTCTCCCGTGTGTTTCCATCCCGGGCCGTCCCATCCATCCGTGCTAACACCACAGGAACGCTGGTGGATTTCCACCAGCTGCAGTAATGGGCCTTGACTACATTAAATGCACATTTTTTTAAAAACTTGTCTGAGAGCCCAGCCCTCCCCAAGGTGTTGAGGTGACGGGGTTGGGGCTCGCTGCGGGCAGGGCACAGACGGCCGCGGAAGGGAGCAGGAAGCCATTCCCCATCTCCTGCTTTGGTGGGATGCTGGGCTCGGAGAATGGCTGTCTTCCCCTTTAAGCTTCATCCCAGTTTAATTGGATAGTTTTGAGCCCTGGCTCATGATTTCTGCAGCAATTTGGTCTGAGATTTCTTTCTTTCCCTCCATTATCCACTCTGATTAACTCAGCTGCACCTGTCAGCTTTTATTCGGTGGCGCGGGGAGCGCCTGCAAGAACCTGTTAAAATGCATGAGTTTTATCACAGCCACTCTTTTCTGGCCAGTGATGCTGAACTGGGGAGGGAAGGGGCTGCAGGGAGTGGGGCTGCAGGCTGGGGGGGAGCTGTGGGCTGCAGGGGACCCGAGGCCGGGGTGTGGGTGCCGTGAGGGTGGCCGGGAGGGAGCTGGCCAAGGGCTGGTGGCAACAAGGAGCCCACGGGGTGCAGGCAGCTGCAGGCAGGGCCCTGCCACCACCCTCCGCTGGCAGGGGGCTTTGGTGGCTGCAGCTTGTCCGCTCTGCGAATGCTCATTTTACATTCCAGCTATAACTTGTTCCCTTTTTCTCATTTTAATAAAAACGAAAGCATCCGGAAACACTGCTGCACCCAAGAAAGAGCGAGATCTGACATAATTAAAAAGTGGCTTCAATCAGGCTGTTTTCCTAATGGTTTGTCATATCAGCCCACACCGCCCTGCACCCCCCCTTGCTCCCAACCCCCTGAGGCATCATTTACATTTCTTAATAACCCCTCATTAATATTCATGACGTGGGGAGGGTAATAATGGCTGAGTGCACACCACTAATTCAATTTCAGCCAGCCTCAGTGTGTTTAGTTAATCACCGGGGGACCTGGGTTACTCAGTACAATTATTTATTCGGAATTAGATCTCGAGGCATCTGGATTGAAACCTGAACTTGGAATGAAATGAAACTGGGATTCTCCTCCTCCTCCTCCTGCCGCCATTCCGCGCTGTGGTGCTGAGCATCCCCCTGTGGACCCTGCCGTGTGAGCACCTGGGGACATGGAACCAGGCTTCTGCTGGGGTCCTGGCCTTCCTGAAACCAAGAGGGTTTGCTCCAACCTGCCTGGAGCCACCAGCACCTTCCTGCAGCTCCCTGGGAGAGACCAGTGCTGGCCTCATGTAAAACCCACCACCCACGCTGGCTGGCTCGTCCCCATCCTGTCATTTCCTTCAGGGCTTTTTTTTTTATACTTTGATTTTGTTCCTGGTTTTGCTTTTAAATTCAATATTTTGTCCCTGTGCTCCAACTCCCCTTATTGGATAAAAACCTCTCCGTTATTGAATCCTGCCCTGCAGCAGCTTGGGGAGAATTGGGTTTCCCGGGCAGCAGTACAGCCCTTTCAGAGCGTGATGAGGCTGGCAGAGCACGGGGACAGGAGGAGCTGGTGGAGCTGGCGGCTGTTTCAGTGACAACTGCGCTGTGCTGTGCTCTGCGGTTCCACAGGCTGCCCCCATCTCACCCAGCTCCCCGAGGGCTCACAGCGCTGGGCATAAACATCACAGCGAAAGGAAAGCCTTTGTGAGTTGCTTCTAGAGGCTGTTTGCAGTGAGAGAAAGGCTTTAAAGATGGTCTGGGGACCTAGTGTGTATGGGCTGGGACCCTTCCCACGATGGCTCAGTGGATCAGTAGGACTCCCACCTGCCCTCCAGCTGCCACCAGCCAAGCCCTGCCGCAGCCAGCACCCCTGGTCATGTCCCCAGCCCTGTCCCTGGGGCTTCAACTGTCTTCCCCGCATGGCAGAAGGCATGGGAGGTGCTGATGTCCAGTGTTTGGTTTGCAGTAGTGCCTTCCACTGCTGGTGTTTTCACAATTAATTTGCCTTCACAGGCACGGGGTGGTGGGCTGCGCCTCTGCTGGATTTCCAGCCAGCGGGGTGAGAAATGGCACCTGAGCTTTTCTGCCTTTCCCACAAGGTTCTGGATTTCTGGCTATAGCGTTTTATTTAAGGCAGTTAATGTGGCAGCCACTTCTCGAATTTCCTGACTTTGTTTTTCTGAATGTCCCCCTTGGCCTCACAGCTTTTCCAGGGAAGCGAATTGACCATTTTGCACCCCTTTGTCTAACAAAGTGAAGCTTCACTCACGCAGGGGGTGCCGGCCTCACTGATTGTGTTCAGGGTGGATCTCTTCTCAGTTTTAAAGATTATTCCCTTTGCCCCGGGTGTGTTTGCAGACTGTCAGCAAACCCTCAGCATCTTGGGGCTGTTGTTGCGCTGCCTGACGCAGGCCCAGGCCCCACACAAACCAAAGGACCGATAAAGGGGTGTTTCAGCTCGGGTGTGGTTGTCGTGCTGTGTCTCAGCCCCTGTGCCAGCACCACACACCAGCTCCTGCCGCTGCATCTCCCGGTGACGCACCGAGGGTCCCGTGTACCCCTGGGTTTGTGCAGCCTTTGCCCTGTCCCGTGCACTGGGACAACATCCTGTCCATCAATCGCCTCCAGAGGTGGGTAAAATACAGGTTCAAAGCGCTATCACTGAGTGAAAGGGAAAACGTGATTTTAGGGAGATATATTTAGGAATAACAGTGAGGGAAGGGAATGGAGAGGAGAAACCTTGAAGCAGCAATCGCTCATGCCATGTGTTTCTGCCTGTAGATGTGGAGGGTCAGTTCTTGTCTCCCGCTGCATGCCGTGTGCTCCACAACCGCTCCTTGTGTTGATTGTCATCGCTGGTCAGGCGTCCCTGTGGCTGTAGCACGTTCACAAGTACGTGTGGATACTCCTTGAGTGACTGCGAATGTTCTGGGCTCACAGCTGGTGAATTATCTGAACACTCAATAAAGGAAAGCCAGATGATCCAATAATTATCTTCTATTTATCTCATCCTTAACATGCAGATTTGTTGAGTTAATTTTGTCATGACTGATCTCTCCTATATTTTATTGAAACAACAGGGAATGCGAGGGACTTCTTTGAAAACATTATATATATTTTTAATTTTGTGAGTGTTCTCAAACCAGACTCCTACTGAGATAACTGCATAATAGCTACAGCCATTATGTTATGAAAAATTATTGTTGCCCAAAGCTGTTTTTTAAAGCATAGTTGAAATAAATTCAGTAAGATTTCGGCCTAGTCGACTCTCTTCTAATTATTCATATTTGTTAAATTGAAAAATGCCTCTGTCTGTCTATGTTTCTGTATCTTGTTGAATTACAGAACTATTTGTCATGACCTCAGCAACCAGAGGGATCAGCACGTCCCCTCCTGCTGCATTCAGTGCTCAGTTATTGGCCTGTTTTCAAGGTGACAGCGGTTAATGACGCTGTATATAAATAGAAGTGTGTTGTCAATAAACGTTGGCAACAGCGTTCTGCATTTCCAAGCCTGTCTCAGCCACGGGAAGGATTTGCAGAAGGTTACAGAAAACGCCTCAAAACAAACCACTGATTTTTGGCACCTCTGTTTTGCAGTGTTGAGGGCCAGCTCCTGGGGTGGCTTAGCTGGGGCACCGCTCTCCTGAGTCCTGGGTGACAGCACCCATGGCCCAACCCAGCTCTGGTGGCACAGCCACAGGCAGGACCCCAGGTCCCTGCTTCACCCATGCACCAGGGCATGGCTGCCTGCTGTGGGGCAGCAGCTTAGCTTTCCAAGGGGTCCCTGTCACCCGGGAGGGGACATGCCCTCTCTCTGCTGTGCAGCAGGCAGCAAATACACTTGGCCACTCTCCCTCAGTCACATTCAGTCCTGGCCCAGCAGCTCCCCTGACCAGGCCCAGCCAACGGGGGAAAGGGCTCTGGGCGGGTCGCGGCCGCGATGGCCGGCTCAGGGGGGACAGAATAGGGTCCACGCTGAGCCCCCCTACCCGAGTGGCTGTGGGGTGACCCCCGGGGTCCCGTGGAACGCGGCTGCCGCCCACTCAACGCCGCGATGGGGCTGCCCGGCCCTCTGCCCTTTGCTCGTCCCGGGGCTGCTTTGCGACAGTGTGGCACCTCCCACCTCTCGCTTTCCGGCAGCACCCCTCCCGCCTCGCTTTCCGGCAGAGTGGCGCCCTCCCGGCTGGCCTGCGCTCCCTGCCTTACGGCGCGGTGTCGCGCGGCTCCGGTCATTGGCGACAGTTTCCCGGTGGCGGGGCCCGGTCGGTGCCATGGACGTTGGGGAGCTGCTCAGCTACCAGGTGAGCGGCCCCGCGGCGGGGCGGCTGCCGGGGGTGGGTCGCCGAGCGGGACCAGCGGTGGCGGGGCCCGTCAGAGCGGTGGAGCGCGGCTGCTCCCGCGGGGCCTGGGCCGGCCCCGCTCCCGGCCCAGCTCCGGTGCGCCGCGGGCCTCGGGCGGGTTGCTGTGCAGAGCTTGGCCAGCCGCTCTCACTACCCTCACGGGACCCGGTTTACAGCCCTCTAACTTCTGGGGTTATTTCCCCTCCTCGGAGAAGTGGTGCCTCTGTGGGACCTGGTTACCGGGGGCTCTTTGGGAACCTGTCCCTGCTGATGCTGTTTCTTCTGCAGACGGGAACAGTTTGATATCTTTGCTGGCAGCCTGTGCCTGAAGTACAGCCTGTACTTGTTTCATGGCTTGCAGTCTCATTCCTTTTGTTTTCCTTGGGTGTTTTTTCCCTACCTGTTGTATTACAAAAGCCAATTAATTTGATTGTTACCAAAGCCTTTTGAAAACGTTTTCCTTCTTGTAAAAGTTTCCTTTTATCTCGTGAGGGTTTCTCATCTCTCAGTGTATTATCGCTACTTATTCCTTGTCTGGAGGCCAGTTTCTAAGCAGATGTGGTAAATTGCATGTTCATTGTGATGAGAGTGGATTTAGTGTGTTCTGTGGATCGGGGAACACAAGAACTGATTTGCAATAATATTTTGGTACTTGGCTGCTGTTCACGCGTGCGGTAGCGTTTGCTTGTATTTTAATTCTTAGACAAACTGTGGCAGTGGCCTTTCTGCTGAATCAGTAGATATAAGAGAAGCACTCTAAGACATTATCTACATTGTAAGTAATTAAGTAGGGGAGTTACATGACCAGATCTACAGCTTAATTTGGAACACAGACTTCTGTATGGAACTCCTTCCTGCCTGTCACCCTGGTGTGCGTTAGTCTGTGGAGGCACCGCACGTGTTCAGAGGCGAGAAGACTTTCAGAATGTGTTATTCTGAGATGTGCAGGGAAAGAGGGAAAATAACCTTTGAGTCTGAGAAATTTCCCATCTTCCTTTCCCAGTGATGTCAAAATACTCTGGAGTATGGCTGTAAGATTAGCCTGTCTTTGAGAAGTCCACTACATTCTAGCTTGATTCAGCTCCAGGACATTTTCTTCCATGGATTGCTCATTGCGTCTCTAACTTCCTTCCTACTTCCATCTGTTTGTGCAGTACTGACCACATAGTCCTGCTCTTCTGAGATCTGCTCTACTTTTGTATTTCTCTACCTACCACTTTCCCCATTTTTTTTCAGTATCAAATTATAATGATCATTTCTCACATTCCGTTAATTCTCTGATCTTTTCCACCTCAGCTATGGATAACGATGCTGTCTTTTACTTGTTCCGTGATGCAATTCACACCTGAGGCACAGGAAGGTAAACATTCATTGTAATTTTTCACCCAGACTCTAGTTGGAGTTTTTGTTTCTTGGATTTTCTCTTGCTCTGAAAATGTGAAGTCCTCAGGGTTCCCTTCTGCTGCGGAGGAAAGTGCACGTCCACTTTGATCCTTTTGGTTTCTGCACAGCTTTCTGTTGGATGAGCTTCCTATACTGCGATGAGGCTAGAGGTAAAGAAGTGCTGCTGAGCTGCTGGGTGTTACAATTTTAATTTCTTCTCTTGCTGCTGCAATTATTCTTAGCTGCGGGACAAAACATTCTGCAGATTTCAACCAGCCACTGAAATTGTTCCTGAAGGTGTTCTCCTGGCTCTGAGCTCTTCTGGTCTTACCCAAATACAGACGGTTCCTGTGTCAGTAGGTGGGGTAACACTTCAGAGTAAGCGTTGGATTTCAGCGTCTCTGAACTCAGACTTGCTGAATAAGCTATAACGGTGGATACAGGTGAAAGGAGGGGAGCAACAGAAGGCAGATAAATAGGTCTGATTTTAAGGAAATGAGATTCTTTTCTGTGAGGGCACTTCTGGCTGAAAGTTAGAAACAAAAGTTGGAAACAACAGGTTTTGCTGCCTCCCATCCTGTCCGGGTCAGGCATCTGCCACGGCTCTGTAAGAGAGGTGTGACACAGGTGCCCTCCTCTAGAATTTTTAGAAATGTACATTCTTATGTACTGAAAGTGTATAATTCACAATAATCAGACTTCTGTTGTGCCGGTGCCACAGAGAGGATGCTGATATGTGGCAGAGAAATGAAGTGAGCTGGCTCCGGGCTGCTTGCTGTACCCATCTGAGAGACTTCTGCTTCCGAGAGGAGGGTGGTTCCATGGCTTGTACAACAGCTCCTGACCTGCTCCAGTTTTCTGCCTGGTGTGGTGTAAGGTTAACTGGAACATGGATCTGGGCACTTCCCGGCATTGGGCTGAGGAACGGGTTGGCTTAAGATTTCCTCATCCATCCTTGGTGCAGGGGTGGCACCGGCTGTCAGTCGAGCGGGTTGGATGATGGGTGAAGTGCTCCTCCGTTGTCTGATTTTAATCTCTTGCTGCAAAATGAGTCAGTCTTCTCAGCTTCCCTCAGCACAACCCAAAATAATTGCTTTTCTCTTACGCTGTTTTGAATTTGTCTCCTCTAAATGCCTAATCTGCGCCCTTGCTTAATCAAGATGATGTTCTCCCTCAGTGCCAAACTTGGCGGGGAAGATTTCAGGCGCTCTGCCACCAATTCAGAACCGAGTGTCTGTCAGATTGGGGAAAAAGGAACCACTTGCAACAAAAAAATACAATTAAACAGCACCTGGCAGTTTATACAAAGCTCAGGAATCCATAAACTTTATGTTTCTGCAGAACAGTTGCAGATGGTCTAAAGTGATGATTAAATATTGCTGCTGTTGTGCCCACAAAGACCGTGCCCAGATCCTCTGTGCCTGGCCTCCCATTACGGAGGGTAATTAAGGGGACAAAGCCAACTCCAGCTCTTTTCCGAGATCTCTTTCAATTGTCTTGGGAGGGAATAAGGGAGATTATTTTAATTCTCATTAAATGCAGATTTCACCGCCGTGAGTGATCATTACAAATGGCTAATTTTTTTTTTAATGGAATATTAGTGAAGTCAAATAACAAAAGAAGTGGTAAATAATGGGATAAGGTCCGACTTCATCCAGCGGGGAGATCTCCCCGTTGTTTCAATGGGTTGAGCGCGGTTTGTAGCGGGATGGATCCCTGTGTGTCAGTGGAGCTGCAATTATCTACACCTACTGCTGGTACAGATAATTTGCTGTAAATTTGCAATATAATGGATACATCTGATGGCAGAGCCAGCTCAGCCGAGCAGGTTGTTGACGACTTCTGGCTTTATGACCCCAGTAGCTCTTGTCCTGCTGGTGGGTTAAAGCGAGGAGCTGTCACTGGCTCAGCTGGGCTCGGCTCCGCTCCTGGGGATATTTAGTTGGCTTTTTGGTGTGTAATCTCCAGCCACCAAACCAGAGCATGTGTAAAAGTCTGTCAAGGCAGATCCTTGCCCTGCACACCTCCCCGCGTGGGTCCCCGTGGCCGTGCTCCTCCTCATGGCAGTTTGGAGCCTCCTGAGGTACCTCAGGCTGCGTTTCATTCACTCCTGTCCCAGCTGGGGCAGAGCCACTGAAGCTGGGATGGGGCAACCAGCTTCTGCTGGGCGTGCAGGTGGGCAGCTGCAGGTTCAGAATTGTTAGGTTTAATAGTTGTTTTTCTGGATACAGCTGCAGAAGGCAAATTTCCTGCGTGTTTTTTGAGGGGTGCTGATGGGTGCAGTCACCTCGGTAGAGATGGGAGAAGAGGGGGTGTGTGGGCGGCCACTGGAACGGCCTTAGCCACAGGACTGGGCTTTGAAGGGGACACAAAGGAACACAAAGAGGTTGCTCTCCTTGCTGAAGACTTTGTGCTAGTTCTTGATGTATCTTCACAAAAGACTTGGTCCTTTTAAAGCTTCTACTGTTTGCCATCTCTCATCTGTTTTTGCGTTGGTTCAGAACAAAGTCAAGCAAGCATCTGCAGGAACAGGTATGGGATAACCAGTCTTTGTACCCTCCATGCAAATGTCCATCTCTTGGTGCTTTATTATATATATATTTTGTGCCTTACTAGATGGTAGCTCTGATGGGAAGACGAAACTTGAGGTTTTGCTTTTATGTCTTTTTCTCCTCTACGTGCTTTTCACAGTGGCAAGCTGCCTTGGGGACTTATGTGCCCCACAGAGTGGGAATATGAAGAGGAAAAGGGTTAATTCTCTCTGAAAGTAAGAATCTGTATCCATGTAGGTACAGTGCACATTTCATTTGCCTTAGTTTGTGTGCTTTTTGGAGCTCTTGGGAATTCGTGAGGATTTTCCTGGTACCAGTCCTTCCAGTTTGTATCGTTGAGATCCTGCACCATCTAGAAATATTGTGCTTCAGAAAGGGGAAAAAAAAAAAAACCCAAGGAAAAGTAAGATTGATTGTAGCCTGGTTTATCGTAAATGTTGGAAACAAAATAAAGAAGTTAGTGAAGAGACCTCTGGAGATTTGGAGCTCGCTTTCATGAGTCCTAAATTGACAGCTAATACAGAGCTTTCCGCAGTGGCTCTGAGCAGGCTGCAGCCGCCTGAGATGCGGTCACAAAAAGAAGCTGCATCACTTATGAAGATTTATTTCAGATTTCATTAACAAATAATTTCTGAGCTTCACAGTAACAAGGTTACTTGCAAAGCAGATGTCTTGGTAATATGAAACTCCATTACTGAGGCTTTTCTAAACCAACCTGATGTTTGGAGAAGGCTGGAAGCAATCTGTGTTTGTATTCTACAGGATACTTAATCTTGATATCGATGTGCAATCACTGTTCTGAGGGAGCCCAGGCAGGGTCCCAGGGCAGATCATTGTTCCTTGATTTAGGATGTCATTTCTGTCACCTTCCCGTTACGTGTCCATGCAGGAATGAGGACCCGTGTCCCTCGCCTGTTCCCAGAGGTCTGTCACCCCAAGCCTGGCTGTAACAGCGTAGGGTACGTCAGTGAACATCCAGAGCGAGTACGGCTGAAGGCGAGAGGAGAAACAGAAAGATAATTCTCCCTTTACCAATCACCAGCTTCTGTTTATTTTATTGTATTTTATAAATGTCAGCTTTTCTGCTTTTTTTTTTTTTTTAAAGCCTTTTGTATTCATTGCTTTTTATGTGGTGACTTCAGTGTTAGATTTAAATGAAAATGTCTTCTGAATAAATTACTGTGAATGCACTGCATTCAACAGGAACAAAATTAAGCTTAACTAACAAAACAATTTAAAAATGCTTTTCTTGTGCATTTTCTAATGAATTCCATCTTCTTGCCAAATGCACCTTAGCAGAACTGAGTAAAAACCCCACATTTTATTTATCAAATTATTAACTTTCCCTTTTCTACCAGAAAGCAAAACTTGTGTAGATGGGTGTGAAGCTGTGGAATCAGGTAAATAAAGGTATTTAGACACAATATAAGTGTTTGCTTAACAAAATGCACCCGTCTCAGCACAACAAGGTACGTGCTTAATTCTTGTTGGGTGGTAACAGTCCTGTAGAAAATACAAATGCAAACCGAAGATGAAAATCAATGAGCAGAAGCTAATGCTTGCCTTAAATCAGTTGTTCATGACTGTGCATCTCTTGTGAAATGGGCAGGAACCCAGGTGTCTCACTTACTCCTTGATTTCTCAGCTTTAATAGCACTGGTTGGAAAACTGCAATGTTCTGAGTAAGGTTTTGCATAACATCAATAACGAAAGGAAAAAGCTTAATGCCTGCTTAATAGCGTTTGCTCGGGAATTCAATTACTGTCTATTGCCAATATGTTGGCAACATTAATAATTGCACGCTGGGCACTTCCATAATTTATCATAATGATTTCTGTTATTGTGTTATAGAGGATT
>VXBJ01007342.1:400323-459188 GCA_013400055.1 Nycticryphes semicollaris
CCCCCCCAAACAATGCGTGGATACAAAAAAGGATAAAATAATTGAGATTGAAACAGGATGTAAATTCTGATGCTAAGGATCATGTACTCAAAGGAAATAGGGTTGGTTTCATGATGGAGTTTTAATTTAGATTTTGTTCTGGTGATATAGCCCCTTCCCATGGTACATTACTTTGCATCTGACAAACCACCAGCTCCCTTGGTCCATCATTAGAGCTGCAGGCTCTTTGAGGGGTTTGTTCTTGTTTTAATGTCTAGAAATGAGAGAGAGAGAGACATGAGGTTCTGACTCCTTAAATCGGGAACATCCGAGGCAGATCTGAAATTTACAGCAAAAATCCCTACAAGGACTTGTCATGACACAAATTTCTCTATCTTTTTTTGTAACATGAATCTGTCAAAGGTGATTTAGGGTGAATTGGATGATATTATGGAAGGATGGAGACCTGTGTGACATTAAGGGCACTGAGTAAGGAATATGTGTTCACTGAAGTTTTTTCCTTAGATGCTGTACTTTAAAAGAGCACCTTTTTTCTTTTCCTTTTCTTTATTGAGCTGCTGGTTGCTTGTGAGAGGTTTGAATTACTGGTTGTTGACAATGACACATTTGTTTCCAAATGGGTCTACGTGAAATCATATTTTAATGTACATAAAAGGTAAGTAATAGGAATCTGCTTTAAAAAAAAACAAAACAACTCTCTCCTAAAAAGCAACACACAAAACCCTCCAAGCAAATAAATTTTTCATTTCAAAGCACTTCCAGGTATGCTTCTGCTTCAAGGCTATTGAATTATGAGCTGAGTAACTGCTTTAAAAGTGCACTGGTGCATTTTGGAAGAGTTTTAAGTCAGGAATGTACCTTCGGTAATGGAAAGAGCAGAGAAGATGTAGGGAGAAAGGAGCTAAATAACTGAGTTTGAATACCTCTTGCTGGGAGCAAGGGTCTAGAGCTCTGATTTGTGTTAATATGTTGTCTGGGAAACTTGATTCTGCGTCTTCCTCAAAGTGGTGACAAGACGGTAGCCCTGAAAACACAACGTGATGTTGGTCAGCCTGCTGTCCAGTTTGCCTCTCGTTATAAATAACACTTCAAGTGGTTTCCAGGGAGGGCTAGCTTTTCATTTATATTGAAATAAATAAATAAATATCGAAGTGCTGTCTGGGTTGTGCAGAAGGAGCAGTCGTAGCTGGTCTGCAGCCTGTGCATTGTGATCACATCCCCTCGGGGTTGCCTCATGAACCTGAACGGTTTATTGCCCACTGGGGCCTAAAAGTTCCCAACCTGTTGGGAAACTGGAAATTCCCACCTTGGCACCTGCACTCGTGCTGGGCCCAGCAGGAGGATGACACTGTCACCTGTTCTCTCTGCATCTTTCTTTCTTTGAATCAAACCCGGGGAGAACCCAAATCTCAGTTACAAGGCCTTATGTTCATGAAAGCATGATGTGACGTTTATGATTTTAGGCAAAGGGTCCCACAAAGCAGAAGAGTGGGGTCTTCTTGCCAGGTGATGTTTTATGAAATAGGCTGGACGAATGTTAGACCTGAAGGTGTTATGAAATCATCTACCAGGCAAATAGAGCAGCTGATAGAACATAAAAATATTTTCCATATTGTTTGCATTGCTCTTGGCACACAGGCTCCTTGTAAATAGTGAAGAATTAAGCTTTGTTTTCCTGTAGTTAGAGAGCGTGGAGTACTCCTCTTCCAGCTTGGTTGTCCTTCAAATAAATATGTGAAACCAAATTTAATATCCTTGCAGCTTTTGAAGGGAAAAAGTTTTTCCTTTGTTTTCAAATACTTTCATCCCTTTTTGTCTAAATTAAAACATGAGATTAGGGTTAATGGGCTTTTTCTTGTCCCTAGCAAATTACCTTTAATTTTGGCAATTAAATAGAAATTGTGAAATAAAATAATAGGTTCTTCCAAGCAAACCCTAAAGGTACAGTCACACTTAATCTGCTGCCAAGCCCCTGCAGAATTGCAGCAAGCAACAATACTCCCATCCTGTGTACTCTAAATTGGGCTCTAATCCAGAACTCAAGTGTCAGTAAACTTTAGACACGAGAATGGGGGAAGTGAAGTTAAATTAGGATACACAGAGGAATTCAATATAATCCTGCATATTAGGCAGGTAAAAAATTCTCTCTCACCACTATCTGCTAGAGACTATTGGTCTTCTGTCTGTAAAATGTGAGGTTGTCTCAGCTGATTTAGCTGATTCCAGATCCTTGAGATGGTCAGATGTACAGCCACTGAGCAGTTTGGTTTGGCCACTTCTTGTCTTTGAAATGCTCATCTTTGCTGTCTATGAAGATGTTTTCCCGTGAATCGTGTTCATAGATCGAACAAGGTAGGATGTTGACATAGCTCTTGGCAGAGCCATTCATCTACTCATGTGATGTTCCAGTTCACTAAATTAATTTCCTTTCCAGTTTTCAGAGTTGGTAAGTGTTGTGTAAGTAAACGTTTTAAAGAACTTGTAAGAATTTGCCCAGTGTATCTTGTAATATTGGTATTCTGGTTTGCAAGGGTCACAAAAAACTCATATTCATTCACCTTATTTCTCTGACTTTAGCCTAACAGAGGGACAAAAAGACCCCGTGATGAAGAGGAAGAAGAAATCAAAGCACGTCGGAAACAAGCCAGTGCACGAGAGCACAGTCGTCACAGGGAAGAGGAGTCTGCTGCCCTGGAAGAAACTGATGATGAGAAGAAGAAACTTCTTCAGATAATTGAGAGGGATGGAGAAGAGGAAGAGGAGGAAGTAAATCTCTGGGGCCTGTGGGAAAGGGGAGGCAGTGGGAAATAAGAAAACACTAAATCTGTTCTCTGTGATTTCATCATTTTACCATGTAAATTATGAGACTAATGTAATTTTCACGTGCCTCATACAGTTGAAGGTTATGGTTTTACTTTCCTGCCCTAGGGGCAGTCTTTAATTTCAATTGAGACTTTTCAAATATATCCTCTGAAGGTTTAAGAGGGGGGGGGACGGGGGACAAAAAGGAGGGGGAAAGGAAAGCTTTCAAGCCTAATCTCTGTTTTAGGTTGGGAATACCCCAATCACCTTCTAAAACATATTATTAGGAAATAATTTCTGTATTCTAAGCAGTTACCTGACTCTGTTGTTCTCATCAGTACCCCTGGCCATGCAGTTTCTCCCACTCTCCCCCTCTCTGTCACTGTGCAGCAGCAGCAGCAAATAAACAAACGTTCTTCTATACAAGAAAGGTCTTGGGTCAGAGGAGGGGGGTAGCAGCTGTCAGGGGTAAATGATTTCAAGCCTTGGAGACAGAAATCCAATGCAGCATTGGCCTTTCTGCCAAGGGCCAGGGAAAAGATCACTTTATAAATGTGACACATGGATTGGTATAAATCTAGAAGATATTTGCTTCCTGCTGCCTGTGTCCTGTTTGATAAAAAAACAAGTGATATTCACCACAGCAGAATCATGTAGGTTTGTAAAATATCATTGTCCTTTGTATACAGCATCGATAGCTGACTCTGAAAATCTCCCTTGTTTTTTTGTTGTCGAGCTTTTGCCTTTACAGTTGTTGCTGATGGCAGAGAAAGATAATGCAGAATTTGAGCATTTCAGCTCCAGTGAGGGCAAATGGATGTAGCCAAACGATCTCTTGACTTGCCAGAGTCTTGTGGATTCCTGCTGCATACAAATCCCACTTCTTTGGCAAGTGGAATTCTCCCATGCAGGCATTTTAAGGGCTGGAAGTTCAAGGTTTCTTTAGAACCAAAATATCTTGTTTATTATCTTGGAGTGCAGTTAATTGCCATCAAAATGTGCTTCGTACCAGTAAATTTGATGGAAGGAAACTAATCTGTAAGATACTCTAATACTGAATGCAAATTAAATACAAGATAGAAAGCTGATCTTAATGGAGATATTGTAGCGATGCGTGTTAGAGAAAGCAAAGAATCAAATAAAATAGAGGGAGGCAGCATCAGTATGTGTGACAGTATCTTTGTGGATTGAAATCCCATTGCAGGAGGAATATGGTTTGGGTGCTGTCACCTTGATTACCTGAATGGTATGGTGACATGAGTGGGATGGTGCTAAGACAGGTTGGGCTTGACAACAAAGGAAATCTAATAATAATGGGGGAGTTGGGTTGGTGTTTGTATTGTAGTGAAGTCTGCAGAAGAAATAGAAATTTTCTCTCCCATACATTTCTGCTTAGAGTCACTAAAAAAGAGTCTTCAAAGCCAGAAACGACTTGATTTTGTCTGGAACAGGAGATTGGACACAAAACTTGGCTTAAGGTGTGAAGGAATCTGATTTGTTATTTGTTTTGAGAACTTCTCCTTACTTCTCTTCAACAGTGATTGTGTCAGAGTCAAGTAGAGGAAAGGGAAGAGGTTTCACAATAAAATCCATATTTTAATGCTTTATTAAAATAATGAAACAAGGAAAATAACACAGTCATGTTTGTGGGGGTTAGGGTGATAGCTAAAGTTATATTACTGCTGTACAGTAAAAGTGTAGTGTCAACTGAGAAATGCCTTAGAACAATTTAAAAAATAAGAAATTACTAGAGTAAAATATTGATTTTTTTTTCCCTTTAGAAAAAGACTTTAAAATAGAAGTGAAAGCTTATCCAAGTGAGGAAAGTACAAAGGAGCATAAACTCAGGGCAGTTAAATGGAGACCTACAAAAAGAAATGGCACAATGAACTTCAGCAAAGAAACTCTATGGGTGTTCAAGCTGCTAATGCAGGTTTACTCTAATGTGTCAGGAGCAAAAGCCCTGAGTACTCCCTGATGGTGCCAGGTAATAACAGATGCAAAAGAACAGCTCAAGGACGATGAGCCATTGCAATGTTGGGTTGGGGTTTTTTTTTCATAGATACTCAGTTTCAGAAAGTGTAGGGAAGCTCTTCGGGTTCTTTTCCAAAGAGCTTTCCATTGGTAAAGCCCTGACTTAGGAAAACCGGGTTTAGAAGGTTTTGCCCTGGGGAGTTTGCTCAGGTCAAAGTTGGAGTAAATCAATAGACAAATAGCAATGGAGTGTGAGGGTTTTGGCAGCTTTCTGTGGTGAGACTGCCAGGGGCTGCTCTGTGTTCCTGAGGGCTCTGGGCCCGACTGCAGTCTCACCGTGTCGCTGTGCTCTCACTCTTTTGTGTTTTGCCGGGTAATTGTTCGTTCCAACCATCCAAATGCTAAGCTCTGTTTTCTGCCCTTTCCAATTTGCTTAGGAGGAACCTTTGGATGAAAGTTCAGTGAAGAAGATGATTCTCACCTTTGAGAAGAGATCTTACAAAAACCAGGAGCTGCGGATCAAGTTTCCTGACAATCCAGAGAAGTAAGATTATGCTCGAATCCGTTTTTTCTTTGATAGGGTTTCAGCCCTAAATTTGTTTTCTGTTTCATAAGGCTGATGTAACAGCAGTTATTGCCATGTAGTTCTTCTAAATCATATTTGAAACTGACTTTGTTAATTAAAAAAGGCATTGGGACTCTGGTGGTGGCCAGTATGTGGCCAGAAGCATGAAGAGAATAATTAGCGAGATAGAAAAAGTTCTAGTTTATTAAATTCTTGCCGTTGTTAATATGATGGATTGGGAAACCTCAGTATTAAATTCTTGCTGCTGTTAATATGATGGATTGTGAAACTTCATAAACTCCAGGTTTATTACTGTTGTCTTTATTTTGGGAGTGCCCAAATTCAGTAAGGTTTTGTTAGTTCCAGTTTCGGTATCCGAGTCAGTGGCTCGTCTCTCAAAAGTGAGCACTAACAAACTCACCCAGCATCAGTCATCTTGGCATCAGAGGATCGTCAGCCACTTTCTCATTTTTCAGGAGGCTCCTTTGTGCTGTTTCCTCCCCGATAGGCAGGGGGTGGGTGTTTGGGGGGTGGGCTGGAAGATTGAGATCCTGGATTGGTGGTGAGTTTTGCTTTCCAAATAATTAAAGATTTCATGCCATCGTTTTAGGTGAAGGTGTTGTGCTTGCCTGTGCAATTAGTGGTCTGAGTGGGAAGAAAATAATTCCATACTGTGGAGCTTTGGGGAACAAAATGCCTGCATGGGGTCTGAAAGCCAGACTTCTTGGGTGTTTCCACACCCATGGTTCTAGTGAGCCTCTTCCTCCTTTCTTGGGATTTTGTTGTTCATGTAAAATGAATTTCTTCCTACATGTGAGGGCTGTTATTTTTTGTCCAGTTTGCTGTTCTTTCCCTTACCCAAGTTGTGTTTATGGACTTCAGACTAGTACAACCCACATCCTAACATGTGGCAGGTAGGGAGGGTGCATCGCTCTGGAGAATTAATTTTATCTGCAGATTTGTTTTTCCTATGCAGCTGCAACCCCTGGATTGGGTTTTTTTTTTGGGGTTTGTGGTTTGGTTTTTTTTTTTTAAGTTCTAGAACTGATGTACAGAATTGGAACAAATCTACTTGTTTACTCTATGCAAATTATGTAGTAGGAAGGCTTATCCTACTATGTGATGAAACTTGAAGGGGCAGGTGTAGGACAAGATGAGGCACAGATTCCTGCTCGGAGTTCTGGACTCAGTGACATTGATGTGACCACAGAAGATCAGAAATGCCAGGGCCACGTGCAGCTGGGGTGACAAGTCTTACCTGGGATCTCCTAGAAGGTGGTGGTCTGTTTTTTGAAAAGAGCTGTGCACTGGGCACGACTGATGTACTTTTTGCCTTTTTATTAACCGGGTTTTTTTTTCTTGCCTCAGGTTCATGGAGTCTGAACTGGATCTGAATGACATCATTCAGGAAATGCATGTGATTGCGACGATGCCTGACCTGTATCACCTGCTGGTGGAGCTCAACGCCGTGCAGTCTCTGCTTGGGCTGCTGGGACACGACAACACAGATATCCTTCAGTTTTTAAAGCAGCTCTCGTGTGAGAGGCTTTCTACAGACTTTGCTGTAATCTCTTATGTTCTTCTTTCAAGGCTCCTGTGTATGTTTTTCACTTCTTTCCCATCGCACTGAATTTATGTCTATCTTTTTTTCTTTTTTTTCAAAGTGAAAGCCTTCTTTCTTCAAGTAATATTGATTCTGATTTTTTTTTTCAGTGCTGTTATTCTCCTTTCTTGTTTTATGGACCTTTCATCTAGGTTTGAGTGGCTGCATTCAAGTGTGAACAGACGCACAATACAGGAAAAGCTAAAGTATGGGCTTAGCAGCACAGAGCCTTGAACTGTGAGGAAACTTTGGAATAGCCCCCCATAAAAATGGAAACGATTTACCCCTTTTTGTTGAGCTGTCACACATTTCAGCTCTTTGCCATGAACTAGCTCAGCACAGCGCTACACCTGCATTTGTAAATGTGATAAATTCTTCATATCTCCGTGCCTTTAACTTGGTGTGGTCAGGGCTTGAGGCTGTGGGGAGCCCCTCTGGTTACATTAATATCCAGAGACGTTTTCATGCTCGGTTAGTTCTTGTGTCACTGAACCTGAGCCCTATGTGCACCTGCCTCCTGCTCCTGAGGGCATCTCTGGGAGAGTTTTCTGTCTATACAGTTACAGATTTTGATAGTTTTGAATGAAAACAGTGTCACCTTTTGGATAACCTGGTGCCGGGATGCTTAGCTGTCAGCTGATAAATAGAACTCTGTCTGGCTTACCATTGCTCAGGCTTTAAGAGTAAAGCTCAGCCTGCAGAGTATTTTACAAGCAATGCAGTAGATTAAGCTGAAAAAATGTGATGTGATTTGAGAGATTGTGTGTCTGTCTCCTGACAGACCTTTGGTGAATGGAGGGAGCAGTGAAGCCCAGTGGAAAGAGCACTGGACTTAGACTTGGGACTACAGCAGGCTTTTCTTTTTACCTTTCCATTGATTCTCAACCTTAGGAAAGTAATTTATTCTTTACTTCTTTTCTTTATGTGTAAAGAAGTGCCTAATATTTACCAGCTTTTCTGAAGTGTTTGAAATGTGCCGTATTAAAAGGACCATTAAGTGTTGTGATCCAGTTGGGTTTCTTTTTTAGCCTTTTTCCTTGTAGTAACGTGTATTAAGAATTCATAATTCTTAATTGTAAGTGGGTGCCGTGATCAGAAGCTAAAAACAAACCATGAATATTTTATTGCACTCTAGTTGATATTAGAAAGCACTGCTTATGTGTTTGGGTATTTTGACTTAGATCTAGCTGAACCTTCTGGTCCCTGCAAAACAGCAACACTGCAGCTTTCCTTATCTCTGATCTGTAATGGAAATTACTCTCGAGTAAATGTTTGTTAACAATTTACTGCTCTACAGTGGGAAGCACCTCCCGTGCATAACGAGTTTCGGGGCTACCATAGTTTCATTACTTATTTTCTTGCCAGGCACCGTAGGCTTTTCGTGTGTGCCGTGTGCGTGGCATTAAAAGCTTATACTGAATTTCTCATTCGCCAGGAAAATATAAACTGTGGGGATTTTGCCTGGGATAGCAGAGCAGGAGTGCGCAGGAATACAGCTTGCTTTGTCCTTTCAGCCATGAAAAGCTGTGTCCTGGGGTCACTGCTGCTGTCAAGGACTTGTCAGTATTTTCCGCTGTGAACTCTTTTTAATTGGTTTGCAACTTGTCTGTCAGTTAGTTTACGGGTAGAAATTTGGCCTGTGAATTGCAATTTTGGGGAAAAGTATATTTCTTGTTATAAAACTGCTGAAGTGTTTTCAGATCCATGGATGCAGGACGCGGGCTGTAGTGATGCCTCTTCCCTGTGCTGCTGCTTGTGTACAGAATAGAAACGCTCTAAAGGGAGGCATCTAAATGTAAAACCAAACTGATACAGCTCCAGTTTTCTAATGCATCTTTGTTTAAACAAATGGAAAAAGATTTTAAGAATGAGGCCTTCAAGGACAGAACTAAACAAATGGCTCTTCAGACGTGATTTAAATGTAGTGTCTTGAGGGACTAATGCAAGGAGACAAAAGCAAAGTCCAGGGGGAGCAAATAATCTGCTGAATGATTCATGCGGTTTTACTCAAAACATGCGAATGAAAGATGATCACTGACAAGATTTTATTAATGAAAGAAAGGAAAGCTTCCAGTCAGGTTTTGCTTTTCTATCTCCTAAATTTTATTGGACAACTGATACTCTCACTGGAAGCCTCGACAGAAGCTTCCTAGTCAGGAACACTCTGCAAGATGAACTCCTTTGGCTGCTCTGGTTCTTTGCTGTGCACCAGAAGAATCTGGCTCCGTTGTCTTTGTAGCACCCAGTAGGTAGCAGAGTCTGCAGTTAGTTTCCTCCCTTAGCTCTCCTTTCTCTGGGCTGATCAAACCCCATCAGAATCCCTTCTCTCGACCTGCTGGTTTTGCTCTTGCTGATGCAGTGCAGCCTGTGCTTGCCTTCGTTGCTGCAGTGGCTTGTGGCTGACTCGCCTTCAGCTTGTTCCACATTCCCTTCTGCAGAGCTTCCCTCTCCGGTCAGCCCCAGCACATGGGCTTGTTCCTTCCCAGGTTATTCTAGGGCTATTCTTGATCTTCATGGGGTTCCTATTGGGCTGTTCCTCCAGCTTTCCTTAATTAATAATTAATTCCTTGCAGAATAAATGTAAGGCAGCTTATTTTCTCTGAAGTTGCTTATTGAGTCACCCTCCAGCTTGCTTTTAAAAATGGTACCCTGGCAACTTTGACCATGTTTTTGTATAAACACGAGTGACTGTCTGCCCAGTGGGGAGTCGCCACCCTTCTGTTTGCCTCCTGATGCCAGTTGCAGCTGGAAGTGACGTCTGCCCATCAAGAAAATGTGCAGGTAGCTTTGACTAGCTTAAGGAGTGCTGCAGACTCTAAAGTAAGCAGGAGTCTTGCTGACAGACGGCTTCTGCAGTGCCCAGACGTAGGTTAACTCGGGGCTGGGACAGACAGACCTCTTCCAGCCTTTCCTGGGACGGGGTAAGTCACGACTGAAACTTTGCTGAGAAAAGAATGGATGAAAGTACTTTTCCTGCTGCCGCTTGTGTGTCTGAGCAAACGCCCAAATGGGAGAACTGGGAGGCTGGGTTGTTAGCCTGTGCATGTTAAAGAGATTCATCACAAAGTTGTTATATAGGACATGCAGAAAACGGCGTATCTTGTTCTACCCCAGTGGGACTCGGGCAAGATTGATCAGCGTGTCTGAGAGAATAGGAAAGTGGGTCTAATGAGGTGGAATACGTCTCGTTGTACAGGAGAGCTGTGTAGCAGTCAGGGGAACCATGTGTTATGCAGCCCCGAGTTAATGAGTGAAAATTGGGCTGGCAGAAGCTCTGCTGTTGCTGCGAGGGCCGCGGTTAGAGGAGCATGCTGGCCTAATTGGGCCAGGCAGAAGGGGGTGATGGCTCCTGCTTCCCGCGGTGGCCTTGTTAGGTGTGTGCTGTATCGGGTTAGCGGGGGTATTGCTGAGAGCAGAATGCCCAAATCAGATTATTGTAACTCATTTCTATTTGCTTGTATTCAATCTTGACAATGCAAGATGGTGCCTAGTTGAACCAACTCTGGCAATTCTAAGTTGAAAAAAATAAATAATAAAGAAGAAAGTATCATCAAGGAACACTAAAATTGCCCGATGCAGTAAGGACACAATCGTACTTGGTTTGATCATTATAATTAGGATTCTCTGATTTTGGTGCTTATGAGGACTGCGCTGAAGTGGTCTCTGTGCTCTTGGCTCCGGTGTTCCTGTGCTGTAATGTATTCCCAGTTGTTCTGGATCGTGTCACGAGCCCACTGGCCTAAGAGCAATCTGCTTTTGATACTCAATGTCTCTGCCTCTGTGTTGGTTTTCCTTAAAACCTCGCACATGTTTCCATAGCTGTGGTGGACCTGCTTCAAGAACTGACCGATATAGATACTCTCCATGAGAGTGAAGAAGGAGCTGAAGTCCTCATAGATGCTCTAGTAAGTAATAAACACCAAATCATTTTTAATGCCTGAACAATGTCTGCCTTATACAGCACAGCAGAGAACACTCTGAACCGCCATGTTTTCTGCAGCTGTGGTTATCCATGTTGCCAACACCACAATGAACTTGTCCGGGTCAGGAGCCAGCTCTTTTGTAACTGAAATGCTGTATTGAGGACCACAATGTGTGTTTTTAGTGGTATGCCAGAGTTTGAGAAGTAGGTTCTTCTTGCACCTTGTCTACCATTTCTTTTTTGGAAGGAACACGCTCGTATTGCAAAATTTGTGTAGGCTGGGAGACTTTTTTTTCCGTGCAGGGAGGGAGAATGAAGTAATCTTTGGGACTTGGACAGTATCCTGTTGAAAATAGGAGCTTGATGTGCATTTTTCTTTCACCCATGAAAAATTGAAGCTTGTGGCAGGGCTCAGATTGTTACCTGAAGGACAGCGGGGCCGTTGTGATTGTTCCGTGTAACCTGCACGGGAGACCAGTCATCTTCTACCCAGTAACTCCTGTTTCAAGCATCAAAGTTTTCATGTAACGGAGCTAATACATTTTAAGGGTGGAGGAGAGTTTGGAGGTAAGGATCCTGTTTGCTGTAGAGAGTCAACAACCCCAGAAATTCATCTACATGCAGTAGGAGACGCATTGCTTGGTCTTAAGTGCTCCCTGCACTCTGTATCTCTCTGTGGTGGACTACTTCTTTTCCTGGTGTTTGCCCTGGATGCCTCCTGCTCCACAGCGGTGGGAGGAGGATGCTGACCCGAGCAGGAGCCCTCCAGAGAACCGATGCCTGGAAAAACTTGCGATTTCCATGTCTGCCCATCCCTTTGGGCAGTTTCTGCTAGTGAATTACTGTGTTTGTGAATCTGTGGCTTCTGTAACTATTATGTTGAAGTTGAAAGATGGGGAATTATGGGTTTTCTTTTGTTTGCTTTGTTTGGCTGCTCTTGTTTTCTCCTACAATTCTTCTTGTCCCAGTCACTATAACGTTACCTTCCAAAGGTTAATGACAGTGGCCCGGAGCTGAGTTCCTCTAGCTGGCCTCTGGGCTGTTCTTAATTACTCTGCCTTCATGGGAAGATTGCTGGATGAATGAAGTGGTAGAGAGGAACTGCTGGCGAAGATGTTTTCTATAAAATGTGCAGAGAGGTAGTAAATCAAGCAAAGTTCTTTTTCTGTTTTCCTTTTCACCAGCCCACTGATAACAGCTAAGTTTTAGATATTGTGTTGTCCTCTTTGAAAGAAAATAGTCGGGCATCTCTTGGGAGAAATGTTTAGATATCTGCTTTTTAGATTACTTTTTTTTTCTCCTTTTAAAGGAAAGCAGGTGTAACATAGAGTGTCTGTGAAGATTGTTGTGCTACCTTCCACAGCAGCTGATGCTTGGATTTTTTTCTGCATGTTCACCAGGCCCAAAGTTAGTGTTTGAATTGGAGATGTTATTTTGTTTAACTTTTCCAAACTCGTGCCCACCATGGAAAGTTCGCCAAATCCAAGCTGGACCACGTCCAATTCCAGCTTTGGAGGCATATTTCTTGTGTGAGCTTTCTGATTAGGGGGATCCACCTGCAGATGTGGGTTCCTGTGCCTGCTGTTGGTTTGTCTGGCTTTGGTTGGCTTGCTTAAGTCAGCTCGGTACATTCTTCTTGGTAGGATTTAAATGCAAGGCTTCAGCTGGTGATAATTCGGCTTTCGGATTTGAATCTGTGTGTGTGAGCATTGTTCCTTCAGATTTTTGTACCCTTGAAGGTGGAATATGTAACAGCAATGTAGGCAGGCCAGCAGTAAGCCCCTGAAAGCGGAGCTGCTTGCAGAGCTGACAGGTAGCCCGTCCGTGGTGGTTTGTGCTGCCTCGCACTCAAGAATTCTGAGGGATTATAAATCAATCAGGCTGGTTCAGAAAATAAGACTGTGACAAGGTGCATGTTTTCCTCCAGATGTTTTTCTGTTTAATCTGAAACACAAAAGTTGTTTAATTAATTAGGGCAAACATAGTGGCAGATTTACTTGGTGATTCCTTTGCTTCCTCTGAGATTTTAGAGCAAGATTGTTAATGTCTTCTGATTGTCTGGCAGGATTTTTCAGTAGGGCTTATTTATTTCTGTTATTTATTACGCACACCCCTCTCAGTCTTACTCCTTCATCTTCCTTTTTTTCAGTCTTTCTTATCTTTTTATCTTTCCTGTGACCCTGGTGGTTTAGGTGGAGGGCCAGGTCGTGGCCTTGCTGGTCCAGAATTTAGAGCGCCTGGATGAAAGCGTGAAGGAGGAAGCTGATGGTGTCCACAACACGCTGGGTAAGTGCCTGTAGCGCAGCCTCTCGTTTCCTTCTGTATTTTGTACAAAGTGAGGTGTGGGTCATCCCTCCCCTTCCTTTCCTCCCTACCTTGAACTGCCACCACGAGGATAGAGAACCCAGTGCAGTTTTTGTTCAAGCAGAGCTTTAACTCCCGATAAAGCCCGGTCCCTTGAGCTGGGATTTGTTGCACGACTGCAGGTGCGGCCTCTCTTCCCACAACAGCTACTCCAGGAGGTGCTGAGGCACAGATGAAACTGTACCAGGAATGCTCCACTGCCTGTGTATTTACTGTGTACTTGTCTCTGAGCTCTACTTCTCCCGCTATGAGAGCTGTTTATGTCTTGCCAATATATTTAACTTTCGGGTAGTAAAACGTTTGTATTTCATGGAAGTACCTCCTTGCCTCTCTGTTCCCCAGTCATTCCACAAGGCAGTAACTGCTTCGCAGTGTGTTGCTGTTACTGGCATTTAGACCATCATCTGCTCCTTTCAGTCATTTGGGATTGCTTTCTCCCGAGGACTGGGAGAACGAGAAAGACTGGAAGCATAAGTTTGGGAATTTTTACTGACACTGCTGTTGTTAGTTTAGTTTTGTGCAGTAAGAATTGCTGCTGGAGTAAAAGGAAGGTATCTCAGGCTTCTTCCAGCAAGAGCTGGTGTCACAGTGAGGGTGGGCAATGTGAAAACAGAGAGTATTGTAGATCTGATCTTAAGTTTCACCCCCAAAAAGGCTAGTTTTGCGAATAAGATGTAACTTTGAGAAGAGCAGCGTAGCCCTCGAAAGGAACTATTGAAAGAACCAATATTGTCAAAGCAATATTGATACAGGCCGGAGCTGAACGGCGGGTGGGGAAAACCTGGTGTTTTCTGTGTCTTTCTTCTCAGCAATCGTTGAGAACATGGCAGAGTTCCGCCCCGAGATGTGCACAGAAGCCGCGCAGCAAGGCCTCATGCAGTGGTTGCTCAAGAGGCTGAAGGTAAGTTTGTTTTCCTGTTTGTCATTTGGGAGATACCACAATAAAAACTGACAGGTCACTGCTCTGGAAGCTGGTGTGCTTGAGACGGTGTTTGGCCCAATGTTAAAGGCCTGAGACTGTTATTGGCTGTTTCTATTGGTATAAGGTTATCTTTGTGATAAGTTCTAACATTTGTGAATACAGTGAATTCAAAATTTGCCTCAAACCAGGAAGTGTGTCCCTTTTAACTTATTATAAATTAACAAAATGGAAGGAACAAAATGTGCAAGAAGCTCTGCACGATGTGATCCAAGCCTGTGAGTAGAAGTACTCTCATTGACTTAAACTTTGCCTGGCAGAGTGTCTGCTGTTGAGGCTTCTTTGATGTCTGTGGGTTTTACTTGTTTTGTGGGCATTCTTTTTGGCATCGCGTCCCTGATCCTGCTGTGAGAGCTATGGCCTTTGTTGCAGAGTTGGTCACTTCCCAGCACTACAAAACAGCACTCGGGCTGCGGCCACTGGTAGTAGCGGTTGTCCCCAGTAGCCACAATATCACTGCGTTCCTGGTTTAAGCATCAGCGGTGCTAGAGCTCTGCCTTCCTTCGATGGAGCAGTTAGTGTTGACTTAAAATAAGACAGTCCTGTGTGTGTGTCTGTGCATTGGAGAAACCAAGTTAAGGACAAGTTAGAATTTGGGGTTTGTATCCTCTGAGGTTTTAGTTTAAATGGACATATTTTTGTCTTGTCTTTCTGCTGTAAACATCTGACAGTGGAAAGTGTTTTTTCTTCTGTTCCTGTTATTCCTGTATGGTGGATTTCTGGAGCGTGGCTAAGGCCTGTGGGAATGTAAAAAGCTGATCAGCGAGCGAGGAAACTCACAAGGACCATTTTATGCCTTTGCTTCTTACATCTCCAATGCTATTTTGAGTTTCAAGTGATGTCTTTGCTTAACTGCTGCTGGTGGTGGCTTTTTCTTTGAACTCATCTGATTGCCTTTTGAATTCAAAATTACTTTTTGATATTCTTAGCATCCTGTGGCAGTGAGGTACACGGTTTAACTCCATTTTGTGTGAAAAGGTGCCTAAACATTCCATGGAAAATATTGTAGGAAAGGAAATGATCGTTCAGCTCTGTTACAGAGCTAGTGAAGAAAATTTAGCAAACAGATTCTGGCTTTTTCCTAGCCCTTATGGGTTTGGAGGCATTAGCACTTAATGTCACTGAAATGTCTCTATGGTTAGAAGGCCTCTGAATCGCAGAAATACTCTCTCAGCTTTTTAAGTGTGCAGATACCCCTCTGTGCCCCTCATATACTTGCTAGCAGAAGTAACCTATAATTTCTCACTACAGGTAGTAACGGAATTGTATTCCTTTTGCTTAAAAACAAAAACTTAAGTTAATTTTATTCCAGGCAGGTGCGTACTGAGTGTAGGTCTGCTGCCTGCCTTGTAATTACTCTGGCAGCTGAAAGACTTAGGAACTTGGGAAAGGAACATAATCACAACTTGGATTCCCCTGCCTAGTGCCACAGAAAATGAATGTTAAATGCCCTTGAAGCTCGGTGCTGAATGTGTCACTCCTTTGCCCTGGCACGTGTTACCTCTGTCTGGGGATGTGTGATCAGGCAGTGGTTTTTCTTGCTTACACGCTGTCGTCGTGGGGAGCCGGCGCTAATGAAACCCTCGCTGAGGCACCTTCGCTGTTGGCAGTGCTTGGTCTCGAATCTCTCGCCCTGACAGATGTGTTTAGGATTAAACCAGGATCTCAGCATCTGGGGGTAGAGCACTGTGCTGCTGCAAAACGTCTACGAGATGAGTTTTAAAATCAGGCGTCGGTAAGGACATCTGGTTACGCAGCACAGGGTGTGAGTTTGTGTTTTCTGACTGCATTTCAGGTTGCGTAATTGCATTCTGAGTGTCAGAACCACCTCGGAAGGCTGGGATGGAAAGCTTAATAGCTCCCTTCTCTAAACACAAGCAGGGTTTGATGCTGTGGTGTGCAGCCTTGAGAGAGGAGAGCGTTAGTTCCTAACACTCACCGTAGGACAGCAGTTGGGGTGCCCCATGGTAGGAGCCAGCGGGGCTGTAGAGCGCCGAGCGCTTGTCACCGTCCCCTTCTGATGGCATGGAAGTGTTATGTGGTTGCTATAAATACCATCACTGACAGAGTGGGTTGGGATTGTGTGGAATGAAAAGCTTTATTTATCATCAAAGCTTTGTGGCATTTGGGATCTTCCTGCTTCTCGTGGCGCTGGTGGGCTGTGACCTTTTCTGTGGCAGCACGTCGGATTCCCTCCGACAAGCCACAGGTAGTCCTGCATTTGGGGAAAAAAAAAATGTGGGTGACAAAAGGCTATGTTTTAAGCCTAGAACTTACTGCTTGCTTTTTTATTTTTTAAACTGTTTTGTTTATTTTATTAACTCCTTCAGTAAACCACTTTGAGTTATTATCTGATTGGTTAATGTTTAGTCTGGTTTTATAGATGCCGCAGCTTCAGCATCCTGCAAAAACATTGGATCCAGTTCAGAATCCCACTCCAGGGATTTATTTTTTCTTCAAATTCAGCATTTTGGTTTTGATATTTTTTTTTTTTAAATATTTGAGTGTGGAAGGAATGTATGAAATGAACATTACATGACTCTGCAGGCTAAACCCATCTCATGTTCTCCTGATTGTGACATTGTGATCCTCGTACAAAATTCTGGCAGTTACTATTTAATGTTACTGTGATGCATTTTCTGAAATTCTGTTTTCGGTGACAGGTGCAGACTTTCAGAGTAAGGCTAAGCCCATGCACTCAAGTAACGTCATGGAAAATTTAGTACAGGAAAGAGATTCCAGGTTGCAAACAACTGGAGGGTGCTCTCAGTTGTTTTGAGCCAACTTGGTCAAACCTGCTTATGTAGGACAGGGTGATGAGCACAGAGACACCTCCCTCTGGCAGCCCTGAATCCCAGAGAGTTATTACTGCTGTGTCACTGAGGTGTGCTGCAAAATTACCCCTCTTGTATTTTGGTTGGAGTGTTTCTCGTAAGTTCGGTGATTTGATTAATGTGTTCTTCAAATCAATGACACAGAGAGTCGTGCCCTAATGAGTCCCTTGTTCCTTCTTTGCCAACAGGCTAAGATGCCTTTCGATGCCAACAAGCTGTATTGCAGTGAGGTGCTGGCTATTTTGCTCCAGAATAACGACGGTGAGCTGTGCCTCTGGTATCTATATTCTGTTGGGGTAGGATCCAGGCTGCTCTCAGATCACAACAGCGCTCTTCTGCCTTCGGCTTCCCTTTGCTTGTGCTCTCCCTCCTGTGTATATACTCTCTCCCATACGCATGCGCCTTCTCTGCAGCTTTTGTACTCTGTCAAGCCGTATTGATTTTGTTCGCTGATGTATCAGTGTTAGATGGCTGTAAAATCTGACAGTTAGCTTCATTTTTCTCTCTCTTTTTTTTTTTCCCCCTCCCCCCCGCCTCCGTCTAGACAACAGAGAATTGCTTGGGGAGCTGGATGGGATCGATGTGCTGCTTCAGCAGTTATCTGTGAGTAATTCACATACGCCCTCTCTACCGTCAGGAGACTCGCAGGCTGGGTGTGAGGGGAGGAAAGAGATTCTGGGTGTAGCGCTGTCCTAGCAGCAATCTGGGATATCTGTATGTACAGATATCACAGCAGTGATTTATATTTAGTGGTGGCCTAGTCCCTGAATAAATTCCACACAAGTGTGTCATCCATGGTAAGTGAGGGTAATTTCTCTTTTACAGACACTAATGTAGAGGTACACAGAAATTAAATCATCTTGTTACATTTACACAGCACATTGGGGATAGGCAGGGTTAGAATTTGGCCACCTTCAGCATTCTCCACTCCAGGCACTGGGCTGCATTATGCCTACATTTGAGCCAGCAGAAGGAAATGGGTTCTGAGTTGAGTTATATTTTGGTTTTTTTGAGGCAGGACTATCAGGGGGTTAGGGTCCTGCCAAGCAGACCCCGCAGGCATGTGTTCTGCCTCGGAGTCCTCCGGTAACAAGCTTATCTGCATACCTTTGTAAATTGTGCAATCAGTGAATTTACCCTTCCCTTTGGAGGCCCTGCATTGTCTTCCAGCTGCACATGTCTTGGGATACAGTCAGGAGAGCAAAAAAGGGCAGCAGAGTTCAGGAGAGAATGCACCAGGGAGGTGTGTGACTGCTGCTCTGATGGCACCAGACTTGTGCATATCACATGCTGAAGACTTGTGATGTAAAATGTTCATGTGTGCCCTGCAATAGTTTGGACTGAATTGAGAATTTGGGGTAATTCTGTTTTCTTTGTCATGCAGGTGTTCAAACGGCACAACCCTAGTACAGCAGAAGAACAGGAGATGATGGAGAACCTCTTTGATTCCCTTTGCTCCTGCCTAATGCTCAGTTCCAATCGCGATCGCTTCCTGAAGGGCGAGGGTCTACAGCTGATGAATCTGATGCTTAGGTACTCAGATAACTCTGATTTTTCTTGCCTGATTTGATGGACCAGCACACGGTCTGGCTTGATATTTGTTTTTTTTCAGTTCACAAAATTTCTGTGTTACCATCTTTGTTCCTGTGTTTTTTTCCAGCGTGTAAATTGAACCTTCTCAGACATAGAAGCTCCACTCTTTATCTTTAGCTTTGTTTCCTAAGAAATGGGGTTACTGCAATAGCTGCTGGAAAGTAACAGTGTAGGTCTGTGTGGCAGACACCCAGATGAGAGAATGCTGTAGGGCAGGCCGCTAATCCTCTGAGGATTTAAAAGACCCCTAGGAGGGTAAGAGAGACCCTTTGGATGTCTCCAGGGAACATGTCTTTCCTTTTGTTCTGCACTTCAAACTTCACTGTGGTGTGTATCCTCTAAACTGTTGAATTTTTGTGGATGTTGATACAAAAATTGCTTTTGTGAAATGCCCATAAGGATGCATCTCTTCCTGTGACATGTTTTGTCACACCGTCAATCTCCAGGGCTTCTCTGCTCTCTCTTTGCTTTTAATTCCCCACCTGGTACTGCATTGTGTCTGTCTTCTGAGCTGACTGGTTTTCTCCAGACCCGGGGACTGGGCGCAGCGGGGCTCCGTCTGCCTTTCCCTGGTGCCCTGAGCTGCGTGTGGAGGCTGGTTAGCAAACGCTGAGGAGAAATGATGTGTGCCTGCAGTGCATGGCTGGGTAATGTGCAGCAGCAGGGAACTGAATAAATAACCAAACGTGGATTATTCAAATAGGAACGCTGGGTTTTCTTCAGGCTAATTAAAGAAAAGCTCCAAAACTAAGAATGAGAGGGAAGCCTCCTTCTGCCTTGAGTACTAAGCCGCTAAGAGAACCTTGCAGAACTAATTACTTGGAGTTCTTGTGCCATGTAGGTGGGACCCAGTGTTTGGATTTTTAATAGGGTTTTTGTTCTTTTTTGGACTCTACTGTTTACCACTCTCAGTATCAAGACCTCAGCTGGAAAGTTACAACAAGAGGCAAATTTCTCCATGGATATATTCCCTCTGCTTCTCCCAGTAGTTGTGAGCGGTTGTGAGCACTGGTTTGTGGTGATGAAAGTTAGAGAACGGACGCTGGGAGAAGGCAGCTACTTTAGGAGGAGAAGCTTTGGGTTTGCTCAGCTGCTGCCATGGGACGGGACTTGCTCTTGCAGGTCCTGGTGTGATTGGAAGTAGAAAGCTTTGCTGGACTTAACTCTTCAGTGTGGAAAATAGAGCAGGTTTCTGTGGCTTTCAAACCATCAAACAAAGCAAAGCATTTGAGAACTGACGCTGCAAGGTTTTCCTGTTCATTTGCTTGTGAGCTTTTACATATTTTATTAAATGCCCATTAATTCTCTTAACCTATGTTATCATTGGGAATTCTCTTGCTGTATGCTTAAAAGCTGTTAGAGGTGCTCAGTTTTTCTTAGTACCACTTTGGTTGCCACAGGCTGACGGTGTAAATAGGGAGTGAGCCTTGATAGTTGTGATCTAGAGAGCTGCGTGGGGGTATTACGCTTCTGTATCTTCCTCATACCTTCATGATAAACCACACAGAATAAAAATGCCATTCAGCTGTGATTGACCACCTCGCCCACAAACAGGACAGGATATTTTTCTCTCCTGTCGGTGTCCTCTGAAGACTGGGGGGAGAGATCTGTTATTTTTTGTTTTTACTTTGGAGGCGGTTAATCATTGTACCGTAGACTCTGCAGATGAAAGGAGAAATAAGCAAAGTTGAAAGTTTATTGACATGATGTGAGATAGATAAGCTGTGTGAGAATAAAGATATCAGGCTTGAATCTCCATTACTGTCTCAGAGAACATAGCATTCTGTATCTAGTGTGGCTCCATGCGCCTGCCCAAGTTCTGTTAATAACGGTCCCGCACACAGACCTGCAGAGAAGTCCAGCATCTTTCAGCTGAGCATTTAACGTGCTCAAGAGATTCCTAGAGCCAGTAATGAAAACAAGACTATTTTCTGTTATGCTGAGCTTAAACCATGTGGCCCACGGGCAAAGATGTTGCTGCTGTATGTGAAATTCTACTTGTCTGGGGGGGGGAGAGAGTGGTAACACCTGAAAAAGAGCCCGATGTGACCGATGTGTGTGCCCACAGCAAGCTGTGTCTCGGCCTTGGTGTGGTCTCAGACTTGCAAGTTGGCCACTGGGAGCGGACCCTCTCCCAGCAGATATGTGGGAGAGAAGCAGAGGGGTCTGGGAGAGGAGCAAATTGAGAAGGACGGAGCCTGTGACAGCAGAAATGAAGTGGGAAGTTTAAAAGTCGGATGAGAGCACGTATATATATAATTATTTTATTTGCATCTCTGCAGTGATGGTGGCTTGTTAATTTTATGGAGTCTCTTTACCAAAAATAAGATGGTTTATCAAGGTGGAAGCCACCAGTATAATGTTTATAAGTGTCACACAGAATTCAATTCAATTTTGGGGTTTTTTTTTTAGGTCAGGAAGCACTTTTTTAGTGCACAGTCCGTCAGCCTTACCTTGGTAACCTAAATGCAGTTTACCTTACAAAGCCAAAAGAGAAAAACAGGCTTGTAATGTCAGTTTCTTTGCACACACTGACAGGAAGCTTATTGCTTTTGCTGTAAAACTGTGTTAAGGTTTGGAGGAGATGCAGCCACTCGGTTCCCAGGGGATGTGTCAGGAAGATTCTCTGTTGCATAGGAAAAATGACGGTGCGGCTCTCCCAGTTATTAACCGAAGGTGTGTGTGTATGTACGTAGGCAAACACAGCAAAGGGAACTTACAGCAACATGCATCACTTGGAAAACACAATCTTCTGTTCTGCAGTTATTCAGTGGCTTTTCTTGACCCTCAGAAATAGCGTTTGCTCCTGTACAGCAAAAACAAGGTGAAAATGGACAACTCCGTACGGCTCCCCAAAGCACATCCTATTTCAGGATATATTGTTTATGATTATTAAAAACCGTTTATGTTTTCTTGTCCTGCTGTTCCTAATGACCCCAAGGAAGCTTAAACTAAATCTTCTGGTTAATTACACAGAACCATTTGATGCAGCAGTTTGCCAAGAAACCCAGTATTCTGCTTTTACTAGTATTTTGGAAGGTGAGAGATTGTGTTATGCTAATGTGCAAAGTCCAAATGAAATTAGCCCTTCTTCTTTTTGAAATAATCAATGTACCAAAAGAGTTCTCTCAGGTGTAAAGATATCACAGGGAGGAAAACAATGGTTAGCAAATAAAGTTGTAATTCAGAGTTCCCTGTGAAGACTGAGGTCACTCCCTATTTGGTGATACTCACGTCTGCTTGTCTTTGAATTAGAGTTAGGCTAAAAGTTACCTCAATAAGCATAGATGAGACTAAGATAAACTGCTTGCCCTCCGGCAGAATAAATATTTCAAATAAAATCAACTCTAGACAGTCCAGTCAAGCAGTTATTGATCTCTAAAAGCCTGAACTTAAGCCCAATGAATATTCCAGAGATCAGCTCTGTGCAACCTTCCTAAATGCTGATCAATATGCAATTACTTCCCCTGAAAACATTTCGTATATTGTCTGGCCTAAGAAGTACTTTATTTTTAGCTCCCTGTAGGGGGAAGAAGCCCTGGAGGAGGGGACCCTGCTGATGGCCAGGAGCTGTGGGTGGCCAGTGGCTGGGCAGCTCTGGGTGCACTGGTTGCAGGTGGGCAACCTGCTCTTCATGGCTGGGTTTGGCAGCCATGGGCAAGGGCAGTGTGGGTGCTGCCACCTCCACAGGGGGACAGAGGAGGGGACTAGACTGTGTCACTGGCTTGATCTTTGTAGATCCTAGTTGCACATCCACAGTAACACCACAGCAGCCACTGTGTGTCCAAGGATTGTTCTTTCATCATTGCTTCAGGTGAAGAGTGTGGCTTGTTTCTGTGGGGATGTATTTTTATATGTGCATATTTGTTAGAGAAAAAAATCTCTTAGAGAAGAGAAAATCTGAGGAGATTCCCATGCCCTTGGGGTGGAAGGTGGTAGGGTTTGTGATCGTCCTGCCCTGGGGAAAACATCCTCCTGGCCTGGCCTTTGGGGACACTGAGGGCTCTTGTTCTTCAGTTCACATTAGCTTCTGCTGACATTTACCTGATCTCTTGGTTTTATGGGCTGTATTTGTGACTGCTTTTCCAGTTCATCTTTCACAAGTTACTTTAACTTTTCTCCTGGATGAATTAAAAATTCCTCTGTTTCTAGTTTGAGAGGTACAGAGCTTTTGGAGATCGTTTTCAAACTACCTGTGTTACAGGTGTGAGTTACCAGCATCAGCATTCTGAGCTGGTATCCAAACAGAATAGTCCAGAATCTATCTGCTTCCTTCCAACTGTGATTTCTGGAGACGAAAATCATCATTACAGCTGATGACCAAGCTATGATTACCAAACTTACTCCTTTATTAAAATGAATTATTGCTATATCTAAATCCCGATCATCTTGGTGTGACAATATTTGCCTTGTGTGCCCAACCCAGTCTCCCCTGCTGTTTTGTGCTAGTATTTGTGAGGTGATGATGAAATAACTTCTTTAATAGCCAAGAAATAAAAAAAAAGATAATAAAAACATAAAAGTAAAATACATAAAATGAAATAAAAAGAAAATAGAAAATAAAAAGAAATGAAAGACATTAAAAAAGAAATAACCAAGAGAGTATTTTCAACCACAGTTTTGAAAAGAAAGTATTTGTCTGTACAATGTTTTGGTCTCTTGAAGAAAATCTCACTTGGAGCTTGTGCTCAGACTCTCCATACTTTCTTTGTCACGTTCCTTTCCTTGTTCGTGCTGTCTCTGTGAAGTAACATGGTCCAAAGGCCCTGTGTCCCTGAAGAGTTTAACTTTCAGCTTTCTTTTCCCAGAGAGAAGAAGATATCCCGCAGCAGTGCCCTGAAGGTACTGGACCATGCCATGATTGGCCCGGAGGGCACAGACAACTGTCACAAGTTTGTTGACATTCTTGGCCTGAGGACCATCTTTCCACTCTTCATGAAATCGCCCAAAAAGATAAAGAAAGTTGGGACCACTGAAAAAGAACATGAAGGTAGGAGTGCTTCCAGATCCTCCTCCTTGTCAGGGAGGAGGCGAATGGAAGGCAAGAGTCTTGAAAAGTACCTGCAGCAAGGAGGGAGCGGCACATCACGGCTCCTCCTGCAGGTTTGGGGTCCAGGCAGGTGCCTTGTTGCAGCCTGGCTGCTGATGACACACTTGCCCTGCTTGTTTTGGTATCAGCAGTTCCTGGTGATTCCATTTCATGTGCTGTTAATAACTTATTTTACTCCTGTAGGGGCTGTTGTTTGAAGCTCTGACTCTTTGATGCAAAACTCTTTTGAAAAGAGTAATGAGGCAACTACAAATGTCACCTCAAAAGCGGTGTTTTCGTGGCTCTGAGCACTGAAGTGTGACTCGATGAACATCAGGCACTGCAGAAATAAACTGCATGCTTTGAAGTTGCCTTTTTTTTTTGTTTTTCTTTCTTTTTCTATTTTTTTTTTTCCTCTCTCCTTTGGAAAACTCACAGAACTTTAACAGAAATCTGCTGTGCAGTATTACTGCAGGACCTTCGGCTGAACTGAATCCAGGGTCAGTCTCTCCTGCGTCTGGTAACATGACACTTTCCGTTTTGTTAATAATCAACTGTGTCTTGGAAGAAACTTTACATACTGCCAGTGATGCCTTGAGGTTTTGTGCTGGTTCATTGCTCATCTCAGTTGTATAAAGAGTGAATATTGTCAAAAGCTGCAGAGGTGTAAGTGGGTCTCTGGCTTGCCTAGCATAGCATCCAGCTTTAACTCTTGGCAGCAAACTGAGGAAAAATGGAGGGAAATGGCAAAAAAAAATGGGAGCTCTAAACCCAAACACTCTGCTTGGTACTGGCCTTGCAATATGAGTGTCCCCAGATGTCCCCATGTTCCCCAAAGCAAAGACAGGGAGGTGCTGCCTCCTGCAGACCTGGCCAGGTGCTGGGCTGAGGTGCTGGGGGCAGCTCGGTGGGCATCTGCCTGTCCTCCTCCTTCCTGAGGACAGGGTGGTGAGGAAGAAGAGGGGAAAATTCAGCAAGCAGCTGTTTTCTTCTTAAAAACTCTGCCAGTGGTGAGCTCGTTCCAGACCTCTGTTCTAGAGCACGACCATTAAAAGATGGCAACACTTAACAAAGGTGGCAGCTTGACGAGGAACACTTAAGCTGCAGAAAATCATAGAATCCTAGGTTGGAGGGGACCTTTCAGATCGAGTCCAACCATCAACCTAACACTGACAAGAACCATCACTAAACCGTATCTCTAAGCTCTACGCCCACCCATCTTTTACATACCTCCAGGGATGGTGACTCAACCACTTCCCTGGGCAGCCCATTCCAAGGTTTAATAACCCTTTCCATGTCGATATCCAATCTAAACCTCCTCTGCTGCAGATTGAGGCTGTTTCCTCCTGTCCTGTCACCTGGTACTGGGGAGAAGGGACCGACACCCCCCACCCCTCCCGGCTACACCCTTCTTTCAGTTATAGAGAGCAATAAGGTCTCCCCTCAGCCTCCTTTTTTTTCCAGGCTGAACAATCCCAGTTCCCCCAGCTGCTCCTCGTAAGACTTATTCTCCAGACCCCTCACTAGCTCCTTGCCACATTCCAACACCTCAATGTCTGTTTTTTTTTTAGTGAGGGGACCCAAAAGAAGGAGGTCTCTGTGCTTCGAAGGTGGCGGGGCTGAGGTGGGACGGTGGGTAGCAGCAGGAATTGGCAGTGCCATGGGCTGTGGGTGGAGAGAAGGGACTCACCTGCAGCCCAGTGCCCAGCCCTGGTTGTGATTCACACACAGGGGCTGCCAGTTCTGGCTGCTCTATCTGTCTTGTATTGTCTTGCTTGTCTCAGAGAGATAATGGTGAGGAAGAAACGCTGTCAGGTATTCTGGGGTTGATGTAATAAAATTGCAGAAAGTGCCGTTGCGCTTAGATGATGGATTTAGGGGATGTGTTGAAATCTTCATTTGCAGTATAAAAATGAGGTTCTTTAATTCTTCTTACTGAGAGAAAGCTCAAGCTGGAATACGAGCTTTTGAGTAGCGGGACCTGGGTTTGTGGCTCATGTCACTGACTTACATTTTTCACTGTGGGAAGGTGAGTTAATCTGTGTCTCATCTGTTTTGTCTTGAGACTGCAGATGATTTCTGTGTGCAATCTTGGCTGCTCTGAGGATTAGGTACCGGTCTGGAAAGCCCTAAAGGGGTCAGTTCCTAACTGTTTCTGTGGTAGGAAGAAAGCAAATCTGCCCTCAGGAAAACGGAGTGATCTGTGCAAACAGTCTCTGTATTGTACCCCCATCTCATTAATATTCAGAAGAAACAGAGGACATTAAGATGAGCCCAGAAATCAGTTTCATGAAAATAAACTCCCCCTAAAAAGCTGTGGTAGTAAGTCCAATTTTCTTTGTTTTGCATCGCTGGGCAGGTGAGTTACTGAATCTCTAACGATGGCAGTTAATTGAGATGTTTAACAGGGCTCCCCCGGAGCCTGTCATGGCCATTGTCCTGACAAGGTGTATGAGCAGCACAGTATATGTTTTTACTTTGCCAACTGGTGGAGCAGCAATACAGTAATTACTCTGTGCTCGGGGGCACTGCTGGTTGATGGTCAGCTCCTTGGAGGCACTGGTGGAACAGGAATAGTGAAAAAACACCTCCGGTGCCTACTGGTTTTAAAGGAGGTCTGGTGTGGTTGGGAATGGGTGCCCTCTGTGCTGAGCTGCTCCAGGGAACACACTTCTTTCTGCATATCTCTTTGTTTAGTTATGAAAAAGAACGCTAGTTACCCAGTCTTCTCTTGTCATCTGTTCTTGTAAAAACTTTACCCTGTGTTCAAACTGCTTTAAAAAAAAAATATTAAAAATTAATTAGAGCGATCCTCTTCTGCAAGGAGAGCCTTCATGTATATGTCAAATGGAGGAACGTATTGCTTTAAAGGATTAACTAGAATGGCTTTGTAGCAGAGGCATCAGTATTTATTAAAAAGCAGTTCTAAGGAACTGCGCTGTGAAGGCTCTCGCTGTAATGCCTTTGGGACTGTCAGGACAGACGCTCCTGGTTTTGCTGCAAAATATGACATCCTTAATGAGCTATTAACCCCGGAGCCTAATTACGACTGCTGAAAGGACAACCCTGTTAAAATGCTTCAGCACCGGGTGAGGCACCAAAGGGCTCCACCGAGACCCTTCCTCCTCCGTCTGTCCTGGGCGTCCCTTTGTCTGCAGCCGCACAAGTGTCACCAGGCTGCAGGGACAGCATCAGTGGGGGCTTGGGGATGCTTTCGCTGTGGGTAGTGACAGAGAGACTCTTCTCCTTGGGCACCCGATGCTCTGTCCTTAGAACACAAAATATTTTGTACGTGTCTGGTGGTGGTAGGAAAACACTCCTCTTGTCTTTATTGTAGAGTAGCGTCGTTTTTCACATAGGAGGCACTCCATAAAATAAACATGACTTTATTGCCTCGAAGGCAATGTTCTGAATGCAACAAAATAATAAATACCCCAGTGAAAAAAAATCTCAGTGTGATTTGGTGAGCTTTTATTTATTACAGAAATTTATAGTCCTAATTAAATTTGATAAAAATAACTTCTCAGTAATTTATTTCTCTCTTTTTTTTTTTAAAAAGCTGGCATAAAGGTGCCAGTGCTGGTTAGCTACGTTTTAAACACTGTCAGTGTTTAAAAACTATTTTACACTAGGGAGCCTAGTGACCAATTTAAATCCAAACTGCACATACTTGTGCTTAATATACGCTGTGTAATTAGGAAAAGAGACAAGGAAAATTTCTTAACCATCCTTATGGATGATCTGAGCCTAAAGATTTGGCTGGTGGTGTTGGACTGTGTGTTCTACTCGGGAATTTTGCCTGACTTTGTACAGATCATGGTGTGCCTCTGAGGTTATGAAGTTTGGGAGAATACTCTAAGGTATTTCCCTTTTTCTGCGGCACTGAAACAACCCAAGTCAGAAATATTTTGCAGTTGAAGACAGAAATGGCTTAGAGTTTTCCTGTGACGGTGGAGTCAAAACACTTGGTGGTATCCAGCTGGCTTGGCCAGCCTTAAAAAGAAATAGCCCGTTGTTGTAGAAACCAGCGTGTCTTGGACAGGGTTTTGTTGTGAGTTCGTTGAATGGCATTAGTGGGGTCTCCCCGAGACGCTGTTCGGTGTTGTGTGTAGTGGGTGGAAGGGAGGACGAGGCAGGTTGTAGGAGGTGGAGAATTAATGACAAGTATTACTGCAGAAACGCATTCAATTCCACTGGATGCTCAGTGTTTGCTTTTGTGATTGACTGCTCCCTGTAATCTTCCTGATTAAGGCTTGTGATCCCTCTAGAAGTGTCATCCAGGTGGGTGTCGAGTCAGAGACTGAGCACCGTGTACAAGGTACGATGTGACATGGCTTGGCCTGTAGCCTTTTGTTCTGGCTTGTCATATGGTAAGTAACACATGGCAGGATAGCACAGCCTACCTGCAGTGAGCGCTGGTAGAAAGGGGAAGACCAAATTGTGGAGAAAACGGGCTCTTTGTCAGTCTGAGACTGGGGGCTACATTATTAGGAAGAAATTCTTGGAACAGGTTGCCAATAGAAGCTGTGGCTGCCCCATTCCTTGGGCCAGGCTGGATGGGGCTTTGAGCAGCCTGGTCTGGTGGGAGGTGTCCCTGCCCAGTGCAGAAGGGTTGGAGCTCAATGATCTTTAAGGTCCCTTTCAACCTAAAGAGTTCTAGGATTCTATTACACATATAAAATGGTAAGACCTGCCGTGTTACAGGGGTTCATCCGTTGTGATGGAGCACCCCAAGAGGAACCCAGCTGCCTTGTGGCTTCAGTGGAACTGAACTGAAAGGGCAGAGGCAAGTGTCTGCTGTGTGTGATTGCAGGGAACGAACGGGAATTTGGCTCTGGGTGGATCTTGGTGTAAATACAGGGTAACGTTTGAAATAATGCTTCTGTGTTGTGAATTTTGAAACGCGGGGGATACTGTATGAGTGTCTGTGTTCCAAAATCTCTTCTGTTGCAGAGCTGAGGGTCAGCTTGTCTTCACTGTGCACAAGGCCACAACGGCTCTTGGGACTCAGCTTCCCTCCGCAGCAGTTGAATCAAAGCATTGGGTGCTAATGTGAAATTCTGGAACAGTCTCAGGGAGCTAAAGAATGGAGAAAGCACCAATTCCTTCTGAATTAGAGAGTCTGAAGTGAAGCCATCATAACTTGCTTGATACGCTCTATATTCACCTTCTCTTTCTCAGGACAGTTATTTGCAGTCTAGTTTTGCTCACTTGGAGAGTCTAATGAACTATAAAAGGATGTTTGTCCAATTCATCTTCATTTAAATGCCTTCTCTTGACTTAGATGTCAGTTTTACTTAGGAATGCTTAATTTGATAACCTGAGAATTAGTTCAGCCAATTTCCAAATGAGAATTCCTATCACTGTGGTTTTTTTGCCTGTTCACCTCTTTTGGAGATACTCAGCTCTACACTCCTTCTAAAAACGCAACAGCAGCAAAACCCATTTCTGAGTAAATCTGTCCTTACTCCTTTGTAACCTACACTGAAAGGCAGCAAAGCCCTTGGAGTGAAATCCTGCTGCAGAACAAAGTTCCCTGGGCGTGGAAAAGTGAATAGGCAGTGCCAGAAAAATGGCCTGATACAGAGTTTCTTTATGAACAGAACACCCTCTGGTAGCCAACAGAGACTATTTTTCATGTGGTGGTCTTCTGAAGTGAATACCCAGGGAAGGCATCGGTCTGTTTAAACAGAATTTTGTTAGGTCAATTTGTTATTTTGCCGTCAACCCTCCAGAATATGACAGGAATCTGTTACTTGAATGAGCCATGATGCCGAGTACGGAGTTAAATTTATCTCAATTAAAGTTAGCATTCTCTGCTACAAGAACATCACAAAAATAAATGTTCTCAGTTGATGGCAAGATTTTTTTTACATCCGGCACGATTCCTGGATTCCAGCTCAACTGGGGCATCACCTGGAGCTTTTTTGACCTTTCTAGGCCCCACTTTACCCGTCAGTAAAATCAGCAGGTAGAGGGAAGTAGTTTCTGAAAGAGGTGGAAAGGTTTTTTTTCTGGTACTTTCCTGCTCCTAATTAGAAAGCACATTTTATCTTGAGATACAGAAGACAAGACAGAAGGCTCTTAAATGTATTCTGCTGGGTTTGCCGAAGTGCCCTGCTCGTCCCCGTACTGGTGGATGCACCCAGGAGCACACAACTTCCCCCTTCCTCTTGCCTCATCTGCGTCAGTATTGCAGGGGAGCGTGCTTCAGCTTCCTCCCATGCTAGGCAGATGTCTGTTATAATGAAATGTTAAAAAAAAAAAACAAACCCAAAAAAAAGGAGGGGGGGGGAATAATAAAGGCAGAGGAGTGTGATGTTACGGTTTGATTTGACAGGACCTCCCGCTGTTGCCGCTGCCAGTGCCAGCCATGGAATAGATTAATCTGTATTCCAACACGCCGCAGTTGAAGTCAAGATCGATCTAATTAGGGTGTTTTAAACACTGCTTGCATTCTGAAGTCTTTTGCGCCTGTCTGGAGAGGGAAAGGCTTCCGAGAGTCCGAGGTGATCCTGGTCCGAGGAGGATTCCGGGTGAGCACCTGGGATGATGGCTGGAGCCCGGGATGTGGCTCGCACGGTGCACCGCGGCGGGGAGAGTCGTGGTACCCACAGGGGAACCAGCCACCTGGGCAGAAAACAGGGTTATCTCCTAAGCAGAAAGAAGCCCCCATCTTCCCACATCCACCAGTTTGTGAGATTTTGGGGATGTTTCTATAAAAAAAGAAAAAGATGTTTTTGATGCCTACGAGCTGATAACTGTTATTCCTTTAAGGGAATCTTTGGTGCTGAGCACGGCTCATTTTGGTGTTTGCTTTTCAAGGGAATACATTTAGTTGTTCTTAGAGGTAGGGACTAGGCAGCAACTTCTGCCTCTGGCCTTGTCTGTTGCCCTCCTTGAAAATGACTCCTTTTGTGTAGGTGATGTGGGCTTCGCCTGAGCTTTGGCACAATTATTGAGAAGTTTCCCAAAATACTCAGTTCAGGCAGGATGCCCGAGGCGTCGCCCGTGGGCGATGTGCAGCTTGTGGCCTCGGTCTGTCAGCTGAGATCAAAGCTGGGCAGCTGCAGGTTTGGCTTTCTGAGGACTCGGGATGGCACCGGCTACTAATCATTTTTCCAAAGAAGATCCAACCCAGAGCAAATATTGGGATGATGGACTTGCAAAATTTTGCCTGTGTGAGAGAGATATTGGTGCAGTTGGTGGGGAAATGGTGAGACCCCCATGTTTGCAGAAACCAGGTTAACACCTCTCAATTCTGATCACTCGTGTAAATGCTTTAATTCATCAAATAGTGGATTAATCTACTTATCCCATTGCACTTCTCTTGCCCCAAGGTTTGCCCTGACCTGGCTGCCTCTTTGCACATTTGTGTTTATTGGGCCATTGTATATTGCATTACAACATAACTCTGATTTTTGGGGAGGGGAACATAAAACACACGAATGTGATTTGGTTTGGTTTGGTTTTTTTTCAGGAAACTGATCAAGAAGAAGGTTTAGATAGTTCAGAAATATTTCAGTAAAATATTTTCAATAACATTTTGACCAGGGAAATAAATAGAACCAGGATTTTCTGGAGTGCTGTGTTGAAAGAATAACCTCATTCTTAAAAAAAAAAAACTCAAAACAACTGTGTCAGCTTCTTTAGATTTCTCAGTAGTTTTTTTTTTTTTTTTGATAAAATGGATAAATATCTGCATATGAGCACCAAAGCAAAAATGACAGCTAAAAATGCATTTCCTAGTAAAGAAGTATTGGAAAAAAAGCAATGAAGATGTATCATTGGTGAGAATATTGCTACTAAAATACCGTGTCAACACTTCTCAATGCTTCCAAAAAAAAAAAACGTTTGGGGAAAAAATAGTGTGAAATACAGAATGCTGACTTCTTTCTAAAACAGCAGAGCATCTGTTGGGGTGTATTTAAAAAAAAAAAAAAATCTTCATTTCATTGTATTTTTTTCGCCTTAAGAAAATAGGATCTTGCAAGGACTTGAGAGGCTTTTACTTTTTTATTATTATTTTATTTTTTTTAATGTAGACACTTAATTTGGTGTCGCTTTTTGTGGAATAACTGCAGCCAGAGAGTGCCCTGACATACCCAGAGCCATCCTTCACCCCCCTGTTATCCTGTCGAGATGACAGAGCAGCCGCACGGTGCTGGCCACCCGATAAACCTGTTATCTCCCCTGCTCCTCCTGCCAGCAGCTCTCCCAATCTCTTTGCTACATGAAAAATTGACACCACCTCGGGCAGAAATCTGTTTCTAAGGAAGCTACATTTATAAGTAGGTAATGAAACGGGGGTGTGAGTGTGTGTGGGTGGGTGTAACGGCCTCTTCTGTTTGCTGCCCTTATGGAGCGTGCAGATAATCCGCGCTGCAGAGAGGGCAGGATGGTTTGGACTTGGCCTTTCCATGGAAGTTCCCTGCAAACACCCCGCTGTCGCCGGTTCTTTGTCCTCTGGTGCCATCGATGAAGGCTTCTGGTGGCTCCAGGCTAGGCAGTGCTGAGGAGATGCATGTTAAAACGGTGTGATGGCGATAAGATGATGATCCCTTTCCTCTGCGCCTTGTGTTTTCCTCTCTGAAAACAACAGATCTTGACACCCCTTCTCCTCTCCCCACCGCCACGGGTGAGGGAATGTTTATGGCCGTTATTTTTCATCAGCCTTAATCAGCAAGATTAAAGTGAGTACATCTTGGAGAAGTTAGAGTTTGGAGTACTCTGAGATGTCTAAAACATAAGGGCTGTGCTTAATGCAGCCCTGTGGGCAGGAAGCAGCAGCAGATGATTCGGCAAGGGAGGGGAAACTCACGCCCGTCTCATTTGCTTTGCGCCTTTGTGTTTGCTTTTATTTCCCCATATTAAAACCATATACTCTTTGATACTGCCAGCATCGTTTCTCCTGCTGGCAGACACTTGCCAAGCGATTTGCATCTCTGCATCTCCTGTGATGCTGGGGGTGCAGAAGTGCGGTGCGTGGCCACTCTGCTTCCCTTTCACAAGGAAAGGGAGTCGGACACTTGCCCTGGGCTCCTTCCCTTGCCTCGTGCTGCACCCAGGGCAGGTCGGTTCCTCTGCCATGGAAAGTGTTCTTGGGCAAAATAAGAAAGAGTCAGAGCATGAGGGTTGTAACCTGAGAGCTTGCCTCAAAATGGGCATGAATTTGTATGTGTATTGTTTATAAATTGCACCTAACACTGGGTGAAGGGACACAGAGATGAAGGACACAGACAAGCACTTGCTTTTGCACTTCACAGAGTCTGGTACAGCCAAGTATTAGTTAAATACGTGTAAAATGCTTTTGCTGAAGATCATGGTGTTTTTTGCCCCTCAAGGAGAAAAGATCTCAAGGTCCCGTTCTGAAATGCTCTGGTTTTAACCACCACTTGACTCTGGTGAGGCAGTGAAGGTGCTGGTGAGCGACAGTGTACTGGGGCTGTGCTGGGATCTGTGCAAAAGCAGGACTTCTGAAAGGGGTGCAAGGTGCAGAAGCAGCAATGCCACGTGGCCCTTTGTTAGCTCCTTTGGTGGTCACCCATCAAGGGACACCTGTGTTCCTGCAGAAGAAGTTCTCAGAGCTCAGTCCTGCTCCTCAGGAGACCAGTGCTGGCCTGGGTTTGGGGCGCTTGTCTCAGTCCCATTTCAGAGTGAAGCTGTGGTTGGACATTAGCACAGATGTTCTCTCTCGTGTGCTTGCAGTGTTGACTTTTGACTTGGCTCCAAGGTTTGTGCTGTAAAATATGACCCCCCCAAGTGCAATTGAGAAGAATGTAGAACAGGTTCATTTGATCGTTTCTGGTTTGCTGTGGTGCATTCACATTCAATCCACGGGATTTTCTGTAAATAAAAGCGGTTTGTTTGAGGATTTTTTTTCCTCCAGCTAAATACCAGTTAAGTCTCTGCAGGAGCTGCAGGCTGGCACAGTTATTCCTTTCTCAAGCTTTCCTGTTTCAGTAACTGTCCCCTGTTTGGCCAACTAAGGGTTGTTTGAGTGACAGCGCTGGCTTGGGCCAGGACTCCTTTTAGCCCCAAAGGAAGAGGCACTGTGCTGTGCCTTTAGCTGTGACGGAGGGTTCCAAAAAGAGAGTGTGTGCTTCTGGGCAGGCCTGGGGAGGTAAACTGGAACGGAGTTTGTGCTTTACGTGACATGCTTTTTTCAGGTCACCAAGGGAAAAAAAAAAAAGCAGGAGTAGTGCGGCAGAGCTCAAGAAGACCTCGCTGGCTGGGCTGTGATGGAAGAGGAGGTGTCTCTGCTCCCTGCAAGCACAGTTTGATGCTCTCACCACTGCTCTGTTGCCTCTTGTCAGGGATGGGAGGGAACCAGGGTTCTGCTTATCAATGGCTACATGCGAGAGTGCTAGTAGTAAATTTAATGCCATGTTACAGAACAAATAAGCTCCTGTTCCTGATCTCAGCATGCAATTTTCATTTTGTATCTCCAGAACATGTCTGTTCCATCCTGGCTTCCCTTCTGCGAAACCTGAGAGGGCAGCAGAGGACACGGTTACTGAATAAATTCACAGAGAATGACAGCGAGAAGGTGAGTGGTGAATGTGTGTCTCCAGCCTCAGGGCTGCCCAGGCTGGGAAGGGTTACTCCACAATGGCAGGCTGCCTGCACACACTCCCTCACTTACTGAAAAGCCGTTATTCTACCTGCCTGTACTCGTGCTCTCACAGGCCATCGCTCTCTCATTCATGTTCTTATCTACAAACTGGAGAACTTGGAAGTGCTTGTAGTGCTTGGTCTCCCACATCATATATGCTGTTGCTTTGTGGTGCTTTTGGACGTGGCAGTAGCGGTTCTTGGTCCTGTGTCTCTCTGCTGAAGCCTGGTCATACAACACGTTGGGTGGTGTTAGTTGTGCTGGCCCTGTGAGACCAGGGCAGTGTGGAAAGGTGCCAGTTAGCTCTTCTGCAGAGAGTTTAGGAATTGCTATAATACACTTCTAACATCCCCCATTCTTCTCCTGGAATGTGTCACTTCAGTGGTGTTTACTCTGGGAAATTCTTACCAAAATATTTACACGGTGGTGGATAGATCAAACAGCAGTGAAACAGAAGCAGCAGCTTTTGCAAACCAGTAATTCCTAAGAGGTTTGTAAATTCCGCCACTGGGGAAATAGCGGTTCTTTAGTATTCCTCATTAGTGTGTCTTAAAGGTGCTTTTCATAACCTGTTCTGCCAACTGCAGAACATTTCCCGTTACTAGATAGTCTTTCAGTTGCCTAATACAGTTCAGAGGAGAGCGGGGGAGCCGTAACACCTCTGATGCATTTAAAATAAGCTTGGCTGCAGGCAGCATAGACAGGTCCGTTGGAGAAACCAGGAGAACTGGAGAACCACAGCACAGCAGAGCAAGCTGGGAACACGTGTCTTCTTGCTGCCTTTTAGCTGGAGCTGACGAGACCATATTGTGATATGGGAATACGTTCAAACGCCTGCAGACTCAGCATGCTCATCCGACCAACGCTTGTAGTGTCCTCCTGTAATGTATTCCTTCCAGTGAGTGACAGAATTGCCTGTTACTGTGTGAAGACTGCAGCTGGGAGGAAAACAGCGTAGCATGAAGGATTAAAGATGATTGCATTGTTCTTTTTTTCTTGCTTAGGTCTCTCTCTTCTGCCCTTGCAGGTTGATAGACTGATGGAATTGTATTTTAAGTACCTGGATGCAATGCAGGCAGCTGATAAGAAGATTGATGGAGAGAAGCACGTATGTATTGCCTAAGTTTTGCCAGCTCGTGTCCACGGTACCTCTGCACAGAACTTCTGGCTCAGCCAGGTCACTCTTCTGAGCCATGCCCTCATACCTGTGCTCTTACCTCTTAATTCTTGTTGTCCTGCTCTCCAGCTTCCAGTGAACCTCAGATAAAATAGGCTGAGAACTTCTCTACGGCAGGTGCTTCTGGCCTTTTCTTAGAGTGAATTTTACTAGGAGGGGTCTCAGCCCGTGCTTCAATTTGCCTTTGCTTTTACTTGGCTGCAGCCCTGCTTGGTTTGGCAGATGGAGAGTAAGTGAAATGCAGAGAGACAATTACATGATAATGTGTGAGGCCTCCTACCCTGGTCTTTAGAGTTCCGATCAGCTGCGAGAAAGCGTCTATTTTGATTAGTTAGATGAGGCTGCAGCCAAAGGCTGGTGTGCTCCCTGCTCACCAGCAGTGAATCGTTTTGAATGACACGAGCCTTGGTACCACACAGTACTTTCTTGGAACTGAAGCCGGAACAGACTTTTTGAAAGGGAACGAGCTGTTGGAGTCAGGAAGCAGCTTGCAGAGCTGTTAGCGAGCTTGGCCAGCTTCCCACAAGATTATCTGGATCAGCACTGAAGAGGGTGTGAGATTGATTAGCGCTGACGGAGAGTAATCACTGCAGCCGCCGTCCCCACACGCGGGGCAGGCTCAGCGTGCCACGGGCTGCAGCCCCCCGCCAGGCTCTGACAAACAGCTGCCTGCCCACGGCCAAGGCCGCTTCTCTGGGCTCTGGCAAACATTCCGAGGGCATCGGAGCTCAGCAGCGCTGCTGCTGCTGCTGCTCAAAAAGGCACGGGGGCGAGTGATGAATGGGGTTGCTTTTGCTGCCAGCTCCATATGGACAGCTGCAGCTTCACAAATGAACGGTGGCCTGAAGAAAAACAGCCTTTACCCTCTCCTGCTGTCCCTCCGCGCTCCGCTCGCCCTCCTCAGAACAGAGCAAAAGATTATTTGTTCTTTACATTTCGGTGTGGGTGCCTGGGTTTTAGAGCTCAAAAACCAGAATGGATTTTTCTGGCTGAAGTCTCCTGGTGTATCAGCAGCTGCTTTGTAAAGCCCTAAATACAACGTGCAGAGCTGGTGTACGTTTCCTTCATCCAAAAGGATCCTGAAGCATCCTGCACAGGTTAACACCTCTAGCAAGCAGCCAGCACAAAGCAGGGGTGAAGGGAATTTGTGAAGAAGCTCGTGTAGAAGTTCTTTAATTAGTAACATTAACCCATTCATGTTTACTGATGCACAAGAAAAGAGAAATTGTAAGAACGTGAGGTTTTTCTCTTGTATCCAGAAGGCCACTGTGCTATTGCCTGATTTGGGGCTGGGATGACTAGAATAAGTGGATCTCAATTCTTTGCTCCTAATAACAGAAATAAGGATTCATCAGAAACAACTTACATGCAATATATTTGGACACAGTGAGTATGAAATAAGATGTTGAGGTTCATTCCTAGCTTGGAACACTCTTGGAGTTACCGTTTGCTTTGTTTTGTAGCATCCTCAAATGACCAGCGGGGCACGGTCTTCTGAGATCTGAAGTGGCTGAAGCGCTTTCCCCACTCAGAAGTAGGCAAAAGCCATCATTCCGTGTGTCAAATCACAGCATTGTCTGGCTGTGACAGGATTTATGGGGCACTTCAGCGTGTCTAGTTGTGGCACATGAATCACTGAAGTGGATGGCATGAACACTGGGGCCCTTAGAAACTCTGCTGTGTCACTTGAGGACTTTTGCCCTTTCTCTTGCAGTAGGGGACATAGTACCCCAAAAATCTGGTTATACAGATCCTCACTTTTCTCCCTGCCCCAAAGAAAAACGATACATGATGAGATACAGGTTCAGGCTATACTGTTGAGAGTGAGATCCGAGTCTGATGGACTAAGTATCCTGGTGTAAGACTTGCATTGCAAGGACTGAAAATCTGATGATACAAGGAAGGACTGAGTGTATCACACCTGACATTTTATCTTCAGTAGAGCAGCTGGCATAAGAAGCTGCTGCTCTTGCAGGTCATCTTCTTTATTTTAGCTTGGCTTATTTTTGTGATCTGGTTTATAGCCCAGCTCTTCAGCCTGTGGCAGTGAAAGTGTGAGAATAGTTGAGGGTAAAAGGGAGGGGAGGGATTTCTGAAGCCAGCCATTTCTGAGGAAGAACAGTTGTAATAAAACTGCCCCCTTAAGCTGGATAATGAAGCTGGATAAGGTCCACCGAACCTCTTCTCAGTGATACCCACTTGTTTGCTTCTGTGGCATCTGTTCAGAAGTGATGGAACGTAGTGATGACCCTAATTCCCACGTAAAACCCAGGAGCGAAGTCCATGTGAGCATTTGTCTCCAGCACCTGATGCCTGTCTTAGTACTATTCTCAGAATTTTTAGTTAATTAAACCTAAAAAATATCTCGTCCCCTTCTCGAATTCTTGAATTTTTTTTGGCAGGAAATAGTGCAAAATCCTATGGCATTTAACTCCCTCTGAAATGAGGTATAATTTACAGGCGGCAGCAGTAGCCTTAGTGATCTCTAAAGATGGCAGAGAAAGACAGGAGACGGTTTAATATTTTTATAGTTCCACAGAAAATTATGCTCAGCAGGTTTATTCGATAAAATATTCTCACCAGACACTTTGTGCTATAATGACTTACAAATTACATGCTAATTGTGCTACAGTTAAGTCATTCTATCCTTGAAAGGGAGAGGTGGAACTCCTGGCACGAGGGCACACTGGGATAATGGAAATAGGAATTTGTGTTAGTCTTTCAGTTTGGTTTTGAAAGACCAAATTGCCTGGAGCTGTACAGAGGGCAGGATGTAACGGCCCGGCAGGGGCTGTGTTAGTGCACGTGAAAAGCACACAAGCCATGTGTGCACGTGAAAAGCACACAAGCCACGTGTTCACAGGATCTGGAGTGGGGCTGGAATCGTGCTCTCTACACTGTGGGCTTCTCCAGCCAAGGGCCAAGCAAGCCGAGGTGAGCTTTGAGCTTTCTTACTGAGTCTGGTGGGTCTCTTTCGATGACTGCCCTAATGTCGTTCCCGTATCTCGCTGCTGACTTCGAGCTCGTGCTTTTGCAGGAGCTGCTGCTCTGTTTCTCCTGCCTCAGAGGCGATGGGATGCTTTGAAGCTATTGCAATGAGCTTTTCAGCTCTTGCAGATTGGTGGCTCAATTTACAGAAACTCAAGCATGTTTCTGCTTCTAAGGTAGAAATGAAGAAATTCCTTCCCACAGTGGAGGGCTCGGGTGGTTTCTTGTGTGGTTCTGAGAGCTGCTTGGTTGTTTGTGTGTGACCTGGATGTCTGCCTGCTCTCCAGGCAGCGACAGAGTCCGTGCCTGGAGAAAGAAGACTCTGAACCCTTCTGTGTTTCATGGAGAACGGTGGTCAGTTTGCTGAAGAGACCATGTGTTCTGCAGCTTCTACATTTGAAAGAGGCTCCTGGAGAAATCATTGTCCCAGCTATGATGGTCCTGAGCAGTCCTTGTTACGATGGTCTAATTTCACTTGAGGCTTCTGCTTGCTCCTCTCCTCTTGGAAATCTCAGACCCTGTCTCTTGCATGTCCTCATTGACCAAGGGCTTGGCAATGACCTTGAATTTAGCTCTATTGCCTGTGGTCTGAAAGCACCTCCTGAGCGTTGGCTTGCATCACTTGCCCACCCCAATAATACAGACAGAAACCAGTAAGTGGAGAGAATCTGTACCCAGTGTAGGAGACAAGTGAGGATAGTTGTCTTTATGCATGACCGTTCGGTGACTTCTCATCTCCGATGACCTGGAGTGGCCTCGCTGTCCCACCTGGCAAGGAAGTAAAACCAGGATCCTGGTTGTGTTCTTTGTCCTTGATCCATGCCCATCCCGTCTGCTCTGCCCAGTCCTGCTGTGGCACTGGGGAAGGCTAATGGAAGGTAAGGGAGGAAGAGGATGCAGAGAATCCTTTGGGCCCTGCTCCAGTGAGGACAAGGAACAGACGTGGTCATTTGTATAGCATTGGCAGATCCAGCGTACCTTTAGGTTTTGAATCTCTACCTGACACCTCGAGGCCTGTCAGTCCTGCCTCATTAGTGTGAGAGAAGCTCATTTTAGCTTCACAGAAGCCCATCTTATTGCTGTCTTCTCCCATCAGCAAGGGGCATCTCAGTATGTGGTGTTGGCAGATTAGAAATGGCACCTGAGTGCTCATTTGGAGGTTAGCGACTTGACAGCTTTGAAAGAGAGACAAAGTGGAAAGGTGGCTATTTGGTTCTGTGCTGGGAGGCAGATTAGCATTTAAAGGGTGGTTGTGGTTAAAAAAAAAGAGAAAGAAGACTGTGAAAAGGCACCTTAAAACTGTGCTTGTCTTCCAATTCATATCTGCTTAATTTAGTGGCACAAAATAATCTTGCTTCTCTGTCGAGAGGGGCTGTTGTAACTGCTGCCTTCTCTGTGTAATCAAGACAGCAGTTGCCTGGATTCAGCTCCTGTGATCACTGTGCTTGGATCAGAATACAGAGCAGACATGGTCTTTGTTCCCTGCTCTGGAGATTCCAAATCCTGTGGCCTGTTGATGTTTTTCTGTTCAGGAATTTAGCAGCGTTGAGAAGGGTAGCCAATAAGCCTGTGTGCAGTGAGGAGGGCAGGCAGTCGTTTTGGGAATGAATGGATTGAGGTTTTTGGACATTTCAGTCAATATTCCGATCTCTCACTAGCCAGACTCAACATTGCTTAGCTTTACAGACTGGATTTGATCAGATTCATGCAATTTGACACAGGTGTAGGGTGAGGAAAGTCACTCCTTGCACGATATTGGATTTTTCTTTTTGCTGGCAAGAGCCTACGTGCAAGTTTTGCTCAGTCATGCCTGTGCCCGTGATTTTGAGAACCTGGAGTAAATTACAGTTGTGCAAATGCTGGAGTCTACAGGATCTGATGCTAAAGAAGCATTCTGGAGTGTAGCCCACGCAGTGGCTTCGTGGCATTGGTAACTAGGAATTGGTTTTTTAAGCTTTAACCTGCTCTTTCACTGGCAAGCTCGGTTTCTAGGAGGAAAAAGCATTACATTCCCTGTGCTTCCCTCTCTCACTTTCAGGAGGCAACAGCTGTACTTCTAAGCCACTTACTCAGATTTCTGTTCGGTGAACATCCGTTGCGCTCTCTCCAGTGCACAGGGTTAATTTTCCCTTCTTCTGCCCAGAAGACTCTACCTACGATCAGATGCGAGGACTTGGCTTGACAAAGCAGGAAGATTTGGTAGCCTACATCATCTTTAGTGCCCGTGACCTTTGTGTTTGCCTGGAAGCATGTGCACCCCGAGGAATCGCTTCTTGCTGAGCGTTACAGGTCCGGTGCTCTCGCTGGTGATGGCTCTAATGAGAAAATATTGCTCCGCTGGTGTGTGCCCACCTGCCAGCCGGCTGCATAATAAATCACAGGAGCTGCAGCGAGCTAGCAGGGTCTGACAAGCTGCTTCCTTTATTTAAGAACAAAACCAAAAAAAACAAACCCCCAGATGCAAAAGGTCACACACGCCATCAGTTATTTCGGGCTGTCGCTCTCCGTGAGAACGGATGGCAGGTTCGGCTGGTGGACACAGCCAGTCTTTCTCGGGAGGAAACCTCTCTGAGTGTATTCCTGGGCTGGTTTTGCTGGTGGTTTGAAGGAGATGCTCTGTCTGAACAAGACGAATGGGATGGCCTCTTGCCTTCTGCCTTTGGCCTCTTGGGCAGGTCTCGCCAGCGAGACGCCGTATGTGCAGGGGAAGAAGGGATCATGGGCGATTCCCACCAAAGGCAGTGCTCTGCTGTGAACAGACCCCGGCTGGGGTTTGGCCCCGTCAGTGTCCTGAGCAAATGAAGCTGGAAGAGCAAGGCAGGGCACCTCCGAGCTGTGCTTGGGCAGAATTTTCAGACCTGTTTACTCATATCATCAATCAATAATGGAGTTGGAAGCCTGATAGGTCTTTTGAGTCTGCTGAAGTCATCTCCTGCACTGCTTAACAGCACCCTCAAATGGCCAGTAAAAGAGCAGATATTTTTTTTTCTTTGGTTGTTCCATTTTGGCAAAGAACTTGTAAATAATGGATACACCGGTTTGCCCCGTACTCACAGTTTCTAATCGCTCGACTTCAAAACGTGATCTGCGTGTTTAAATCACAATTTTAATTTCCAGATGGACACGCTTCACAACCAGCAAATGCTGAACCTTGTTCAAGGTGGAATGGGATGTTTTGCAAATTTAAATGGATTATTGAAAGAGGTGCTTATTTGGCGAGAAACGGATGGGTATCAATGTTTTGGGGAACAAAGCGTTTCTTAAGAAACCACAAATATCACCAACAGTTTGCTAGTGCTAATGGGAAGTACTTTGGGAAACTGTCATCACACCTTTTCTTTGTGTTGCTTTTACAGGACATGGTGCGTCGGGGAGAGATAATAGACGATGACATGGAAGACGAATTTTATCTCCGCCGCCTGGATGCCGGTCTCTTTGTTCTACAGCTCATTTGTTACATCATGGCAGAGATCTGCAATGCCAATGTTCCCCAGGTAAAGCTGTGTACAAGGCTGGCAGATCACCTGTGTTGCCAGCCACGGTACAAACAAGACTCTAAATCAGTGCAAATGCTGCCTCATTAAATAATCTTCTCTTTAATTTGTTTTATTTTTTCTTGGAGGAAACCTCCGTGCAGCTTCCTCATGTCATAGCAGTTAGGGAGGGTGTTTGTGGGTACAGAAGCTGATCATTGTCACTGAATTCATACAATCTGCCATGAGCGAGGTCACAGTTTGAAATGGAAAGGCCCTGTTTATGCCAGTACTGAGAGAGTAGTGGAAAGGGAGGTTCTCTCAGAAGGTATCACAAAGGCACAGAGTACAGCAGAGAGGCTTGATCCGTGCAAAATACCGCACCTCTGCTGGCGTGAACATATTGGGGTTTGTGAATCTGTTACGGGGCTACTCGTACCTCCTCTGCCTGAATGTTTCTGAGAGTGTGCTCTGGGACTGTGGACTGGCAAGGCTGGGTTGGGTTTTGTGGTGCTCAGCATTTTCTGCTCTTCCCTCAAAGAAAGAAGGGTTGAAAAAGGGGTTGTGCGTGGCTTTTCTGTTGTATTGGATATGACTTTCTTCTCTTTCCCATCCCCGATCAGATTCGTCAGAGAGTCCATCAGATTCTGAACATGAGAGGCAGCTCCATTAAAATCGTTCGACACATCCTAAAGGGTGAGTTGAGATAGTCCTGTGTGTGTGTGTGTGTGTGTGTGTCTCATCTCTACCGGGGACAGCTTGGTCATCGCTTTCTAGGATGAGACTTCACATGTAATTCTCCCTGACTTCATGAGCATCTTCAGGCAGCGGTGGTTGAGTAGCGATCTGAGATCTGGGCAGGGCTGGAATCACCCTGGTAAGAGGCACGCTGTACCTTGGAGTTAGGACACTGTCACGGAGCAGCACATCACTTCATGCTGCCGTCAGCTACAGGCTGGCTGGATCTCGCTGCAGACATTAACTCTAGAGTAAATATTTAAGGGAAGTGTATCTGCGTGCTAGAGGGAAGAAGAGTGGAGTCTCATCTTTCATTAACATGGCTCTGCACTTTACCATCTGCACCATATTAGTATCTGTGGTGTATTTGTCTTGTTCTTAGTGTCAGATTAATATGGATTATAGCATTAAAGTATCCTCTGTAGCTTTAAAATGTAGCTGTTGTGATTTGCAATCCCGGTTTTAAAGTACTGCTTGTTATTTTTAATGCTTATGTTGAATTAGAGCAATGCTTATTTGAGCTGTGACTCTCATCTGTAGCCTGCTGTCCTTCAGCAGAAGCAGCCAATTGAACTGGGAAAGGAGAGGACAGGACTCAGACTGTCCCCACAGCCCCCTCTGAGCTGTGAGGCTTAGCTGGAGAGCTGGTAATCTGCTGCCCACAGGAGGTGCCTCCTTAATTAGCAGAGGATTGTGCAGGACGTGTTTGCTCCTGAGGCGCTGTGGTGTTTCTGGTGAGGAATCTCTCTCTCTTCTGGAGAGAAAGGAAGGTTGGCAGCATCTCCAGGGGTAATGGGCTGGGGGCGGGGGTGTGTTGTTTCGATGTCTCTGCTTTCTTTAGGGATAACAATGATGTTCTCCTGGGCTTTTCTCCGCCCCTCTCAACACTGGCAGGTACAGGCAGCCTTTTTCTTGCAGATCCCGTCGGTTTTCTCCCATCCCATATGCATGGGAGAAGGGGATCAGAAGGGTGGCCATTTTTATGAAATTAAGAGGGATTTTCTGACGGTGTGAGATTACCTGCAGCTGTAGGCAATCTCTTTGGCCCTTGTCCTTTGCCAGCGAGTGCAAGTTAATGCCTGCTGATGAACAGAGGGGACTGGATAGGATGTCTTTTCTGCTTTTAATTATGGGTCTTGACAATTCCTGCTTCCAGACTGTCCATTTCCAACTTGGAGCATGTCATGCATCTGCTTGCAGATTCCCCTGCTTGACCGGGGCCAGGGTGCCCACGGGATTTCTCTGCACACCTCGCCGTATTTACGCACCTCACGTTCATGTCTCTGGTTTGTTGATTTACATACTGAGCTGAATTGGAGGGCAGCTGCATTAAAATTTCATCTGATTCTTTCTTTTCACAGGCAGTGACTTGCATTGTGAAACTTTTTCAGTGGTTTTATCATGTCTTGCAAGCTGTGGGTTGTTCAGCAGGTTCGGTGCTCTCGTCAGTAATACGTTCTCTGCCTGAAGAGGCCGGACATGGCATGTTAATAGTACAGGTGTCAGATACTGTATTTAGGGCTCTGTCTTCAGCTCTCCCCAGCTTTTTTGATGCTTGCCAGTTTTTAAGAGACTTTTGCCATCACAGTTGTCAGTGACTGTAGAAATAAATTTGCTGGTGGGTCCTTGTGAAGTACGGGGATGGGGCCTGGAAGATTCTTGCCCGGTGGGAGCAGCACTGAGCTTATCTGCAGCCTCTGCTGGTGAAATTTAAGTTTTTTTGGTAGTTACACACCTATGTTCAAGTATGTTGTCAGTGCAGATTCACCAACTTGTAACAGAAGTGACACCATGGACAAGTACCAGGCTCTCCAGAGGAGCCGGTTCGCTGAATGCAGCTTGCCTGTTGCAGTGGTTTGGTTGTGGACCCTGTAAGAGTGGGAGACCAGTGGGGGATTTCTGAAATTGAATTGGTGTCAGAACTGTATGACTATCCCAAATCACTGAGAGATCAGAAGCCTTAAGCCTTGGCTGAAACGTTTCCAGGCCACTCTCCACCTTGCTCTCAGGACAGATAAGGGGCTGGTTTATTTTTACTTTTCTTTCAGTGTTTTGCTCTTGTTCAGTTTTTATTTTCTATTTTTGCATACTAATTAGGTGCTTGGTTTTTTAGTTTGATTTTTATGGCCTACATATTCTCCATGTTTCTCTGGCAACCTGACAGCTGATGGATCCCTTGGGGTTGCTCAGAATTACTTATGATGCAAGCGTGGAAGCAAGACTGTTTTCTTATGGTAGGGCTTTCAAGGGGGAGGAGTGGGCAGGGAATAACTGAAGGCTCATTAAATGCATTTCAGCAGGCTGACCAGTCCTCCCACAGTTCCTTTTTCTTGAATATCAAGCATTACTTGCATCAGGACAGGTAGTTTACCCTTTGGAAGAAAACAACTGAACGATGTGTGCCTTGGCTGGGGGGGATGTTTTTGGGGTGGAGACTGGTCTTTGTGACAGCAGTGTTGTCTGTATCTTGGCCAGAGATCTCCCTCTCTCTCACTGGGAATGGAGTGAAGCACAGACCTCTCTAAATAGTGATTGATATTCATCCCTGGAATGGGAAAACATGCTGTTTCTCACCGGTCTGGACAGACCAGCTGTTGGTGCCTGCTCCCTTTGGGGAGCTGCTGTCAGAGGAGCCCAGCAGGAACTGAGGGTCCCTCCCCAAAAGCTCTGACAGGAGATGCCTGGTTAAACATTTATTATTATTTTTTTTTAAGTGAAGGTAATGGGCACATCAGGGAGCTGGGAAGGTTGGAATGCCTGCTGAATGCTAGAAACCAAACCTGTTAGCATGGGTAATCAAAAAGAAAAGGTAGGTATGTTATGAGGACTCTGCTAAATTTGGCCTGTGGTCCCTCAGTATGAGCAGGCTTTATAGCTTCCAATATCCATTACAAGCTTCAATATTTCCCTATTGATTTTTACTGTTCTGTAACCATTGTATTTTGTCTAATGAAGCAGAAACCAATCTTGGGTCCTTTGCCTTTGTGTAGCTACAGCAATGTGTAAGCTTTGTTTAACTGTTGGCAGGGGGAGCTTACATTTGATTTTTTTTTATTTTTATTTTTTTTTTGCTGTCTCACTGAAGTAGTGGAATTTTAAATAAAAAAGTAAATACATAAAACCTCAGTGGGAGATTTTATGGGTTTTTTTTTAAAGCCTAGTTCTGGGGGTATTATGTGGTCTCTTCAAATTAGCTTTAGCAACTGTTGGTAACCCAGTAAACAGTTTGCTTTGGGAGTCACTGGGTTTTTAGTCATAGGAAGCCTGAATAAGTAGAAGGGAAAACGCTGAGCTTTTGGATAAGATTAGAGGAATTTGTGGCTTGCTTTTGTCTGAGTGATCTCCTCGGGACAATAGAAGGGCAGTGTCATTAGTGGCACTCGGCTGTTTTCCCTGCTTGAGTTGTACTTTCAAGTACTCTGGCAGCCCTTAAAGCTCCAACTGGAGCTGGGCCACCACCTCACTGCCTGCTGTGCAGATGCTTCGAGTACCCGCAGCCGGGGCCGACCCAGCTGCCCCAGAGCTGTGCCAGCCTCGGGGACCTCATCCATCCCTCATGCAGGTATCCCGAGCTGTCAAGAGGCAGCGGCAGGCGGGGAAGCGTTTCCCTTGGGCTGCAATAAACACAAGCAATTGCAGTTGCTGCGTCTGTTTCAGTGGCACTTACTCTGATAAAGCACAGAAAGGGCTGTTTGGGGACAGTCTGCTCCTCTGCGAGCTCACCGCGGGGACACGGCTGCTGATAGAGAGAGCTCTGGTACTGCACAACAGGGACAGGAGAAACAGAGCTAAACACTGGCCTTAGCTGGTGCTTTCTCCTGGGAAGGTAACCCCGTCTCTGCTGCAGCAGGGTTCATCTCCTGCCAGAATCACGGAACGATACGGGGCTGGAAGGGAGCTCTGAGAGATCATCTCGTCCAACCCCCCTGCCAGAGCAGGGTGGCCCAGAGCAGGTTGTGCAGAAACTTGTCCGGGTGGGTTTGAATGTCTCCAGAGATGGAGACTCCACCACCTCTCTGGGCAGCCCCTTCCAGGGCTTTGCCACTCTCAAAGTGAAGAATTTCCTCCTTGTCTTTAGATGGAACTTCCAATGTTCAAGTTTGTGCCGGTTACGTCTTGCCCTGTCCCTGGGCGCCACGGAAAAAAGACTGGCCCCATCCTCTTGGCACCCACCCTTGAAGTATTTATAGGCATTGATATGATGTCCCCTCAGTCTTCTCTTCTCAGAAGTGGGTGGCAGGTTTTGGTCCCCAGGCTCTGCGATGCTGCCCTTTGCTAAAACACTCAAACCGCCGCAGAGCTGAGGCCTTGCCCTTGGGCAATTAGCCCATAGGTAGGTAGAGACAACAAATGCATGAGCTTGCTGGTGTCTTCGTTAAATGTGGTGGAGAGTTCCTCCTCCATCTGAGAGAAGAGTTGCCTGTGCTGGTCCCCTTTCTTCAGGACAGCAAGGAGGTCAGGTTCCCTTGCAGCAAACCTCAGCGTTACCCGCCTGCTCTTGTTCCAGGTACTGTAGCAGCTCATAAATATTAAAAAGATTTCTCCCAGAGGCCCTGGCAAAGAACTCTGCTTCTTGTACACGGAGAGAGAGTGCAGGCAGGAGGGAAGACTCCCACGTCAGCTAACTTCTCCCTGTCCTCACTCCTTTCAGTGCTCTTATAATAAAGGCTTTGATGGAGCTCAGAAGCATGTAGCAGTGCTGAACGTATAAATATTAAAGCAAACTTTCGACGGCAACTTACCATTCAGCTGCTGAATACAAGCTGTTCTGTTTGTTTAGGAAGAAGGGAAAGAATGCGAGAAGGCGGAGGCTGGAAAACACTGTCTAACCAGGCAGTCTGCTCCTGATTTACTAAGATTTGTTCAGCTCCTTGCTTTTGCAGCTCAAAACCTGCTTTTCTTTTTTTTTTTTTTCTTTTTAAACCCTCTCTGAATATGCAGGTTCTGGTGGCAAGGAGGGGAGGGAGCTGGCATGGGGATGAGAGCTGCCAGCTTTAAAAGAGTGTCAGGAAGGAGAGCTGCAGAGGAGATTTTTTGGTTCTGGGGTGTTTAGGGATGGGCAAGAGCTCGATCGGGGTCTGGTATCCTCTGCCTGAAGACAAGGAGTTTGTTCTGTAGTTAAATCTGGATTGTTGTGGTTTCTTCCACGTGGATTAAAAGCACTTGTAGACTAGGGAATTGGTCTCCACTTGACAAAAATCCTTATTCAGGATGCTTTTGGACAACAGGCAGGTTAAACCCAGGGTTAGGAATATTTAGCATTTGTGTCACAGCCCCTGCCTGGCTTTCCCTGATGATACTCAGCATTAAAAGGGACCTGGGAAGCCAGTGTTTTAATTGCTTGGGCAGAGAGAGGCCAGTGATACAACTGTCCAGTTTCAACAGCTACCAGTGGGCTGCTCCGTTGGGATAACAGAGCCACCTCCCTTGGGAGGAGCGCCTGGATGGTCACCCTTCTGAACGCCCAGACACCGGGGAACACGTCCTGCCTCTGGGTGCTGCTCAGTGATGAGAGCAATATGTTCCTGCTGCAGTCCCTTTCTGCTACAACAGCTTTTAAAGAAGGGGGGGTCAGTAGGTGTTTATTGTGCAAAGCTTTCACCTTGGGGATGGGGAGAAAAGCCATCAACGCTCCTCACATAAATTCCCATTCAGTTGTTGGCAGAGGATGGAGATTTACGTTCTGCTGTGGTATCTGCAAGAGGAGGTGCCCCTTGTTCATTAGTAGCTCACTCAAAGCCTGTTATCTGTCTGCTTTTTTCTCCCCCGGCAGAGTACGCGGAGAACATTGGGGATGGGAAGAACCAGGAGTTTCGGGAGAGTGAGCAGAAGAGGATCTTGGATCTGCTGGAGAATTTCTGAGAACTTGAAGGCTGAGTTCCGGGTCTGCCCAGAAGGACGTGGTGTCTGGTTCTTCCTCCGTCTGCTGCCCTCCTCCAGCCTTGATTGCGCGATAAAAGTGATGTTTCTATGAAACTGCTCCGAAATGGGATTTTAGAGAGATTAAAGATAGTTTGTCTTTTTTTTTTTTTTTTAATTCCTTGTTTGTTATTTAAATAGTCTGCTGGGAGCGGGGTGGCAGCTTCATACCTTGCAGTAAGGCAACTTGTGATTTCTTTCTTCTTTTTAACATGATTTTTCCCCCCCAAGTCAAACTGCAGTGACCAGTGTGAAACAACATGACAATATGTGCATTAGAGGGAGGGTGAAGAGGAAGCCCAGATAGCTCAAGGGATTGTTAGCAAGTTATTCCTGTCTGATGCTTTAATGAAAATGTACAACCCTCTGTACTGGGGTAAACTGGGGAGGCTGAGGCATTTGCACGTGTCCAGTTCAACTGTTCTTCAGTGGCAGGGAGGTATCCGGGAATCAACCACATTAGCCATTCCTGCTAAGTCTTCCCAAAAGCGAGTCAAAATCAAAGGCAAGTTTTTGGCAGGAGCCAGTCAGCCCTCACCCTCCTGAGGGGGATGTTGGAGTGAGTCTGCCCAGGTCATACCCAAAGCTAAGAGGGAGGGTGAGCAATCAATAAAGTGCCCAAATTCCGTTGACTTCCTTTTGCAGTCGGCTTAAGGTCTGGGCTGTGCTCGCTGTGTAGGAAATCAGTGTTCTCATTCTTGAACAGGGAGCCTGGCTTTTTATAGCAGCAATAACTTCAGCAATAGAGGAGAGAAACCCCCGGCTCCCGTGGCCTTTTGCCGGCGCTGTGGGAGCTGCAGAAAGACCAAGTGATTTGCCTCTGCCCGACTGACTGATGGCAGAGGAACAAACCACGGCTCCTTTTCCTCTTACCCTTCTGCACTTGCAGTGTAATTTCAGATGTGAGCCAAACCCCACCGCTTCCCTGAGCACTGACTCCCAGCTGGGACAAGAAGGAGCTGAGAATATTTTCCCGCATCCTCCTTTTCTTCTGCTAAAGTTAATGACTGTCATCACAAAACAGCGCGGCTCCAGCAAGCTGGGCCTTGCCTAATTTAGAGAGATTTGCATGCTGGCAGCATTCATTTTTTATCTCCAAGAAAAATGCATTGTCAGGGAAGCTTAAAGGCTTCCTTCAATCAGGACTGCGTAGGCACTGCTGGCCTGGGTGCTATCAAACGCTGTTATTCAGGGGATCAACATGGAAGTCATGGCTTCAGCAGCCACAAAAAGCTGCAAAAATACATTTTAGGTGCAGAACTTGTTTGAATTCCTCGTTTCTTTCTTCTGTTTTCAACACGCTTCCTTAAAGGTGGGTTTTTTTTCCCTTTTACACGTGTTTATAGTTTTTTTACTCGGCTCTGGGAATTGTCCCCTTTCTACACCACTGACGCTGGACTCGTGGTCAAAGCTGGTCTCTTGGTTTTCCTCCTGGAAGGTGATCTCTCGTTCCCCATCTCACAGCACCTTTGTGTTTGAAAAACTGAGGAGGAAGAGAGGGGGCTGGGGGACGAGGAAGGAGATTTGAGGCAGAACATAATGAATGTCAACCAGCTTCAGCTGAAATACAGGGGCCACACCTTGGGGGGTGGGTGGATAAATGGAGAGGGAGGGTCTTGAAGACAGTGTTGTAAAGTGCTTGATTGCCAGGTGAGTTTTTCGAATCGAAAGGGACCGTCTTTAATCTGGTTTCAGTGGGTTTGCCTCATGTGTGCGTGTTCTGTGGTCCCTTGGGTGGGGGGTGGGGGGGAGTGCAGTTGGGTGAAGGATCACTGCTCTATCACCTCCTCTCAGGTGGGGAGAAAACCTCCAGCAGTGTCTGGTAGGAGCAAAAAACCCTTCTCCCACATTGTTGCTTGGGCAGGAGTTTAGCTTTTGGAAAGGAAATTTCTCCTCCTTCTCCATTTCCCTTCTGGGTGCATTAGTTGGGTTACTGAACGTGGAGACCCCGGGCTGGAAACCCCTCCCTGCCTGGCTTTGCGGAGTGGTGCTGCTGGAAGGAGCTCAGCCTGCTCCTAATGAATGTTCCTCTTGTATCAGACAGCTTTTCTTTGATTGTTTCTATTCGTTGGGGGTTTTTTTTCGGGGTTGTTTTTTTTTCATTTTTGTAATTTGTCAGCTCTTCAAAGCCCTTCACCAAATCCTTTAAGTCTCTGGATAGTTCGCTGAAAGAATTGGTATTGAAGCGGCGGTGATTTACCGTGGTCTGTGCCCTGTGATTACATGGGGTTCTGCTGCTTCTGCCGGGGTGAGGGACGGTTTTTGGAGCTAGAAACGAGCCTGAGCAGTAACTGTTCTCACCAGGTTGTTTCAGGGGAGTTTTCTTCTGGATTTTTCCACTTGCTCGGTGTCAGTCGCTGCCACAGTGGGCTGTGCCAGTGAACGCTGACTGGGAGTGTCGAAGGAACAGTTGGAGAAGGAATCAAAGGTGTGATGCCATGGAGCATGGATTCACTGGGCTCCCAGAAGGGTTCTGGCCAATGGTCAGTGCTGTCCTGGCTCCAGAGAAGGATCATGACTATCCTACCTGGAATGGCCCATCCCTGGAGGGGTTCAAGGCCAGGCTGGATGAGGCTTTGAGCAACCTGGTCTGGTGGGAGGTCTCCCTGCCCATGGCATGGGGGTTGGCAGTCGATGATCTTTATGGTCCCTTCCAACCCAAACCATTCTAGGATTCTGTGATTCTATGAATGGGGACAACTGGCGATGGGGACTGGGGCTCAGCATCGTCCCACAAGCTGGTGTTCTCAGTGCCTGGCAGTAGGAGCTGCAAAGGGGCAGTGAGGGCATGGGACAGCAGGAGTCGCTGCCTTTTCTCTAGCCCACATGGCCACAGGAGGGGACCCAGTGCCTACTACTTCCTAAACTCTTTCAGAGGGAGGAACCCCACTGCACAAAAGTTAGAGGATCCTCTGCCTGCTGGGGCTGGAAGCAGCTCCCTGCCCTCTCTGGGCTGTATGAAACCCATAATCTTGTACAAAACCCTGTTAAAGCACAAAAAAACACCCAACCCACCCCATTTAGTGTCCCCAAGGCCTGTTGGGTGTTGGTGGCCTGGGGTGCTGTGCTGGGGTCTGGCTCTCCAGCCACCCTGGCACAGGCAGGGGGTCAGAGCCCCCTGCTTCTGCCTGCACAACCCCTGCTCCCGTGGATTGCCCTCTGGGCTCGCATTGCTGCTCCTAATGTGTGTGCCTGGAAAAATATGTAAGTATTTGCAGCAGATAAATAAAGCAAATTGGTGAGGAGAGGGAGATGCACGGAAAAGAGGTCGACAACCAATAAATCGTGGTGTTGGTTTGGGGCTGTGGGAGCTGAGCTGCAGGTTTTATCGGTGCGGTGCCTGGGGCAGGGAGGTTGCCTCATGCCTCTCCTGTGGTCCAGGGGAGCCTTTGGCACCCACCACCACCACGACCCTGCACCCCAACTGCGAGCCCAGCTGCTGGGAGACGCTGGATCCTCTGCCTTGGGATGGCCTGGATGCCCACCTGGGCCCACTGTTATTAATTAAGATAATTATTCAGCTTAATGTGCTGCTGCAGGCCAGCTCATTTTTTGCTGTAATATTGAGCAGCACAGACAAGCCTCAGAGGTATGAGGACGGGTGCCACAAGTCTTAGCAGCTGTGGAGAATGTCATTATTGTAATTGGGGGAGGATTAAAGGGTTGAGCTAATAACGCATTTTCTTAATAAAGCATTTGTAGGTTGTGGGCAGTGGGGTCTGTTCCCTGCTTTAACCTCTTCTGATTTTTTTTTTTGGTTGGTTGGTTGGTTGGGGTTTTTTTGACCCTGGGTGTTAAAGTTTGGGGGCAGTGGTATCATCACTGTTGGCTTTTGGGCTAAATGTGGCTTTCTGGGAGCCGGGGTGAGGAAGCAGCACAGACCCCAGGCAGTAACTGTGAGGCTCGGAGCTGCTGGAGGCAATGGCAGGGGCACCTGCCGAGGTGACAGGAGCCTGGTGGTTTTGTCTGGCTCATCTGTGAGCTCTTGGCTCATCGAGCCACACGTTCCCCTGCTTGCCCGGGGAGGTGGTTGTGTGCCAGCAGCACCGCGTGGGACCACGGGGGCAGCCCCGAGGGTTCGGAGGTGGTGGGAGATCTCCTGTATGAGGGAGATGCTAAAACCTCCCCAAGGCAGGGGTGGCCAGAGCAGCGCTGCAATGGGGAGCCAGAGGATGGAGCGTGGCTGGGAAGATCCTTGGTGTGGAGTTTTGGGCAGGACACGGGGCTGATGCGCCCGCTGCTGCCTGTGCTGCGGGTGCCAGGCCAGGCTGCGGCAGGGAGGCAGCGGAGCGTGCGGGGAGAGAGACCAGCCTTCACAGCACCTCTCGTTGGGACGTGTTTTCTTGTCTCTGATTGTAAACAGATTTGACTAAAGAGGTAAATTAGAAGTTAATTAGAGGGAACATGATTGATGAGGCACTCTGGTGCTGGGGAGGTTGGAAACTTTTACTCTGAGAGAAAGGAGAGGGGAGGGTGTTCTGCAGCAGGAGCATTGCCCTTCACCCCCACACTTCTCCATGCTCCCCTGGGATGTGGTGCTGGGGCTTCTGCTCCCCCAGGGATGCCCAAGGCTGCAGGGAGTGGCTGCTCAAAGAGGGGATGTGAACCCATCACCTGGGCATCAGGGCTCTGGGAGGGCACTGATCTGCTCTGGGTACCGGGTGCACAAGGCTGCTGAGCACCAGCGCAGGATTTGGAAAGCAGCAAGGGACAAGGGAGATGCTGTCCCTGATTTGCAGGGCCATCGGATTCCCCTGTGCTCCATGTGGATGCTCACGCTGGTGGGGTTTGCCCTGGCCCAGGTCTTCTTTAGGCCAGGGCTGGTCTGGGCTCTCCTGGAATGAGTCCTGGTGTGGGAAGGAGGAGGCAGATGGATGGTTACACCAGTCCCGTGGTGGGTAATGGGGTGGGAGCCATGGTGCAGGTAGCTGATGGCACCAGGGAAGGTGCTGAATCCCAGCTGCGGAAGCGCTGGTTTCCTCCTGCTGGGAACAGCAGGAGCTGGTGGCACTTCCCCGTGGCCGCAGGAGACCGGCACCGTCCTCACCGTGTGTCTGAATCCATCTCCAGCTCCGCTCCCAGCTGAACCTCTCTAAACAGGGAGAAATGAGCACAAATCATGACTGAGGAATATCTCTTGACATCCCGGTAGAGAGACCCAGGCTCCACTAAATACAAAGAATCACTGTCAAAATTGGGAAACAAACCTTCAGCAGCACAAATAAGTCACTTAAACTATTGATTTTTTTTTTATTATTCTCTTTTAAGATTTTTTTTTTTCTTTTAAGACCTGGGTTTCAGGGGAGGCTTTTCTTGTATGGCAGTAAATAATCTGGAAGGGAAAAGAGTCGTTGGTTTGGGGTTTTGACTTGTTAGGGTTTGGGGTTTTTTTGTTATGTTCGATTTGTTTGGTCCCGAAAACACTAGTTTGGAAAGAGGAAAGTGTTCCTGAAGTGATTGACACCTGTGGCAGCGTTTCTCTCCGTTGGGAACCTGGTGGTGGGTTCTGCAGAGGAGGAAGGAGTTAATGGACTGGAAATGGGTATGAATTGTGCTCCGAAGAAATAATTCTTTTCAAGTCATTTTCTTCTGAGTTTTATGCTTTTGGATAACCTTGCCCTTTGTGGGGGCTGCTCCAGGCAGAGACCTGTGACTCCTGAGGCTTTTACATGCTGGGGGGAGGTTCCCACCACTTTTCCCTATGCGGTGCTGGAACCACCAGGGCGAGGGGCTGTGGGGCTGCAACTGTCCCTGTGGGGGTGGGGAGACAGACTCGCTGCATTTCCATGGCCCAGGGATTTTTTCCCTGTCCTTGGGGCCCCAGTTTTCTCCCAGGTGGGTTGTGCCATCAGGAGGGTCTGTGCTGGTAGCGGAATGAGGAGCCCATGGTGGTGCCAGAGTCTGAACCCCGCAGCTGGTGTGTCCGGGAAGGTTTTCTTCTGTAGCCAAAACCCTCTCCTAGGCCTGCCTTCCTGCTTGATTTAATTTTTTTGAATTATTTTCTGTCATTACGGCGCGGTTGGGTGGTGGTGGCTCACCTGAGCTCCCACCTCGCTGCCTCCCCTGGCTGTTTCACATCGAGGGTTTTTCAAATGGGCTCTGTCTCCGTGGCTTATTGAGCCCAGGATGATTTGTGGAGGAGAAGGCTGTAGTGTTGGCTGGCGGTAGCATTGTTTTCCTGCAGCGCACGCAGACCTTTGCAAATAATCTAATAATGCAGGAATGTCAAACTTCAGCTGTGGAAGGAAATCCTTTTATACAGGGATTGTCAAGTCTCTAAACAAGTATCAGAAATGAGCTCGGTATCAATGTGGAGGGTGTTTATTCTGCCCGTCAGAGAGATGAACAACCCAATCCACTCTCCCAGGCAGCTGTGGATTTGAGCTTTGGCTCATGGACCTTGGGAGAGCTCCGTTCCCAGCCCCGCAGCTCAGGGGGATGTGGGACCCGCTGCCCCTGGGGGAGCATCAAGGGCGAGAGCAGCTGCAGGCAGCAGGGACCAGAGATCAAACATGCTGCTGAGCCTCGGGGTGCTCCCCCCCCCCCTGCCCTAGCCCCAAACCCTTAAAAAAAGTGAATTTCAAAATAATTCATGAGGCAACCATCAGCACTTCAGCAGCTCAGAGGTTTTTGGGATTTATTTATTTATTTATTTATTCTTCCCTGGATACCTTAACTGAAGATGCTGTTTCTGGGCAGCTCTGCTATTGAAAGAAAACTCGGGGTTTGGGTGCTGTCGGAATGAATATGAGTGTTGCTCCGTTGCCAGCAGGAAGGGATTGACCCATCTCGGTTTGGTTCTGGGTGTCTTTGGGGAGTGCTGGGACGGGGCGGTGTCACCAGGGGACAGTCCCTGTGTGCTGGCCATGGTGAGTGGACCCTCCCATCGGCCCCATGGAGTCTGGGTCCTCCTGGGGCCTTGGTCAGGGCAATCCTCTGAGAGGTGCCACTGATGGGGCTGGGTCCCTCAGACCCTTCCAGCCCCTCCTCTAGCTCTTCAGAGCTTCACTGCAACCTCCAGCTCCACGGGTTTGCCTTTGTCACAAAACATCACCCTGGGTGTGCAGCCCAGGGACAATGTGCACATGAACCTCACAGATGCACAAGTGGGGTCATGGCAGACACGGTGTCATTGGGGTCTTTGGGGTGTCACTGCGTGGAAACAGCATCTTGCAGGTGCCCACCCTGATAGCAGAACCCACAGCACCTGCAAAATTAACCAGTAGGCAGGAAAGCTGGTGCTAACGGAGATAAGAAACGTTTCATCCTGGAGAGCAAGTCCCTGGGCATGTTTGGCTGGAAGAGGAGCCCTGCGAAGGAGGTGCCAGCTATTTCAGAGCCGTGGCAAGAGTGCAGATAAGGGACCTCATTACGCAGCGAGTGCCGGTGTCTATCTGGTCTGGGAGCTGCTGGCTCTGCTCTCGCTTCTGTGTGCGAGTGACCTTCCCTCCTATCCCTGTCAGACACACAGGGGTTCACCAGGGCTGCGCAGCTGCGGCAGCAGACGGCATCTGCTCTGGGCCTTTTCGCTGATGAATTAAAATTGAGGAGGAAAATTAAACCTTCCGAGCGCGCCAGAGATGCGTGGATGCTTGGCTCTTCCCCGTCTGCTGGGCCCCTGCACGGACCCAGTGTCTGTTTGTCATCCTGCTGCGGCGGCAGAAAATCAGCTGGAAATGGGAGTTAATTCAGGCTCCGCATCTGGAGGTGTTCCCAGCCCCGAGAGGAATTGATGCTCTCTTTGCTTCCTCGTGGCATGATTTAAATATCTCTGATGATACCCAAGAAGGTCCTGGCAGGTTACAGCCATTGAGGTGCTGTCACGCAGCCTCAGCACTTGCCATCTGGTGGGGGCCTGGCGGGGGGCTGTGCTACCCCCATGCTGGGGGCACAGGATCTGGGCCTGGGATGGGACCCCTGCCTGGGATGTGCAGTCCCCTCTGAGTGACATCCCTGGCACGTGCTCTGGCTGCACCCACGGGTGGGCTCCTCACAAAATGAGGGTGTCAGGTCCAAGGAGCACTGTCTGTAGATGCCATTTCAGCATGGGCTCATTTGGGTCCCCTCCCTGGCTGGTGGCAGAGGTGGGACCCTGGGCTGTGCAGCAGCCATGAGACTGGGCTGCCCAAACTGCAGGGCTCGCTCGTGCTCGGCCTTCGCTTCTTCTTCCTCTTGCACTTGACCCTGTGCATCGCCCCCATATTTCAGTGTGCAGGTATTTTGCCTCTGTGCACGGCTCTGGGTGATCTGGTGCTGGCCTAAGGAAAGGGTCACTGCTCAGAGCACAGGTTCTGTCCCTGGGATCCCACTGCATGGGGGCTGTTCCTCTGTGGCTACAGCCGGGAGTTGCCCAGACCTGGGCAGCCGGTGACTCCTGAAGTCCATCAGCATCCTCCTCCCGCTCCTTCCCGATGCTACGCAGCTTCTGCTGGCTCCTGGGAGCTTTCCCTTGGCAAGCCCAGGGCCCACTGCTGCTCTCTTGCTGTCCCAAAGCAGGACCCTCTGAACCCATCCAGCCTCAGCTGCTGGGCTCCCGGCTCCTCCATTCCCGCTGCTCCCTCCATCCCTCAGCTTTTAACTCTAGAGGGAGTAATGAACTTGGGCAGAGATCAATGCTCTGTGCTCTCATCTGGGCTTTGTCCTGACGTGCGGAAAATACCGCAGAAGGTAGAACTTTTTTTAAAACTATCGATTTGTAACACAGGTATGAGGCAGCGCAGCTGCTGCAGTTGTGTGTGGGGCTCTTTTCGGCCGAGCCAGGGGACCCTGCCTCTCAAGGCAGTAATGGGAAAAATACTCTTGCTCTTTCTGCTGGAGGAACCCTGCTGAGAGAAGGGCAGAAGAAATACAGTTTGTATTTTCAAGTCCAATTTAAAGAATCTCTTTGTAGCAAGCATCTGTCATCTTATGGCAGAAAACACCTGCAAAAAAAATCTGATTCTTACTGTTTATCTAGAGAGCAAATATCCCTCAGATTGCCATGTAGCGCACAGATAATATCGTGTGAGTGAAGTCTGTGTCTCTGCCTTCCCTCCAGCGATGAAGCTTGGTTGTTTAGGTAGGAGATATACTGCCTTCAGGCTCCTCTTTACATTTTTAGACTTTTCAAAATAGGTGTGTAAATTGTAGAGGCTGTGGTGCCGTGGTTCTGATCTGCTGCAGATTTGGGGAAGGGCTGGTGCTGTGGGTGGGTTTGACCTCTAGATTTGTACAGCTGAAGGGAGATCAGGATCTTGCCCGTTAGATTAAATGCTTTTTGTGGCGGGAGCAGGTTTACACTTCCCAGCCTGGCAGGTTGGATGTATGGATCAGCCCTTTCTCCTGCTGGGAAGGTCGGTGTGGGAGCTCCTGCCCCCCTGTGCTGCGACCTCCAGCCAGGCCCCGAGGGCAGCTTTGAGCCCACAGGTACCCAGGTTCTAGGTTTCTCATTTTGAGATGTATCTTGCACAGTTTGGGGTGACGATCCCTGACCCACACGGGTGGTTGTGCCATTGCTCTTCTTTTAACGTTAAAAAAAAAAAAAAAAAAGGAAACCACCCCCAAATAAGCCATTTCACTCCTCTGTATCACCTGGTGGGGGGGCAGGGGGAGGGGGAGCTCCTGTCCCCCCTCCCAGTGCTGCAGCAGGAGCCCCAGGGGCACCCGAGGAGCGGGCCGAGGCTGCAAGGAACTGATTAACGCTTCTAATTATCCCATCATCTTCTTTCTCCAATAAATCATTTATTTTCGTGGAGGGAGAGGTGAGGTGCATTCATTGGCCTCGCTTCTCACCCCCCACCCCTCCCCGGGGAGTGAAACGGGGGGTGGCGGGTGTTGCTCCGGGCACCGCACCCCCCGGGTATCACACCGCATCCCACAGGCACAGCACCCCCTGGGCACAGCACCCCTTGGGCACACCACCCCACGGGCATCACACCGCACCCCCCGGGCACCGCATCCCCAGGGCACAGCACCCCACGGGCATTGCGCCGCATCCCCCGGCCACCGCATCCCCCGGGCACAGCACCCCCTGGGCACATCACCCCACGGGCACCGCATCCCCCGGCACCGCTCCCCGCAGGGGCCCGGTTCGGGTGGCGCCGCGACGGCGGCAGGCGCTGTCCCGGGTGCTGAAGCCGCCCCCGCCGGTACCGGAGGCGCCCGGGGGTCGCGGGGAGCCGGGGCGGGTAAGGATCCCGGCGGAGCCACCCTTCCCCGCGTGGGCGTCGTGGGCGCGGGTAGGGCGGTGAACCTGCCCCCGCGTGGGCGCGGTGTTGCTGGGGGTCCCTATGGGGCCGTGCGTGGGGTTTG
>VXBJ01007342.1:469328-482726 GCA_013400055.1 Nycticryphes semicollaris
TGTATCATGGCTGCTCTGCCATGGCCAGGGACAGGGTACTGAGCTGGGTGAGGGGCAGCCAGGGATGGGGGGTGAATCCACCTGTGTGGAAGGGACTTGTCCCCTCCGGTGAGTGTGTCCAGTCTATTTGGCTGGGGAAGGGTTTGGGCACTCCTGGTGACCCTGCTTGCGTGGCTGGTGGCATCGTCCCTCACTGGGGTGGTGGCACGTCCCTGCAGGCATCTGCAGCCTCCTCGCTCTGTCTCCTGCAGCCCTCTTCACCGAGACCCCCCACGACATGACAGCCCAGGCAGGCGAGGACGTGGAGATGGCGTGCTCCTTCCGAGGCAGCGGCTCCCCCTCCTACTCCCTTGAGATACAGTGGTGGTATGTCCGCAACCACAAGGACTGGACGGACAAACAGACGTGGACTTCCAACCAGGTAATGCCCCTTGTCCTCCCCCTTTGACAGCAGCATTGGGAGGCAGAGCCCTTCCCCGTACTCACCCAAGGGGCTTCACTTGCAGCAGCTGGTGCGGTGCAGCAGGGACTCCATCCCACAGCAGTGTCCCCAGCACTTACCAGACCTGCAAACAGCAGAATCTCACTCCCCTCTGCTCTGTGCTTGTGGGGAGAGCAGACTCTGGGGGTCTCAGGCCCACAGGTGGGATGCACAGTGTCCGGCTGCACTGATGATGCTCAGAGGCACAGGGCCGGCAAGGATGGATTGTCCTGGCCGCCCTTCCCAATTAGCCAAGGGCCACGTGGTCCATCCCCTGGGACTGATCCCAAAGGCTTTGTCTTTGTGCTTGTGCTTTCTCCCATCTCATCACAAACCCATCCCCTTGCATCGCTCCCTGCATCCTCCACCACTCCTGCCCTCCCTTGTTTTCCCCATTTCCGCGTGTATCGGTCTCGGCAAACAGCTGTCTCTTTATTTCTCTTTCTGTTCACACAGAGATAAGGGCCAAATAATGGGAAGGCAGCTTTAGGTATTTTAATGAGCCGTTATTATTGTGTCTTTGGCAGAGCTGCTACTGGTATTACCATAAATTGAGAGAAGCATCGGGGAAGTACTGCCACTCAGGAGCACTGCTGGGGAGGGGGTGGGAGGGGGGGCTGCAGGGCATGGGGTGGCAGGGCAAGGGGTGGTAGGGATGCCCGGTGTGGGGAACAGGCTCTGTGGTACAGCGGGGAGCCCCCACGCCTGGGCTTTGGTGCTGCCAGTGGCTGCTGAAGGGGACTCAGGCTTCTTCCCAGTGTGCCAGCAGATCTGGGAAGGTTTATGGCAATTGGGGCAGGTGCTGGCTGTGAGGGGGACAGAGTTGCTGGAGACAGGGCTCACTGCCACAGCGGTGAAGCCATAGGGAGAGGGGGTCTTTTCACAGCCCCCCAGTCACGGGGAGCACCTGCTGATGGAGCTGAGCTGTGATGGGGGACACACAGGTGAGCACCCAGCTGCCATGGTGCTCCCATGCTGCTGTCCCCTCCCTTTCCCAGTTGCCCCATGCAGCTCCCATCTGCCTTGGATGCCCGGTTTTGCTGGGGGTGAGCAGCCCCCTTCTCCCTTCTCCCTCTTCCTCTTTGCTTGGGGCAGCCATCCTGGGGGTGGGCAGGGGTCTGGTGGGCTCCTGCCTGCTCCCAGCCAAGCCGATGGTTTCCCTTCCTTCTCTGGTCTCCCTCCCCATCTCAATCTTCTCCACAGCTGAAAACATCGCCGCAGGAGGAGCCAGGGAAGGATGCCACGAAAATAAGCGTGAGTTTGGCTAATGGCTCTTGCAGGGGCTGCAGCGGAGGGCTCGGCTGGAACGTTCCCCTGCGGTGCCAGCACTCAGCATTGCATGGAGCTGGGGTGGGCAGGAGGGTCTTCTGGGGTTTGTGTCTCCATGGGGTGCCCTGGACAAGGTGTCCTGGGAGGTGGGGAGGTCCTGGGAAGTGGTGGGAATGGGAGCTGGTCCTGCCAGAGTCGCCATGCATGGGCTGGCAGTGCTGGAATGGGTGGGCTGGATCCTCCCCAGCTCAGCACTGGGAGCAGCCAGGACGAGGGGCAGCTGCCCCTCTCCCCTGACCAGGACTTGGGGTCACAGCCTGGACCCTGAGCCCCATCCAGCTCCTGTTGGCATCTGAGGAACACATTTACACTAAGGAGAAAATAATCTAATTTAGTCACTGAATTAGCATCCCAAAGCCATTTAGGCTCACGTGAGCAGAATGAGGAGACACTAATCAGTTAAATAAAATAACCACTCTCAGCCTCCTGCTGTCAGGGCTGTGCTGCCCCCCCACCTGCTGCTGGCCCTCCCCACCTTGGGGGGCTCTGCATTTGGGGGTGCCACAGATGTGGAACAATATTGGAAAGGTCTTCCCGCCATCACCTCTGCCCTGGAAGCCTCCTCTGGTTCTTCTGTTTTCCCTTGCTGAGTTAGCAATGGGGCTTGCCATGTACCCACAGATCCTTGGGGCCAGGTGCCCCTGGTGCCCAGGACTGGTTCTGCCTGAGTCTCATCCCTGGGAAATGCCAGAGTCACTTACAAAGGTGAAAATTCCAGGAAACTTCACAATGCAGGGCATCGCCTCTCATCTCCCATCTGTGGGGATCAGCACGTGTAGATTCTCTGCCGGTAATGACTCCCCCATGGGGACCACATCCCCTTTGATCTGTTCATGTTGTGGCTTTTGAGGTTTCAGCCCTGTTTGTCACCATTCCTGTGATGGGGCATCGTGATGCACCCACAATCCATGTCCAAACTCTAGCAGGTGCCTTCAAACTCCTCGCTGGGGTGCTGTGACTTGCTGCCCCCTGAGCAGGGGCTGCTTCCAGGGTGGCCAGAGCCCCTGGGGATGATGTTGCCCACTGCAGGGAGCAGGACCTGACAGGAATCATTGGAAACCACTGCTTGCATGGTCCAGAAGTGCTGCTGGACCCCATCCCCGTCCCACCCCATCACTGCTCCTTGGGCACAGCACTTTGCCCTCACCCTGGTGAGGATGTTTGGGTCCTGATGCCAACCAGGTTCATGGCTGGTGGCCAAATCCTGCGCTGGGCAAGGACACGTGGCTGTGAGCTGGTGGGTGGTGGTAGAGCCAAGGGATGGCCTGTCCCATAGCATGGCCAGCGCAGCTGCACGGAGCCCAGACTGGGTGGCAAGAGGAGTCGAGGTGGGTGTTGGGGATGCAGAGCCCTCCCGGGGCCAGCACACCCGCTCGGCTCGGCCGTTGCATTTTTTCAGCATAATTAGGCAGTTAATTGCACGCTGGAATGTAATTGATGCGTGTGCATGCGTAACCAGGATTTATTTTGAAGTGCTTGGGGTGCAACTCTTCTGCCATCCCCTCCAGAGCAAGCCAGCAGGGAGAGGCTTGAGTTTCAAACTTTTGTTGTCGTCGTTATTTTAAAAGTCCTTGATTATTAAGTGTTTATGGAATGGAGGAGATAAATGAGACACCCCCACGAGCGGTTCTGATAAAATGTGTGTTACAGCCGTGGAGGCAATTGACTGAGAACAAACGGCAGCGTCAAACAGTGCGAGTCGATGTAAATCATATGCAGAAACCACCGCGTCAGGCACCCCCTCGGCCATTTTTTATCCACCAAAACACACTTGGTGCCGGAGGTGCTGGCTCTGGCTCTGCCCGGAGCCACTGCGCTTTTTGAGGATGCGGAGAGGGAAACCGCCGCTGCCCTTTGCCGTGAGCTGGCAAACACGATGGGTCTGGATTTATTTTTCACCCTCTTGAATTATTTAAACCCTCTGTTTTGCTGCCAAGCAGTGGTACGTTGTAGGGCCAAGCTGGGGCTGGGCACTGCCGTGGCCGTCTGTCTGTCCTGGCCCACGTGGGGGTCTCCCCCAGTTCCTGTGAGGCAGCAGGGTCTGTCACTGCCCTGCCCAGGGCTGGAAAGCCGTGAGTGTTATGACCACGCATAAAATTATCCCTCCTGCTCATAACTGAGCCATGGGCTGAGGCTCAGTGACCTGCTGGGCACCGGCTCCACCGCCACCAGTGACACCAGCCAATTGGGGGTTTCTTTTATTAGTTCTACATTTCCCAGCCATTAATTTCCATAAGTGTCTTCTTGCTCTTCCGACACAAAGGGGAAGCTCCTTTTGAAGCTCCTGTCCGGTGATGGCCTCAGTGCCCTGGCACACTCACCCTCTCACCCTGGCAGCTCACCGCCCTCCCTCCCTACAGCTCCTTGCCCCCCACCCTCCCAACCCATCTTGGGCACAGCTTGTGGCCTGCCTTGGCCTGTCCCCCATCCTGGACTCTCCTTCCCAGCACTTCAGGATGGGTGCAAGTGGGTTCTGATCAGCCCCAGAGCCACTCACTCACTGGGGTGGCCCTGGCCGTGATGTGCAGCGCTGGCCACCTCGCAGCAGTCCGTGGTGTGTGTGGTGGCCAAACGCAGCTGCTCACGTGTGCTCACATGCGCTTGCGTGTGCTCACATGTGGCTGCATGTGAACGCACCGACTGCCCCAGTGGCTGTAGCAGCTCAGGATCCCCGTCCCCGTGCTGCTGCCCGAATTTCAGCTCTACCTCTTGGGCTGGGAGGTTGTGGCTCTTCGGTTGTGGCTCCCAGCCCCGTTTCTAAACACCATAAAATCTTCAGCTAACAAATGCAGCGGCAAGTAGAAAAATGGCCTTTGCCATCCAGTGTGATTATAGGGAACAGAGCCAGGGGCCTCGGGGCGGGTTATAAATCTGATTTATTGACCCAGCCCAACAGCAGCCACAGCTCTGGCTAGTGAGTAAGTCTTAAATTTCATTGGGTGATAAATACTGAGAGCGAATCAATTTGGTAGAAAAGCTAATTAGCCGGCGTGGTTCCGCATCGATCTCCAAGCCCTGCGTGGCCGGGTGCGCACCAGGGACTCCATCATCCCATGGTCCAGGGCTGGGGCCGGGGTTCCCCCGTGCCGATTGTCCAGCTTTTGCCCAACTTTGCCACATGGCTGGGGCGCAGTGTGGTGACATGCAATGAGGGGTGGCACTGACCTGGGTGTCTGGGGGTCCTGGGAGCCACCTGACCGCCTGTCTGCCCCACCGCAGGTGGTGAAGGTGGTTGGCAGCAACATCTCCCACAAGCTGCGGCTGTCGCGGGTGAAGCCGGCGGACGAGGGGACATACGAGTGCCGGGTGATCGACTCCAGTGATGGCAAAGCTCGGCACCACAAGGTGAAGGCGTACCTGCGGGTGGAGGCAGCGGGGGGCATGGGGCACCCCCAGGACACCCAGCTGCAGGGCGCCCCACTGCCTGACCCCGCCGCGCCAGGCTCAGCCCATGCGCATCACCATCACCACCACCACAAAGCTGGGAAGGAGCTGAAGAAGCGCTCGGTGGACACCTCCTGCGTGCTGTAGGCAGGCGGTGCCGGGGGGATGCTGGAGCCCCCCACTGCCCTGGACTCAGCGGAGCCATCAAGTGTCCCGGACCCCCTGCCAGAGACTAGCCCCACCACCCCATCTTGCCCACTGCCCCCTACCACCTCCTCCTCCCGTCGGTCACCGCCGGCTCGGTTTCTTCCCCAGCCCTGTGGCACAGCGGTGCCAGGGCTCGGTGTGGGAGCAGGACCATATCTGTTCTTGGGGGGGCATCGCTGGGACCGTGCCCAGGGCTGGGACATACACCCACACATGGTGGTCCCCACCCCAGTGGCCCCATGCAGGGGGTACCCCGCTGCTTGCTGCCACAGGCCACATTGCACCCCAGCTTTGTGTGCCCAGTGGAGGCCCCCCCTGCCCATGGGACCCTCCCTGCCTTCCCTCGTGCTTTGCAGAGCCACCCCTCTGTTCCCGTAGGAGGCCCAGTTTAGTTGCTCCCTTCCAGCCCCGCAGTGCATATATATAAGTTCCATCATCCATCTCACAGACCGTGTATATTGCCTCTCCCTGCCCCCTGCCTGCCCCAAAGCCACCCACGCACGTCGAGGCCTGAGCTCAGCAGAGGAAGGACGGCACGGCACGCTCCTGGCACAGTCATGGCACTGCGGGATGTGCCATGGCATCACCCAGCCGGTCCCGTGGTCTGTGTGTGCCCAGGGAGCTGTGCCATCAGAACTGGCCTGCTTTCACCCATTTCTGCTCCCAGCCCTTTGCATTTCATGGAGGAAGAGCAGCTTGGCCATCAGCTCTGGCTGCCCTCACGCCGGCCCTGCTGCCATGGCGGCTCTTGGTCCCCTGCTCCCAGCCGAGCTCCCCTTCCTCCTGCGCCATGGCACCACGCTGCCCTGGGCAGGGACCGGCTCATGGGCTCCCACGTCACAGTGCAAATGGCAGAGCCCATCCCTTGTGCCCCCTCCCGGGTAAACACTGCCACTGGGGATGGGTCCCCGGGGAGGGAGAGGGGGGTCCCAGGTCTCCCCGTCCAGGTGCCAGGCGCTGTTCCCCTACCACCACTCGTCCTCACCACCATGCCTGCCGCCACCAGACCTGCTGCAGCTAATAAAGCTCTTTAAACGAAGCCTCTGCAGATCTGTGATGTCTCTCCCTGGCACAGTGAGGGGACGTGGCTTTGTCACTGTCTTGGCTAAAAAGGGGCCACAGCTGGGGCTCCCCCCAGGGGCTGCTGGGCACTGGGCTGGGGCTGGGTGAGAATGGGGATGGGGATGAAGATGAGAATGGGCATCATTGCCCACAGCTGAGGGCTCAGAGCATTTAAAAGCTGCAGCTGGGGAGGTCCCTGTCCTGCCTTGGAGCTGGGTGATGCTGTCCTGTGCGTGTAGGAGCTGGGTCTCAGGTGGGCAGGGGCTTCTCCACACCATGGCCATGGGGTGCCAGCTGTAGTGGGTGGGCTGCTGGGGGTCTGGGCCCTCTTTGTGCTGCCATGGACCAGCTTCAACCCCTTCCTGTGTGTGTGGAGGGAAGGCCTCACCTCTGGTCAGGAGGGAGGTTGGGGTCCTCAAAGTGGGTGTGCTGGCTGTCCCCCAGGGCTGTGTTCCACCCCATAGCAGGAGAGGAGCTCCCAGCACTGGCAGTGTCTGGCTTGGCCCCAGCTGCCAGGAGTCCCCACCCCGGCTGCTTTGCAGTTTATTAATCCCTGGAGCTCCATAGCACTCACCTCTCGCTTTGCTGATATGAAGTGATTTGTCATGTGTTAGAGTAACAAAAGCAAAAGCCGCTGGCCCGGTGTCAGCCAGTGCCGGCGGCAGAGGAAGGGCACAGAGTGGCTGGTGACTACTGGATGCAGCCAGAGCCAGGCTCCCCTTTGCCCCCCGCTGTGGCTCTCACCTGCGGAGCCATGGTCTCAGGGGGAGCAAAAGGCACAGGAGCCTGTAGACAGGCAGGGTGCTTCATCCAGAGAGAAATATCAAGCAGTGGGGGGGCAAAGGGAGCCGGGGTGGTGTTGGAAATGCTGTTTTTGCCATGGGCAGTAAGAGCTGCTGTGCCGTAGCTCTCTCCCCGGCAGAGCTGCGGGGGTTTGTGCTGCACTTGGGTGCTCCTTGTCAGGGAATGGTATCGCTGCGGGGTGGGGGGAAGAGAGGGAGCAGGAGGCATCGGCCACCGGTGCAATAAAAACCCGCCTACGGAGGTGGAAAGAGAAGAGCCGGAGGTGGAAAGAGAAGAGCCGAAGCTGCACTGGCGAGGGTAAAAGGCTGCAAATCACCTCAAACGGAGAGTAAACAAATTGCTGTGAGGTGTGGTAATTTGCAAAACCTAGAGGCGAGCTTTAAAAATAACGGGTTTTATTAGAAGAGATTAATTTTGCTGAGTTTATATGAAACCTCAGAAGGGGAGTCAGAGAGGAGGACTCTGCCGGGTCTGTGTGCAGGAGCCACAGCCCTGCGGTGGTGCCTGACCTGAGGAAGGGGTTGCACATGGGACTGTGTCCCCAACCCCAGAGTGCAAGAGTCTCCCCACGTTCGTAACTGGGTTTGTGCAGAGAGGAGGTGGCTGGATGTGGGTTTCTTGGCTCCTCGTCCCCAGGAGGGTGGCTGGAGTGGGGTTACCTGGCTGGCATCCCATCTCTGTGCCTGGGAAGGGCCATGCCTCCCAAGTGGGGGGACAGATGCTTGCTGGTGCCAAATCTCCTTCTGGGACAATAAAGGTGCTTGATGGGCTGGAGCTGGGCACCCCTCCTGCACCCTGGGGTGCTGCCCCCCAGCTCCTCCTGGAGCCCATCGGGTTGGGGGCTGTTCAGGTGCCAGGCTGGGGAGGAGGGTGTGGGCAGGGCAGCTGAGAAGCCCCCAGGGCTCGCTTGCAAATGGGCTGAGCTTAATATGCAAGTCACTGCTGGGGAGGAACCAGCCTCATGAAAATGCCATTTCCACGCAGTCACTCTTCTGGCCATTATCCTGCTTCAGACAAAAGCAATTTACTCTGCCTGTAATAAAGCAGGGGTGATAACGAAGCTGAGAAGAGCCGTGACAGGCAGCTGTGTGACAGGCCAGCCTCACCCCTCTACCCACACTGAGCCACTGGCTGGGGATAGCAGCTGTGGGGAAAATCTCTGGGAGAGCCAAGAAGCTTGGAGAGAGCAGTGGGAGAAACTGGTGCGAGGACTTTGGTGAAGGTGGTTGTGCCAGAGGCCTGGCTGGGGGATGTGGCTGGTTCCTGAGCTTTAGGGTATGCACCAGTGAAGAGCAGCAGCTCCAGTGCTGGGAAGGGGCATCACAGTGGGTCCTGCCCTGACCCTGGGGGCTGTCATAAGGACCTGAGCACCCTGGTCCCTGCTATTGCCAGGGCAGTGACCCACTGTCTTGGTACAATGTGCCACAGCAGCCCCTGAGGCTTCTCAGCATCTCTCTGGAAGCCCAGGCTCATGCCCAACCAGTGCCACCCCTGGCTCAGCAGTGGGGGCTCCATCAGCCCCAAAATCGAATGGCTGCATTATGGGGTCCCCAGGAAGCCCGTGCTGGAGTGGCAGCCCAAGGCCCCTTTCCCAACAGATGCAGCTGATGCCAGTTGTTCCAGCTCCATTACATGGAGATGATGGTAATTAAGAGAACTTTTCTAATTCCTCTCCTGTTGCCACAGCCCTCCTGCTGTCTGTACTGTCCTGCTGAGAAGTGGCAGACGTTGCCTCTCTTGCTCAGTCTGTGCTCGGGAGGGCTGGTCCCAGCTCTGGTGTGGTGTGGTGAGACCTCAGACCACAGGGAACATCCTGGCAGGTCGTGGGGATGATGGGGACCTGCAGCCCTGAGAAGTCACACCTTAGAGATGCCTTTTCTTCCAGCCCTGTCTGCAGAAGCTGTGGCTGCACAGTCCCCACCACAGCTGTTAAGCCCCTGGAATGTGGATGTGACCCCAGGGGTTGTGTGTAGGTCAGCAGGGGTGGGAGAAAGGACTCGGATGTGACAGTGCTGCCCTTGAGCCTCCTGCCTGTCCTCCTGCGGGGTGGTGCGCCTTCAGGTGGGCACAAGCAGGCTGGTGGCCTCAAAGACCCCACTGCTGAGGTCCGTGGGGGTCCCTTGGGTGGGCTGCTGGAACCCTGGGCAGGGGGGGGCTTCCCAGGGCTGGTGCTGGGAAGGCACCCAGGGAGGTGTTTCGCTGTGGTGGCTGCTGCAGTAGATGGACTGGTGGATACTGCAGATGCCGTCTGGTTTTATGCTTTTCCTTTCAGAAACATGTATAATTTTATTCTAGAAAAAAAGAAAAGCTAGAACAAAAGGTTATTGGTTTTTCTTTTAAGCTTGACTCATCTGGGCAGAGGTGGATCCAGCATGGCTGGGCTTCTCCTGCTTCCCAGAGGTGACCAATTCAGACAGGGCAGAGCCCGTGCAGATAAATCCCTTGTCTGTCTGCAGCCCTTGCCCGGCCACAGCGTGGGTGCTCCTTGCCAGGCTGTTCTGGGGGCTGGCACTGAGCTGCAGGGAGATGGCACAGGTTCCCTGTGGCAATGGTTCACTCGTACCTCCCTGGCAAGAGGTGAAATCCCACGAGGAGCCCTTGACAGCCCCGTGCTGGTGGGTGGGGAGAGCAGAAGAGATGGCTTGGGCAGGGGCACCATCGCGGTGCTGCTGGTGTGTCACACAGAGCTCCAGCCAGAGCAGACACGGCACAGACTGGACGGATGCAGCGTTGTGTCCCCAAGGGAGGAGTTTTATCAACTGCTACAATAATCCAGAAAATTCTCCACTGACCCCAAGGGTGCTTCAGAGACCAAAGGTAATATTTCACCTTTCTGCCTCTCCCGTCTCCCCCTGTGGGAGCAGCTCTGAAGGGTTCCTCTGCACAAAAGCCAACCCAGCGTTAAGCACTGAATGGAGATTTTTAAAAAAGCACAGGAAGGTAAAAGCTGAGCTGCAGCCCCGTCCTACCTGGTAAAAAGGCACCGAGTTGTGTTTTTTCTCCTGGAGAAGCAACCAGAGGTAAAGCTGAGCAAAGCCAGGGAGACAAGGGGAGGTACCCCCGGCTGAGGGGGGTGCTGGCAGCCACAGCCATCCCCTTGATCCCAACGTCTGAAACATGTTTTGGACCCTCTCCCAGGACCCCCAACAGCGATACACAAAGCCTGTTCCATGTAACAATCAAGTTTATTGCTTTGGTTTTCACATTTCTGAGCTTACTTCCAAATGTACAGTCAAGACCCCTTTGCTTTACCAGCATAAGACTTTCTCAGGCGTCAGGAGGAAACCTGCTGCCCGGGGTCGCTCCGGGCAAAGCTGATGAAGCCAGGCCAAGTAAAGCAAGTAAAGATGAAGCCAAACCTGCAGAGCATCTCTGGGGATGGAGCCTGGAGGACTCGGGGCTGGAGTCCACCACAGCAGCTCCCAGGCCAGCGGTGAGCCCGGGCTGTGTGCTTGGAGGGGAGCACCTTTGGCAGGGGCGGCAAGACCCCAAAGGCTCGTTGTCCTCTCTGCTCACCGTGTCATGCTGTTCCTGGTCAAGCCAAGTGTGGTACCACCGTGCTCACACCCGATGTCACCACCTGCACCGTCTGAGCATGTACGTACCCACCCGGGAGGCTGTAAGGAGGCACGGGTAGCTGCTCCATCTAGTTCTCCTTGGGGGTGGGTGTCACAAATCTGAGAGCTTTAAGAAATGGCCTGTGAGGGTGACAGGCAATCTGGGAACGAGGAGGAGTCTTAAATCACTCACAAGCTGTAAATCAGGGCTGGCTCTTTTTTTCTCAAGCAAGTCTTGTTCCCAGGGGTCAGAGCCGGGGAGCACCATGCGTTTGGCTGGTCCCAGCAGCCGCTTGTAGCAAACTACAAGGAACAGCCCTGATCTTTCTAAGAGGATGTGGTGTTCTTGCCAGTAATACTGGTGAGGAATTTACTGGAAGTGCATTTCCACTGTTTCTGGTAATTGGTTTTCAAAACAAGATTTCCAATGTACCCCAAACAGGATTCTCCCTCTCTGGGAAGGGCTAAGGCCAGAAAAAGCTTTTGTTTTGAGTTGGCAGCTGTTGTCAAGCTGAGAACAGGAGGGAGTATCACAGTGGTGAGGGGGGTCAGAGGGCTGTGGGGGGATGCTGAAGGGGCACCACCCAATGACCAAGTATTGGGAAGTAATTTCTGGAAAATGACTCTCTCTTTGTACTGAAGAACTTGAAATACATGTGCTGGGACTTCTCTCCAACAGCACGTGCAGAGAAGTACAGTGCAGGAATGTGGGCAACGTACCCACCTCACCCTCAAACACTGTTTAAAAAAAAAAATAAATAAAACTTCTGTCCATAGGGAAGGTGCCTTGGCCAGTGCTTCAAGGTGGGCAATCCCTCCTTTACCCCCAGAACAATTCAGAGATTAAATGGTGGCATTTTTCCAGGTGAGCACTATCCTGGTGGTTGGTTCTTCATTCCACTCCTGAGCTGCTGGTAGGTCTGTCAGGGAGGAGGTGGCTCTTGGGTGCCAGCCTTTGGAGTCACACTCTCCTGCTGCTGCAGCCTCTCCAGCAGGAGCAGCACGTTGTCGGTGAACTCGTTCCGCTGCCTCCCCATCCCACTCAGCTTCACGGGCCGCAGGCTGGCGTGGGGGGTCTCGTACTGGTGGGGGCAGCAGATCTCGTTCAGGAGGAGCCAGGTGCTGTCAGGGTCCACTTGCATCAGGTGGAGGAAAACGCTTTGGAAAGCAGTGGGGTGGTGGGGGGGGTGGAGAAAGGAAAGAAGAGTAAGGAGAAGGCCTTTTGGTTGGCACTCAACAGAGTCATTAAGAAAGAGCTTTGATGTTGTCTGCAACCAGTTCATCAGACAGGGAGGCTCATTAGAGAGAGCCATTACCATGGCTCCTGAGCCCAAAAGAAGACAGGTCAGTGGTGTCAGTGAGAGAAGAACTGTTATTACAACACATAGTAAGTTACTGACATCGGACAAGCAGTTGGTGAGTGACTGCCCCAGGCTCTGGTCTCAGCACCGTGGGCTGCTGCTGATAAAAGCTTTTCTAACCCAGCCTGTCCCAAGCACTGGTGACCCCAGGGTATCGCATGTGCCACTGATGCCTGGCAGGTTTTGGGCAATCATTCCTGCAGAGCTCTTAGAAGAAGTTGTATATGTTGTTCACCACCCTCTCTGGGTTTTGGGGAGTGAGGGGGTCAATCTCTCTGGGATTCCTATCCCTTTTCTGAGGTGGGGGTAAATCCAGGGAAGCTGTCCAGGCTGGGCCACAAGCAGAGCTGAACGGTGTACTCTTTGCTTGTGTGAGTTTCCTCTTGTGCCAAGTCCTTATCAGCTCCCTCCAAATCTTCTTCCTTCTGCACAGCACTTTTCACAAAGCAGGATTAACTTTTTATTTTTTAAAAAAACCCCACTCTTCATTAACTATAGGAAGGAGGGAGAGAGGAACAACTTCCTCTAATACTTTACTGCTTTGTTGATGGTTTTCACTTTGAATTTCAATACCCCAGGTAAGACAGGAGACTTTTGAGGCTGCACTTCACACTTTTGACTCCAGCTGTGAGCTGCAGGAACAAAGATGCTGGGGATGGCCCTGCTGGAGAGCAGGAAGCTCCGAGGAGCAAAAGAGCAAATGGCTGATTTGCATGACCTACATTTACTCATTTCTTCCTGCCAGTTCTCTTTGTGGGTAACCTTTGGGCTTGGCTAGATCTGTGTCAGGGTTTTATACACAGAAGGCGCATTGAGATGAACTGGTGTTCAGTTTTCTGGCTGTGCCATGTACAAAATTAAACTAGATTATTTTTTTTTAGGCTTCCCTGACAGCACTGCAAGGCCTCCCCTGGCATTCCACAGAGTCCCCCATGCTCCTGGGGAGCCCACAAGCACCAAGGGTGCTCAGCACACACCAAACTTTGAGGTCAGCTTTCCAAGCCCTCAGCAAATGTCCAGCCACAAACCTTCAGGTCTCTAGTTTCTAATGAAATCATGGGACCATGAGGAGAACAACAGCTGGGTGAAGAGAAATCAAGAGAGTAGGTCTCTGTTCCCCCAAGAGGCACAGGACAGAAGTCCCTTCTCTAAAATCAAAGTTCACCAACCACACAAAACCCAGACTGGATTGCTTCAAAACTCACCCCCCCCC
>VXBJ01007342.1:482732-536676 GCA_013400055.1 Nycticryphes semicollaris
CCCCCCCCCCCCGAAGAACTCTTAGCCCTATGAAGAGCAGGCAGAAATCCCTTTTAGAAGCTCTCCTCTGAAAGGCAATGCAGTGCCAGGGGGCACCTGACAGAGCTCAGAAATGAGATGGAGGCACTAGAAAGCTCCCTCACCTCTTCACAATAATCTTGTGGCCATACAAATTGTTATTCCGTGAGCAGCCAAAGTTGTTGCTTTTGCCTGTCTGACGTTAACCACTTGCTTGTCTCTCAGTGCAGGTCTCTGACAGCAATGAGGGAAGACCTCACCACTGGGAGCTATTGGCAGTGTCCCCTCCTGAAGGTGCCTGCAATGCCTATCTCTCTGCTCCAGAGGAACCCAGCATGAACGTGCCCCAAAGTGATACCTGCACTTGGCAACCACTTGCGTCAGCAACGTGCCTTCTTCTTGGGGGAGAGCCAGAGGCAGGTGAGCTCATGGGGCTCTCTGCTCCCCTGGCTTTGCCATTGGAGCTCTGCGGGCTGGAAAAGGCAGGGCTGACCCGACTCCAGTGCTAGGCTCACTGGGGCAGTGTTTGAAGCTTGTACCGGCTGACATCCCTGCACCAGTTTTCCCAGCCCTGCTGGCTGCCAGGGCTCTCCTGGAGCTTGCTTGGCCATGACAGTGTGAGTGTGAAGCTGTCTGCCTGCCAGCAACCAGCAGGTCCCAGTGGGTTCCACCAGCTTACCACAGACTGCTGCATAGAAATAATCCTCACTCCTTATGGCTGAGGTGATAGGACCGGGCAGGAAAGATGAATCACTGGGAAGTAAACATGGGAAGAGGGAATTCTGTTCATCTGGCTTCTGCCTCTCCAGCACGCACACGATTTTACCTCTTACATTCACAGCAGAGACACTCTGCTCTTCAACCCCTTCCCAATCAGCTGCTCCAGAGAGAGCAACCCTCAAGAGATTAGCTGGTCCCTGGAGAATGCTGCTGCCTCTTGTGCCCATAAAGGCCCGAGGTGTGTGATTATCTCCCGACAACCTCAAGCGCTGCGCAGCGTAAAGAACAACTTGACTTGTACATTTTCAAACTAACTCTGGGGTAGTTTCTAAGCAACCTGTTTCCATGGCAAAGAATCCTGGGGTTAATCCAGGTTTGTTTTCTGTTGTTCTTTTTCTTTTTTTTTTTTTTTTTTTTTTCCCCTTAAATCACATTTTATTGGATTTTGCCTTGTGCGGGTGGCTGTTTTAGTGTACTTCAGCCCAGCTTGCAAATGACAGCTGCCAATAAGTACCCAACAAAATACACAATCAAACCAAAAGAGGCACACTGTGTAACCAACTTTGGTATCTAAAAATGTCCAAAACTAGCTCATACTTGCTCCAGTTGTGCTAAACAACATATTCTACCTGCACAGAGCAGAGTTTGTCTGTTCTCTTGCCTTGTCTTTTCCCAAGCTCTAAGCAAAGCCACGGCACAGTGAGCAGGATGGAAAAAGGACAACTCTTTCTGGCTCTTGCGTCTCTGCTGAATGGTTAACTAGACACAGTTCGCCACAGACTTCAGTAAGAACTGGGGAAATTAGTTCTGTATCCTGGAAAAAAAAAAAATCACCACTCCTACCCAGACTGGTGACCACAAGGTCAAAAGGTGCACTTCACAGGCTATAAACATTTATTAGCAATTAACTGTAAATTTCAAAACAGTCACTTCAAACTGGAAAAAATGCCAGACCTACTTGTGATGTGCTGACATAAGCCAATGACAATTTCTTAACCTCTTTTCCTTCCAGGTTGGTTGTTGGTTTGGTTTTTTTTCCCCCAAAGTGAAAAGCTTGTCAGGGATGATTCAACTTAATACACCGAGAAGCTCAGATCTACATTTTGTGACTTTCAGTTTACGGGCTCTTACCCACCTCCCCTTTGCTTTGCTCCCAGTGCTTGGCCCAACACCACCACCCTTGGCTGCTCATGTGTTTCTGGTCACTTCACCCACAGCCACACTACTTTATTTTCACTGAAGGCAAAGCTGTACCTAGGGTTCCCCAGCCTTCCCAAACTCCTCTTCAGTATTATTTTTCTTCTGTTTTTTCAAGCTTTGGATAATATGCCTCTCCTGGAATACCCCCGTCATCTTATAATAAAGCCCATTGTCCCATTTCCTCTTCCTCAGATATTCTGGAGTTCTTTTTTTTTTCCCCAGCATCTATTTTTGCCTGTCAAGTAGTGCATGAAGCTGCAGTTACAAGATTCACTTACTCCCACTGGTTCATCTAATAAAACTACTGGGTCCTACAAATGGGATTAAGCAGCCTCCTTGGGGCATGATAACATCCCTGGAAGACAGCCAAAACTTCGATGGGGTTATTGTTTGGTTTTCTTCTCTTTCTTTTTTTTTTTTTAACCTTGTGGCTCCAGCACTTTGGCCAAAAATTCCTGCTTAGGCCTTCATGTGCCTACAGAGTCTTCACTCAGTCCAGGGCAAGGAGTTATTGGAGCTGCGACTGACTTTGTAAGACCTGACCTTGTTCCTGACAGGTCACAACTCATGAGTGGAGTAAGAATCCAAAAAGCTGAGCAAAGGCCAGTTGGTATAAATCAACATGGCAAGCTGATTCCAAACATCTTTTTACCTTGTATGATTTCTGCAGTGATAAAGCTGAGTTATGTGACGTATGTTGGCACTCATGCTGTGGCTAAGATTGGTTCTGGTCTGGCTGGTTTTAGAAGCATTTAAAATGCAGGATTTTCATGTAGCAGGCTGAAAACGTTGCCCTTGCCTAGATGGAAAGGGCCTTACGTGTGATAACCTGTGTCAGTTTGCAGGATTGCTTTCAGGCACACAGAGAGCAAGGAAAAGGAGGGGAGCTTAGAGGAATCTGGTGGTTGAGTAGGTGGAGAAAGGAAATTGAAATGTGGCTGAGAAGTGATTCTTATCCTGGTGCTGGAGCTTATTGTTATGGTGTAAACTAATTTTGACTTTTCTAAGCTGAAACCCCGGATCAGGTGTACTATAGTTCAAAGTGATTGTGCTGTGTTTAACTCTGATCCATCCACGCTCCAAGACCAGGGAACAGACAGGGTTAAACTAAAGAAAAAAACATAAAGTGATAAAAACAACCAAAAAAACCTACAAGTACTGCCATGTGGATGGCTAATATCAGGCCAGACATGATCCATGCCTCAATGCACATATGTGTTGGCCAACAGAGCTACACTCGAGCCAGCTGTTAACAGAAGACCTTGCTTCATTCAGTGCAATACATAATGTACAGCACGTTGGGTGGAGCAGCTTACCATGTGCCATTTTATCCTTAAAACAGATTAAAAATAATATACAGGAGAAAAATGTTACTTGCCTTGAAACTTTGCTGCCCTTTTTCTCCAGTAACAGCGAGCTTGCTTCTCAATACAGCTTCTAATGACCCTATCACATCATAGGGCTAATTCAGTGTTTCTGCTGTGGCGGAAATTGCACAGCTTTTCAGACTGCTTTGTTAATGATTTAAAAGCTTAAGATTCCAACTATCTAGATAAATCCTGGTGTTCTGCTCTCTGTTCCAGCATTGCTTACGCAGACAAACGCTTTATTGTATTAAGGGTATGCAAGCCCACAGCGAAGAACCCCTTTGCAGAACAAATGCTGCTGAAGCCTGCTGTGATGCAATAAAAGCCACTAAGGTAAAAATAAACCTACTTTCACCAGTGCAGGGATACAAACAAAGGTATGGCTACAGCTCCTGAGAGCACTTTCCCTCTCAACTGCTGCTCAGCCACACAAAAGCCCTTCCACACCCTGTAACCTCTGGGAAGCCAGCACTCAGGGGGAAAGGGAACTGGCAGCTCTTCCTTTTTCAACAGCCAGCCCTCTGAAATCCGCTCACTGCTGCGTCCTCTCCCCTCAGGGGAGGGCAGGGCCGGCCACACAGAAAGAGGGGGGGCTTTTACCCCTGCCCTTCAGCAGAGAGCAGAGGTGCAGGGCTTGCTTATTCGCTTCCCATGCTCTGTACCTGGACGTGTTTTGTCTGCTGAAATCTCTGGCCTTGTTTCCAGGTGACAACATATGACAACAGTGATTTCTTATCCTGACAGCAGGAACATGCTGAGCAGGATTTTGAACACCAAGCAGCAAAGCATGTCTGTCAACACTTCATAGAAGTGATGTGTGTTCACCTAAACTGTTTGTGCTCTTTTAACCTCTCCCAGCATTCTCAGGGCAAGACTGGTGTCAAGACTGATAGCTTCCCAAGCAAAACTCCAGTCCATCTGGCAGAGCCTGGGTTGATGTGATCACAGGAGTACAGGAAAAATGGAAGGATAACAGAAATCCCCCGTCCTGCAGAAGGTATTTAGTGATAAAATACATGGGAATGCCTGGCATATCCTCTTACGTAGCTGTTTCCCTTCTGCAGTTTTATGCCATGAGTGGCCAAGAACCCAAAGTACTGGGCTTTGGAGGTGGTTAGAAAAAAAAAAAGCAAGTAGCATATCTTCTGCCTCTAAATGCATTGCAAGGTAAGCTGAAAGTCAACCAGAATGTGTGAGCAAGCAAACCTCTCCAGCTCATTCTGGGTACAAGCTGATATTTCACCAGAGAAAGGTTTGAACTTTCCATAAGAGACCCTGTTGTAGAGGACTCAAGCGTGACAGAGGGAGGAGGAGAAAGGTGCAAAAGGAAAGGGGTTACTGTGCTCCCTCTGTCCTGCATTGCCTGTACACCTGATATACCTGTATTTAAAAGACATTACCTCTGGGCAGCTTCTTGCAATTTCATGGGTTGCTTGGCACTGAGGTAAATCAAGCAGGCATCTGCCACTTTATTCAGGTCACTCTCACCTGCAGGAATGGAACAGAAAAGAAGGATAGGAGGTAACTTACTCAGCGGCTGCTGCCTAACAGAATCAGCTCTAAATTGGCAGCAAGTGGCTTCTGAGCCTTTGAACTGTCTGACCCAGAGCTCTTCTGACCTCCCCTGTTAAGCATCTTGCTGCAAAGGCAGGAAAGCAATCAAGGGCATTGAGAGAGGAAAAGAGCAACAAGCCAGCAAACCTTCTCCCTCATCAAAGTCAGCTCCAGAAATATAACCTAGGAGAATTTCAGAGGGTTTCATTCAGCAGAAGAGCGTGATGTGCTGCATTTAAAGGGTCACCCAGAGAGATGCCCCAAAAAGGAACCAGCAAACTTAGCCACAAGTCTCATCTGGGTTCCAGATTTTCAGTTGATTAAGAACAAAGCATGGCCCAACAGGCCTAGCTGCAGCAGCCCAGACACTCCACTTTTATACCTGCTTCTCATGCACAAGTGAGATGAGCAGTACGATTCTGCAAGGTGCTGAGAATCTTCTTTCCCATCTATCTCTCAGGGAGCAAAGAGTGACCAGCCCCTCTTTACAGAGCTCTCAAAGAGGACTGAGATCCAGCAGGACCTGAATGGGATGAGGCTGGAGAAGATCAGGAAATCAACCCCATGGGGCACAGAAGGATGAGAAGCAAGTGCAGGCCTGGTCAGCTGAGATGAAAGGAGAAGAGGTAAGTCCTGCAGAGATCTTATATAACCGGTACTTTCCCTGGAACTCACCCATGTCCAGCTTCTCGCAGAGAGAACCCAGTCCCTGCAGCACAGCCAGCTGCAACTTGAAGGCAAGCGTGTGGTTGTACACAGGCCCAGCTCTGGCACTGGCTGGGGCCTGGCTGAGGAGGGAACTGGTCAGCTTAGGCAGGACATCCTTGGAGAATCTCTGCCTCAGAAAGTCCCCACACTTTTGAGCCAGAGTACAGAGCACCTAGTGGAGAAACATCAGTTACTGGAGGATAACTGCACATACAGCAACCCTCACCAGCCTGTGGGATGAGGCATTCATTCTCCCTTGATAATTTTTTTTGCAGCTGAGAGACGTAAGACCACGCCTGCCAGTGTCCCATAATGAGTAGAAGGTGAACACTTGATGGGGAGGCTGCGACCTGTGCCCTGCTCTTCAGTGTCAGTCCTGGGACTGCCCTTCTCTCATTAGCACAGTAAAGGTAAGAGTAGCTCAAAAAAAATCTTACTCAGAATTGCTGGAGGAACTTCTGATGGAACATGCCATTAAAATATAAAACACCTTTGTGGCAGAAATAGTCCATCTTTACAAACAAACCAGAGAACAGAAAGGCCAATTGGCTACACCACAGGGCACCCAGCAATATTGGTGTGTGCTCAGGGTAAAAATCAAACTGGGGTAGAGAATGGCCTTAAATACTTGCAAAACTGAAGCAGGGATCCACGGGGTCAACCCATGTGGCAAGAACAGGGTTCTCTCTTGGACCTTCGCTAAGCTTGTGGTCTTGATATGCAGGACTGAGATGCTGCTTATGTTGCACTTGGCTTACATCGATACTACACCTCCTGTCCAGAGATTTAGGAAAAGAAGACACTCCTGGAGGATTTCTTATAACAAAACCCAAACTCAGTGCTAATAGTAATGATCCCTTGAAATTTCCAAGAGTTAATTGGTTTTTGCGCAGTGATCTCTTTCTTTTAGGGCAGGCAAATGTGAGGTATGGCTGCTCTGAAATTCTAGGGTATGGCTTCTTGAATTTGGGGGATCAAAACTCTCCTTTTATTCATATTGAAGGATTCTAAAACAAATCTCATTCTGCACAGCAGAGGAATCCCTGTGAAATCCTGGGGCTGGCAACCTCTGGAAACGTGCTTTATTGTCCAGCTTGTGAGTCAGGAAGAGAATGTAGTCAGCTGACATAGTCAAGATCTCTTTAATAGTGTTGTTATGAGGCTAAGTCTTTGTTTAACCTCTCCCTTCCCCTGCCAATGCCTCAATCGCTAAACAATCCCTTCTCTTCAGTCTGAGACTTCCAAAGGGCGTGCTGAGACTGTGGCTCTAGCAAAGGCAAGTTGCACTGTACGGTGCCTCTGAAAGCTGCTCAGGCAGTAAAAGGACTGTTTTCCTCTTCCCTGCAATAGCCACTGATATTGCTGTTACCCTAGGAACAGGGTTTTAGCTGTGGACAAACTGCAGTGGGAGTCGCACAAGCCCACCCACTGCAGGGTGGCAACCCTGTCTTCCAAACAACACTTAGAAATCACTCCATGAGCTGAATGCTTTCTCACGAGCTGCAGCAACGCCTGAGCCACTTGCCTTCTAAGCACCAGCTTGAAGGCTGTTGGCAGAAATTCGTTGCTGTACCTTGAAGGCTCTGAGCACTGCCAGAGGGTCATCACTAATCAGCCGGGTGACGAGAGCTGGCCAGACACGATGAGCCATGGGAAGCAGATGGTTTCCATGAGGATGCAGCACTGTTACACAGAGCTCCAGCACATCCAGGACCTGGAAAGGAGGGGTAGGTAATACACTTTGAGTGCTGCAGCACCAAGCATTCTGGTGGATCCCCAGTGTCACAATGGGGAGGCAGGAGAAAGAAGAGTTTTAAATATGAAAGGGTGTGGTTTTATCTCAGCATGAACTGGGGTAACAGAAGAGAGTACGTTGTTTGGAAAGGGACAAGTAGCACAGTGATATTAATTTGTGCTGGGCTACAGAGCTGGGCTGGAACCAGGGCATGATTCCTGGCCCTGCGCTGCAGACCGAGTTGTGCACTAGGACCCTACTGCTCCTGTGGCAGCAGGATCACCTGGTAGGGCTGGGGCCTCCGAGGTAAGAATCTGGGTTATGCCTCACTGCTGCATTTTCTGTCTCGCTTTGCAGTTTAAAAAGAAACCACCTTCAAAGGATTTTCGTAATTAAAAAAATCCCAGGCTTTTAGCCCTGCTTATCATCACCCCAGCAACTCCAGAAATGTTCATCAGCCTGTGTGCTATAGTCTGAGGAAGGGGGATGGGAGGCCTAGATGGAAGAAAGATGCTTCTGCTTCCTCCACCACAGGCTGAGGCCCAAGATTTGACCGTCACGAGCATCAGTGGAAGGTGTGTGATATGATGCCGCCCTTAAGATTCTGTTCAATTTTGTTGCCATTCCTAAAACAGACAAGTCCTGGAAAACCGCCTCCTTGCCAGACTTGAAGCAACTATCCTGAATAAACACATGGCAGCACTAACCTCATTCCTCCAGGAAGCCCAACATATATCGTGCACATGTTGATGAACTACCAGCCCCCTTTGTGGGCAGCAGCTGTCCCCTCAAAGCCACCATCTACTCACCTTCAGCCGTACTCGGAGGTTCCCATCAGACAGCAAGTGGATGCACCTCTCCATCACGTCTTTGGCCAGTTGAGCATGGCTGGGCAGCGGAGTTTCTCCTTCTGTGTCAGAGTTGTTTGGCTCTGGCTTAGCAAGGGGGAGAACCTCATCTGGAAGACAAAACCACTACTGAAGCCCTGAAAATTACTTGGAAGTTCTGGGAGATCACAGTACTCACGACTACTCTGCAAATCCCCAAGTGAGGCCTTTGGCATTTTTTAATGTATTTAGGTATGGTCAAGTCTTTGCTTGAGTTCTGTGAGTTAAACATCAGATTCAGTTAAGAGTGTGGGACTAAAGAAGGTTTGCTTTCTTTACTGGACAATGCAGTTGATCTGACATTTGCAGTCTCTCCTCACCATGGACTTATTTCCCATTGATTTTTATTAAAACTGAAAAGCCGGGGTATTTAAAGATGAAGTACTTAAAGGTCAGGATTGCAGCATAGCCCAGTAAAGACTAAAAAGTTCCCTATATGAATGTCTGCAGGGCCTGTCAAGGCCAAGAGAGAAGGGAGTGGGGGCATCATTAGCCAGGAAAAAATGGTACAGGGATTCCCAAGGGAGGGTGAGGAAAATGCAGTAGGATCCTGGAAAGAAGAAACTTTTCATCTTGAAATCAAATGGCCTGTTAGGAGGTAAGAAAAAACACAGTGTGCTTGTGTCTTAGAGCTAGACAAGCCTTGATCTGCCATGGACAGAACAAAGCAAGAACATCCAGCAGCACCTTAAATGAACTTAGGTCAGCTCAAAGCAGGACTGAGACTGCCAGGAGTGTGCCCAGCTTTCGGCCTGGTCCCAAGTCCCCCACCTGACAAAAAGAAACCTCAGAGGTCACCGTCTTTCTCCAGGCTGAACATACTCCTCTCCAGTCACGCTCAGTACTGACCTGTCTCCTCATCCTCTGTGTCAGGAATATTGCCCTCTGCGATCTGCTTCTGTCTGATATAGTCAAGAAAGAATCGCTCCACTTCTTGGCTTGTCACCACCTGCTGCCCTTGGGACAAAGTCCTGCTCTGCTGCCCAGCAGTCTGCCTCTGCTGGCGTTCCTCACTGCAGGATGAGCCGAACCACTGGACTGCAAAAAAGGAACTGATAAGAAATCACGATCCCCTCCTGCAAATCAGCGAGGTACCACCGACTCCTTGAGAGATGAACGTGACCCTCAACTCTCATGGGATTAAGCTACAGCATTGGGCACCTGCTGTCACATCACTGTGACCTCCCTGATGGTATGAGAATGTTAAAACCCAGGATGTAAACAGGATAATGGGCTTATACAAAATGTTTATAGGAGCAGTAAATCCATCCTTTCTCAACCACTAAAGGCAGGCCAGACCAACAGCAACTGGTTATGGAGAAGGGAAGCTATTGGTGATCTTTGCTGGAGAACTGGCCCACCAAGCAAAGCCATCACACTGTGGTACCACAGCTACTTGAAATCTCCCACAGCATGTTGAAAGGTCAAAGGCAATTACCCTTAGTTACGGTAAGACTGAATTAAGCAAAGCAAACATTTAGATACCTAAAGCTGTGACTACTGAGTGAAGGACCCCGAGGAAAGTGCTGGCCTGGTTATTGTAAGACTGATCTAGTGTAGACAGGACATCTTGGATAACGTCTTCTACCAGTGGCAGCAAGGTGGCATCTGAATGCCTCAGCATAGTGTCCAGGACCTGGGAAGCATGAGGCTGATGTGCCAGCTGGCGCAAGTTCAGGGAAATCCCATTCACCAGATAGTCAGAATTCTCATTAATCAAACACTGCACAGAGTCATAACTGCAGGCCTCGCATATGTCTACCAGCGTCCCCAGTGCCGTCTCGCTGATGAGTAGAGTCTTGTCACCAGCCTTCTCCAACACAGGGTAGAGAGCTGACAGCAGAAGCAAGCGGAACTCCTTCCCGAGGACAGCAGCAAAGCAGCCAACACCTTCCAGCTGGATGCAGATCTGCCAGATGTTGCTGTTCATGGTGCGGGTCGTTACGTGTGACTCTGGGGACGGAAGGAGAACGGTGCTGCACGCGCCTCCTGGACGGGCAAGAAGTCCTGAGTATTGCGCAGAGTGCTCGTGGCTGATTTCTTCTGAGTCAATGCTAGTGATCAAATACCAGTTGGCCTGGGCTGTGTACTCATCCAGAATGGACGTTATGGACCCTTTGAGATCATCCATGTCCAGGGAAACTTCCCTTTCTTGAAGAACATCCACTCCTGCTCCTGCAGCTCCCACAATCAGCTCATTGAGGACCATCGCTGCCTGCTTTCGGTACATGCCAGACTCGCTGTACAGCCCCATGAAATGGTCCACAAGCAAATAGAGGTTCCCATAGTAGCCAAGAACACGACAAATTTGCTGAAGGAGCTGGAAAACTTTCTCCTCTGAGAAGAAACGGAAGTATTTCTTCTGACATCCAGCTTTCTGCACACCGTGCTGCAAGGAGCCTGAAGGTCCGTATGTGTTCTCACAGCCCCAGCGTCTGTCTTCCACTATCTTCACATCTGTCACGTCCAGCTCCAGAACTTGCATCAGCGCTTTGGAGAGCCGGTTGAGGTGGGATACAGAGTTGAGGACAACATTAATCTTGGGGCCCAGTAGCTTCAGATAGCCAAGCAACAAGCTCAAAGTGGAAACCTTGCCCATGTCATCCTGAGAGTTCATCAGACGAGGAAGAGCTGTGGCAAGGGAATGGAGGTTCTCAGAGAGGACATCAGCAAGAGCCCTGTTCTGTGCCACCATCCTTTGCTCTGCAATGCCTTGCAGAACCTCGTTACACCTGCTTTGGACTTCACTGTTCTCATCATTCACCAACCCAACCAAGGCCTTTAAAAGGTAACTGAACGAGTCCACCAGTGACTGACTGCAGTTCCTCAGTAAGTGGTTGACCAGTTCTACCAGCTCCAGTCTCACTTTCCAGTGGGGGTGAACTGAAGAAAAGTCAACTGTTTTATGCAGGAGAAGAGAGAGTTTTTCAGCAGTACTTTTAGTCCAGTCAGGTCCTCTATGGACCATTAGTTCTGATATTCTGCTTTGTTCAACTGGGAGCTTTTCTTTGTTCTTTGGGATTCTGGCTAACTGCGCATCAGCCATTACCAAGCCAACAATCAGATAAAACAGTCTGATGGCAGAAACAGTGGGTTTGTGACCTTGTTTGATGTCTCCAGTAATAACCCGAGACAGCGTAATGGAAATTCCAGGCAGAAAAGAAGCAAACAAATCCCCACATCGCTGTGTCTCATCTTCGTCTAGGCTTCGATGCTCCTGGCAGTCACACTGCAGAACTAGGACCTGTAAGCACTTCAGAGCAGAGATCTTAATTTGTTTTGCTTTTTCTTTCTCTGCTAGGTCCAGAAGCAAAGATACAGCAAATCCTAAGAGAGGAAGGGTGGAAGGTTGATACAGAGACAGGATAACATCCCCAAAAGCTGAATGCATCAAGGTGTGGAGTGCCTGGATTATGGCCAGCTTTATCTCCTCTGACTGCAAGGTGGGTTTGCTTGAGCCAGAAGGGGGAGAGAGGCACGTACAGAGCTCAGAAAAAAGCTCCTGCAGAAGCTCCTGCTTCTTCACACGTGTCACCGCCAGGACGGAGGAGATGCACTGCACCACGCTCTGCACCAGGCGCTCCTGCTTGGGCCCCGGCACCTTCAGGGTGAAGCGCAGAGGGAAGAGGACGTACTCCTGCAGCTCCTGCAGGGCTGAGGCGCCGATGGCTGCCAGGTGGGCCTGCAGGAGAGCCACGTTCTCCAGGGTCTGTGCCCTCGTTAGCTGGACGCAGACGGGGCGCAGGGCCCCGAAAGCCTCCTGGGGGGTGTCAAAAACGGCCATGCTCGGGCAGCGGCGATCTGAAAGGCCGCCGGGGCACTAGGCCGGGCGGCAGCAGCCAGCGGCCCCACAGACTCCCGTTCGGGGCCGGGCCCCTGACGGCCCCTGAGGGCTGGGGCGCCTACCTGTTTCCCGTGCCGGAAGTGACGCGAGGAGGACCAGGACCGTCAGCGTGACAAAGAGTCCGGCGAAACTCGGCGGGTTGGGGGAGCAGTGTGAGAAAAGTCCCGGACGCTTGTAATGCGCATGTATTTCCGGCGGCGCTTTGGCGGGCTGCGCATGCGCCTTACGCCCTCTTCCCGCCCGCCTGGTCTGCAGCGGGCGTAGCGGTTCTCCCCCTTCTCCCTCCGGCGATCCGTACGATGCTGCCCTTTGACCCGCCGCGGCGGGGTGAGAGGTCGGGCGGCCATCTTGTGACGGCGGCGGCGGTGGCNGCAGGGCCCATCGTCTCCGTCTGGCACCGGGAGCTCCGCAAAGGTATGAGGGGCCGGTTCCGCCTTTCGACGAGGCCTCAACTCTTAGGGCCGGGGCGGGGAAGGCCCTGTCAGGTGTGAGGGGTGAGGAGGCACCGCTTCACGGCAGCCTGGGCGCTGCTTCCCTGCCGGTGTGAGGATTTATTAAACTTCCTGGGGCATATCGTGCACAAGTACGTGGGGCTTGTGTATTCTGTTCAAGGTGGTGTTTGGGAAAACAGAGGATGGAAAGGTTGGTTAAAACAGCGAAGAGTCAGTTGAGAAGGAAGAGGATGCTCGGCCACTCTGCTTTGCTTGGTGGTAAAGTAAAGATAGACTGAGCGTTTTCCCCTGGGTGTGCTCAAGTTCACTGTGAAGTGCTGTGTTGGCCACAGGGCTTTTAGATCTTATTTGTCTTTTTTTTTAGTTTTAAATTTTGTGTTTGTATTCATGCTACTTATCCGCTATAGAATTGCACGAGGGGATTTGGAGATAAGTAACATAAAAATGGTTGTAGAGATCTATAAAAACAGTTTAGTAGTGTTACCCGGAAATATTTTGTGCTTTTTTTTGCTTGCAGATTCACTTAACTAAAGTTTGCTTTCCTAAGTGCTGGTAATTCCCAAACGGCTTCGTAATGAAGTCAGGGAGACTGCCAGTATCATTGCTGATGCCCTGTCCCCAGGGCAGCTGTGAAACCAGCTGCTGTCACCTTTCTCATCCTGGGTAGCCAGCAGTGTTAGCCCCTTGGAGCAGATGATGCTGAGGAAGCCCTAGATTATCTTTCTTGTGATCAATGGAGTATATTAACTATGAATTTTTGAAAGATCAGAGTTTGTCCTGCTGACAGAATAAGCACTTTTGTTTTCTGTCTCGTGTGTGCGTATTCGTGGCCGTTGTACTCAGGAGAGCTGTGTCTCCTACCAGCTCTGGCTGTGGTTTGAATAGATAACGGTGGTGTCAAGATGGGAAAAGTTACAGCATATGGAAGAAATTTAATACTACTTTGTCACAGCATTGTCTGAAATAATATTTCAGTCTCCACAATGGCTTTCTCCTACAATGTCATTCTGTTCTGAATTAAGTGGTTCTATACCAATTTCCACCCCCCCCACCCCCCCAGAAGTTAATTAACGAAAAATAAGTCTTTTGTTACATTAATTTGCTGATGGGCTAGAACCAGCTTGTTTTAGTCATATGTTTAAAGTTTATTTCTTACAGAGCTTTCCTCAGAGCTGATGTGTCACTGTGCACAGAAAGTCTCATGTTGTGGAAATTTCATGTTTGTGTTATAAATTAGTTAGGAAAAAAAAAGAGCAGAAGTAAGGAGATCAAGAACTACTTGACTTGGAGGCCTACGATTTGCCTTGGTAATATGGAAATATTTTGAACTTTGTTTTTAGGCTAAAAAGCTATAAGCAGCTTTGAAAAACATATTAATTAAAGGTGAAAGAAGTAAGANTGCTGCTTTTATTTCCATTTCCCAGCAAAATCAAGTAGGAAACTTACTTTCCTATATTTAGCAAATGATGTCATCCAGAACAGTAAGAGAAAAGGACCTGAATTTACTAGGGAATTTGAATCTGTTCTTGTGGATGCATTTTCTCATGTTGCCAGGTATGTTGCTGTGTTATGTATTTCTTCTGTTTTTCTTTCTAGAGATCACATTCTTGTTATAAAAAGTTGAATTAAATGGGATTTTGGTGGGTTTTGTTGTTGGGTGGTTGGTCTTTTTAAGTCTCAAGGATGCTCGTGCCCTCTCTCTAGTTGAGATTGGATTCTGACTACTTTGCAGCTAGAACTGTTGAATGATAATATTTCTCTTTGGGGAAGCTTGTTTGTATGAGAACCAGCTTCTCACAGCTTTACACACTGTCTCTCTGCGTGCAACTCCTATGAACTTAATTGTTACCAAAAGATTTTGTGTATCTCTTCATGGGCAGTGCAATTGAATAGTTGCATGTGTCTATTAAGGCCCCATAGTGAATGGCTCATCCCTGTTGTCAGAAGACTTTAAAAGAGGTGATATTTTGCACCACTGGATTCTCGTCAGTCTTCTTGTCAGAGCACATTTTTTTTTGCATTGCTTGTTTTAACAGTTATCTCACATTAATCTGCTTGCTAGAGGGAGGATTTCATAGGTAAAAGGGAAGAAATGATGCAGCTACTATCCTATCAAAAACAGATTATCATTTAGTTAAGCTTTTTCTCTAAATAGCATAATAATTCCTAGTATCTCAACTAGGCAACTTTAATGTTCAGTGTGTTTAGTAGTGTGCTGTTCTGGATGGCTCTCTAACTTTCAGTGCGCTATTTAAGTACATTTAAGTGCCTAATGAGCCAAGCAACCTGCTTTTTAATTGGGATGATATTGTCTGAAACAACTGTTTAACGTTAATCCTCTGAATTGTAAGCACGTCAACTTGAGAGTATTTTATAACTCTTCTTGCAAATTCTGAACGACAGCAAGATTCTTTCGTTACAAGTTTTCCTGCCCTTACTTTGGGGTGGGAATGTGGGGCAATTTCAGGCAATATTTGGTACCAATGAAAGGGGGAAATTTCACCACAGATGTGTTTTGCACAGTTGGTCTCAGATAATATGAGAAACAGTCTCTCCAAACGTGCAAATACTAATGGGTGCAGCTGCTGTAGTGTGGAAGGTGCTCTCTTAAAACATAAGGAATGTTTTTCAGCTTAACTATAATTATTTTCTAATCTTTGAACAGAGAAGCAGACGAGGGCTGCAAAAAGCCCTTGGAACGATTGCTTAACATCTGGCAAGAAAGGAGTGTGTATGGCAGTGAGTTCATACAGCAACTGAAACTTTCTATGGAAGACTCCAATAGCCCCCAAACTAAAGGTAAATGTGTGTTGCTTTTGTTGTGGGCTTTACTTTGTTCTTTAAATTGTTACGTGTTTCACTGAAAGGACTGTGAGGAGTTGGGCTCTGGGCTCCTGTAGTTGAGTTGTTGCCGGAGCCGATCATGGAGATTCTTTGGGATTGATTTGAGAGAAGCCTGACTTTCATTAGACCTGTAGTTCCAGTTTGAAAGTGTGTATGTAGTCTTGTGGCTGGGTTAAGGTAATTTCCGCTTCTGCTCACGCCGACAGAATACTCCAGCGCTGCCTTTTGATGTGAGGAAAAATAAGTAGGGTGCAGGGAACTGTTGAGTCCATCCTGAGAGTAAAAATTGTCCTACTCTACATCTCTGAGAGTGGTCATTTGGGTCATTGCAATGGTTTATTCACTATTACATTTTTTAATGATTGAAGGCTGGAATATATACCCAGAAGCTTGTCTGGTCTCTCTTTTCTTACACCAGCTGATGTCATTTAGGGATGTATTGTTAGAATATGATGGTTATAACCTTATTATTGCATGACACTGATATGAGAAAATGAGTATAAGCTTCATGCATTTACTGAGCTTTTATACTGCTTTGGCAGATCCTGCCTCTTTTATAGCATCTCAAAATATTTAACTGCTAGTACTGTAATGAAAAGAGAGGAGCAATAGGACACCTAACCTATGGAAGGTGGAGGTCATTAAAAATCCAGAGTGTTGCCTCAGGAGACTATTTGTTCACGTCCCAGCTAAAGGAAGGGTCAGTGTCTTCAAATCGGCTAAAAACACATTGCTGCTTTGCCTAAATTTTGCTCTGTTCCCCGCAGAGGGGTGACACTTTGTGAGAGAGTTGCCTTAGTCATTAGTAAAGCACTTTTATGCCATTCTTAGGTGGTGAGAACAAGCAAGATATATATATATATATTGGAGTGGATAGTTAATAACAGAATTAATATGAAAGCACACACTTATGGCCCTAGTTTTGTATGTTTTGACATGCTTCTTCAGGCAAAATTACTGGATGGGTGCTCTTGCAGTTTACAACAGAGGCCTTCCAAATTACTGTAATGAAAAATATGACATTCAGAAGGTATTGCTGTTTTTTTTTTTCTCCAAACTCTGGGACACCTGCCTGCCGTGACTGAAAGGGTCATCTCTAATGTATGAAAACAAGGAGAGTCTCTGTCCTGAGCAGTGGAAGATCATACAGTCGTAGAATGGTCCAGGCTAGAAGGGACCTCTAGGGTCATCTTGTCCCACCTCCCCGCAGTCAGCAGGGACACCCCCAACCAGACCAGGTTGCCCAGGGCCTCGTCGAGCCTCCCCTTAATGTGCAGTCTCTGTGTGAAATCACTCACATTGGGCTTTTTTTGTTGTCTGGGTGCAATGCATAAAACACCTGTTTGTCATGAAAGGACAGATTTTTCCATGCCTGAATTCCTGTTGAACTGATTCACGGTGGGTTGGAAACTATTAATTTAAGGTCCCTAGATAAGTGTTTCACAAGTGGGTTTTGAGAAACACAGCTGTGATTTCCTGGTGAATTGGCAACTGATGCTCAGTGCCATCCTCCCTGGTGCTGTCAATCAGTCCTGCTACTGTTGTCTTCTCGACTTCAAAATGTTTGTAGCGAATCAAACCCTTCCTAAGTGTGACCTACCTTTGGCTGCAGGAACCAGAATGAAGAAATGCAGATGTTTTAAGAACTGCTGCGTGAGCATCTTCACTTGGCGAGAAACTTAGGTTTTGTCTGGGTAATTGGAGATATTAATGTAGCATCTTTGATTTGAACGCTCCGGGCATTTTCATGAGTGTGAATGCTGCTGTCGCCTTGTCAATTCATTGTAACAAAGAAATTAAGGTTTTGAAATTAAGAGAAAAAATTTTACACTTAGCAGAGTTCTCCTGAGTTTTTCTCCTGGTTTTGAAATTAGCCGCTTCATGGTAAGAACTGGTTTCACGTGGGATTTTCATGGATTTCTAGGATAGATTGGTGTTGGTCCAGTTTGTGGTGGGTGACTATCTATCTGTGTTGCAAGAGGTTTTGCTGTAGTTGCTCTAGTCCATTGTCAAACAGGTGAATGTAATTGAGATGGATAATAATGTATCGCATTTTACACATGAAATATTTGTCCTAAAAGTGGAAAACCATAGTACACTGCTCCTCCAAAACCATTCTGACATCCTGGTTTTGAGTACACTCAAGGAAGACACAAGTGAGAAACAGGTAGCATTAGTATCTTTAGACTGGTACAAGGTTGGGCTGTTCAAATAAAATTTGGAAGCTCCTTAAGGGTATTTGGTGCTGTAATAATGAGTAATCTTTTCTTCAGCTCAAGGTACGGCAACAAGTCTGTGCAGGTAGTTCTCCATGGCTTTTTCATATTGCAGTGTCTTAAGTTCCTGGGCCGGTAGGTGCTGCTTTCTAACCCTTTCTAACCTGCTTTTCTAAGAGGGTGGCTCTGCTTAGATTGCAGAGCACCACGTACTCTTAGAGTTGTGAAAATTGCCCAGATAGAGCAGAGTCCTGAATCAATGAGAAAAGCCATCTTTAGAACTTATTGGTTCAACGGTGCAGCTTATTTCTTGTTTCATTGGTAGCAAGGGCTTGGATCTAGGTGTAGCAATTCAATTGGTGGCACCTGTGAAGTTCCTGCCATGGGACAGAATCGATTGCATAAATAGTGAAGCTTTCCCTTCAGAGAGGTGGAGGGGAAAGAGTTACCAGTCCTTTCGAAGCATTACATTCCCTGGTTTCTGACTCTCTCAGTGGTGCAGCTTACCACCATATTTTAGTCTTTCAGATTTCTTGAGGAAATGTGCACATTACATGGTAATGAACTTCTGAATATTGATATTTTATATTGTTTTAACTCTAGATGTGTTCATTAAGCTTGCATTTGCTTTCTCATTAATTCAGTTCTATTAGAATGTTTCTTTTACCAGCAGTAGGAAAGAGAAGAACCACCCATTTATCTTAAAGCCTGGGAAAACTAGGTCTGTAGAGGTTTGATGTAAAATCCTTTAGGTAATGTAACCTATTTAGCTGATGTGTTTTCATTGTCTTTGTAATAAGCAGTTGAAGAAAGTCCTTGAATGTGCCCTGATGTAGGAGTATCACACTGTGACACAGAACTCAACTGCTACCCATCCACTGGGGTTGCCTTTATATTGCAAATTCTGGCACAGGAATTCAGACCCGTATTAAAATATGCAAAAAAAAAACCCAACCCACAGAGAGGAGAACAGGCATGGGTGCTTCCACAAATAACAATTGATTGAAAGAAAGGCACTTGGGGACAGGACTAGGTATAATTTTGGAGCAGGTCATCTCCAGTTATGCTTGCCCTAGAGAGGCTTCCAACAAATGGATGTTGTAATGATAACTTAAGTGTGAGTAATCAACCCCCCCAGAGAAACTAAGGGGAACAACAGTTGGAACGTAGACACTGGGTTTCTCTTACTTTGTTCTGTGATGGCCTTCAATTTCTTTTGGAAAACTGTTTATTTTTTGTTGTTGTATTCAATGTTTTGTCCCAAATCACTTTACAAAAGTGTCTTCTTTATAAGTTTTACCTGGACCTTACACAAACCCCTGGTACTGGGAACCTAAAGCCTACAAAAATTTACTTGTAGTTATAGGTTTGGGAGGCTTATTTTTTGTTACGCTGATTGAGGATGATGGGCCTGCCAACACATAAAAAATCCACTTAAACTCAACTGCTCTACCTCTCAAGTAAATTTACCTATGGAATTTAAGAAGTAGAACTCCCTGTTTTACAGGTTTGCTGTTATTCTAGACCTGCAGTAGCTTTTAAATGGGATTTCCTTGCCTGTTTCCCTGTAGACAGAAGTTTCTGCTTATGCAACTTGTCATATAACTGTATGCTTAACTAGAAAAGGCACGTGATGTAGCTGTGCTGAGACTGATAAATCCTCATGTTAATTAAGGGCTATTTGTCTTTTAAAAAACTGAATCCTTTATGTAGTTCCCTCTGGTGAAATGCATGATCTGCCTGGGGAGTAACTTACTACTTGGTGTGGCTGCTTCTTGAATGAGGAGATGAACGTAACCAAGTCCTCACGAGAGAATATGATAATTTTATATTGCCTTGAGATTAAAAAAAAAAAGCCCACATAAAACCACTGTTACTAACAGGAATGTTTTAAACTCCTGGTTAGCCTCTTGAATGTGTGCATACTGATGCCACAGTTGATTTCTCTTTACCCTGCATATGAGCCTGGAGTCAAATCAAAGCAGCCTGTTTAGCTCTAAAACCAGTCAAGAGATGAGAAGAGAAAGGTGAAAACGTAGAAGGGAAGATCTCCAGCTTTACTGGCAAACCTCATACTTTGTCACTAAGGTTTCTGACACTGTGAGCTTCCTCCAGCCACTGGAGATGTTCTGAAGACTGAAAAGTTGGTGGAGAAATACCTTTGCAAGGAATGTTCTTTCTGGACACTGCAACAGCAAGATAACAACGACCTGCAAGGCCGTATGGCAGCAAATGTCTGTCATCTTGGAGAAGAGAAGCTCTCTGTTCTTCAAAGGCTTTTAGGGAATAGTTCAGTTTCTGAGCTGTGGAGGTGACCCCAGTGAAGCAGGAAAGCTGACTTCATCTCTAAGGGCGGTTTCTCTTCTTTAGGTCTGTGTCAAAAACAGGCTCTTGATTTTCCTGGAAGAAGCTGCCCCTATTCTACAAGGGTATGTTGATTGTTTCAGAAGATGTGTGTTACATACCATTATTGCACTCTGATCAGTTTAGGTGTTCTTAATGCCTGCTTTCCTCTTCTCTTCTTGGATCTCATGGGCTCTGTCAAAAGTGGAGATTGCAATAGTTAATTACTTCTGGCTACCGGATTTTGAAAAGTACCAAGGCAGGGTGTGTTATATTTTATGGCTGGCTTCCTGTTCTCTTTCAGGGGTCCTTCTCCACCATACACTCTTTGAGTATGAAAATTCAACATTTGGGGTTTCTTTTTTTCTATTTTGATGAAATTGAGATGGTGTTTCTGTGGGCCACTTTGTCCCATCAGCTGCTGTTCATACGCACAGGGAGTGGCCACTCTTTGGGTACAACAGCTACTGCCTGATGCTCAGGACTGCAGTTATTTGTGCACCTTCCTTCTTCAGACTGCTTCCAATCAAACTCACTTGGTCTTCTTTGGGTAGAAAATTCAATTCTGAATCCTCTGTGTTAGAGTAGGAAACAAGCACAATACTGTGTCGTGTGACAGAGCAGTTGGCAACGCAGCAGGAATAGCTCTTCAGCAATTTGAATCCAAATTCTTGTTTTCACTTCTGTGCACACAATGTCGTGCATTCTTCTACTGATTATCTTGTGTTTATCCTTGTTGGTTAATTACTTTATGATAAGTACACACAAGTGATAAATACCATGGCACGTCGTATTGGGTTGCATGACTGTAAATGCTCTCTTTGGCCATTTTGTCATTTCTACATCTCCTCTTCATCTCAGCTTTTGTCTTTTGCCCACCTCAGTGAACAGCAGATGTTTTTCTTGTTGATCTGGTGTCTGACTTGCTTGGAGGCAGATTATCAAGCGCTCTGTGCATCAGTTTTACACATACAAAACTCAACTGTACCTTTTTCTAGCCTAGATGGCTCTGCTCTAGCATACATCAAAAAATTTCTTGGTTTAGGGTAACTGTTTCCTTGGTTTCTTTGCCTCCCGTTGAGTAAATCTGTTCTCTAACAGAGATGCCTTTGAGCCTATCGCATGAAGATCATTCAGCTTTTGCCCACACGAGCGGGATGTACAACACCTCTGGCATTCTCTCTTTTAAAATAAAGGCTTTTTCAGCCATATGTCCCACCTGACAAGGCAGGCAAAATTCTGCATTTAAAGACACACCTTTCTGTTTACTTCCTCATTAGAGTTGGGCAAACTGATTTCCTTTTAAATCAAGAATGATCCCGGGTTTTCCTGTGAATGAAAGTATATAAAGACAAAAGATTACCAGAAGTCCATGATTATCTCAGCAAGACTTGATTCGGTTGAAGAGATGTTTTCCAGACTCTGTCCAAAGCATTCTTACAAATTACCCTGGCTCTAATTAATTTTGGTGGAAAGCCGAAGAATGAGCTGTCTTCTGAGGGCTCTGTAACTGGATCAAAGGCTGCATTAAGAGTTGTGACTCATTAAATAAACTGGCTTTTCCCTTTCAAGCTCAGGTATCCTACGCTAAGGTTCGTTTAACCAACCCTGTCTTGCTTTATCAAATCCTTATTTCTGAAGGATACTTGCTTGGAAGTTCATGCCCTGCCCAATGTTGCTTTTGCATTCGCATCTTAGAGTTTTAGTTTCACAGTTTTCAGTTTAGTTTAGAGCTGTCCTGAAATCTTTACTTTGATGGAAGAGTAGAGGGTTGAATCACCGGCTGTTAACAGTTGATTGTGGGACCACAGTGAGCATATACTTGGTGCAGAAAGATGACTTGAAATTCTTCTGTCTGCATGTATCCTAGCATCAGTGCTTCCCTGCTGCTGGTAGAAGTCCTTACCTGCCTAAATAGTATTAACCAGAGAATCTCAGCAGGGTTGAAAACCTACCATTTATTGACAAATAGGACATTTACTTGCCTTTCTGGCTTCCAGTGTAGGAGGCACAAATAATATACAGTGCTGGTATGAAGACTGTGTCCTTGCATGTACAGAGATATGTGTGTGGGCAAAGTCAACATTTTATTGCTTTTTTTGCCTTTGAGTGTTTGGAATATGATGCCAACATTAGAGTCCAACTGTGGTCATCCTTCTCTTCCGAGAGCTCAATCATCAGAGAATCTGATACAATTTCTTTTGAAGTAGATATAGTTGAGGTGGGCAGATTTGGCATCCAAATGAATTGCTTCTATGTGTCTTCAGTTGCAGAGGAGAAGAAGTCTTTAAAGAGGACTTTTCAGCAAATACAAGAGGAGGAAGACGATGATTACCCTGGGAGCTACTCACCCCAAGACCCCAGTGCTGGGCCTCTGCTGGTATGTGGGGCAGGTTGAGAGTGGGAGTTGTTCTGAAAGCCACCTCCTGTGTGGTAGAGCCACAAGGTGGAGCTGCCAACAAGTAAAATGCTTTTGATGGAGAAATTTGGTTGGGGGTTGAGAGGTCCATGTGAAATGGAACAGGTTCTTTTTTCATATGTGAAATGCTTTGCCACTTCTGTGTGATTTCAGGTAGTCTAAACCAGGGTCTGAGTAGCGCTACCAGCCAAGAATCTCAAAGGACTACTATAAGAACAGACCATATTTTATTTTGTTTTTAAGGTCAAACCCAAAGCTGTAACATAGTTAGAACTCTATTAATTTTTTTTTGTAGGACATCTCTCTCCATGTTTATATTAAAAAGCTCAACCTTTGATAGATTTGTATGGAGCTGATTAGGAAAACCAGTTCTGAAGACTTTATTTGGAGGCTGACACGTTAGTGCTGTGGAAATGGTAGGAATGAGATGGGATCGTTGTGACCATTTAAGGCTACAAAATGAACATATGTTAAACTATTGCCTGTTTGAAAAGGATTAAAAAAATACACCATCCATCTGGTAGAGTGTAAACATTGAAATACAAAAATAAATAACAGTTGTCAAGGAAATAGTGAAACTTTATTGTTGTTTGTACTTCCAGATGCCTTGCAATTTAGGATTTCTCTTGATGATAAGCATTGTGTTTGTTATTGTTGGAAATCATTAGCAGTTTGCAAAGAAGTAATGATTGTTAGGGATTGGACTTCTTTATTTTTCAAATTAGAAATATTTATTTAATGTTTTCAGGGGGTTTGTAGTTTTCAATCAATTGTAATATAGTTTAAACATTGGTGGTGGTGTTTACAGGACTAGCGTTCCAGTTTCTAAAACCTCCCGTTGAAACTTAAGTATAGTTTAAAACAAAGCAGCAACACTTTTTTTCTTCCTGTTCAGGGAGTCTGTTTTCCTCCTTTCTGATTTTTTTTTTTTTTAATTTTTTTTTATTTATTGTGAGCAGGGAGGAAATATGGTGTGTTGGGGAGGTCCTCTTAGGGCTGTCCTCATCCACGTGCTTTTTAAGCTTGGATACATTTGGAGTATGTTCATTTAAACTGACACGTTTTTCCTCAGTGCCTGAAAACCAGCTGAGAGCTGAAGCTGAGGGGATACAATGGAGTCCAGTTTAATTGCAGGTTGCAGTGTGTGTCCAGAGATCCACTTGAGCTAAGTGAGGATAGCAATGGCTTTGCAATATGAGGACAATAAACAGTTTGCTTTGCCAGGGATAGCTTTCACTGTCATCAAAATCGATGGTAGGTAAGCGGTTAGAAAATGCTAAATCTTATAACGGTAAAAATCAGACACACTTCTGTTAGGGCTGAAACAACTTTGATTTTTGCTTTTGAGTTGTTGTTGTTGGGTGTCTTTGGCCATGTCAGAACGCACCTTTGGAATCAAAAAAAGGTGCACGTGCACTCCTGCAGTCTAAGAGAAAGTCTCAGGGATGTTTAGCTAAAAGATAAGAATCCCAATGTGATGCAATGCAAAGGTCATGTATTTTTCACCTTTGTCTTAATTGATCACTTAATTGGGATGCATAGCTTTCCACTGCAGAGTCTTGAAAAAGATGATCCTACTGCATTTATGCATAAATCCCTAAACATTGGGGTATTGCAAACTTAGTCAATACTCCCTGTGTTAAGAAGCAACACTTTAAAAATTACTTGAAGAAAATATTCCCAAATTGGTTGCTTTCAAAGGTGGGTGACCTCAGATGTGGTGGCAAATCCACAGGAAAAGTTACCTGGTTTTAATGTTAGTTAACTTGTCTTGTAGACCGAGGATTTGATCAAAGCCCTGCAAGACCTGGAAAATGCAGCATCAGGAGATGCAACAGTGCGGCAAAAAATTGCCTCCCTGCCTCAGGAAGTTCAAGATGTTTCATTACTGGAGAAAATTACAGGTAGGAAAATGGAAGACGAATGAACGTGGGTCCAAAGAATAACTTCAGAAATCAAAGGGATTTTTTTTAAATTTAAATAATCAGAAGGTATGGTGAATTCCTGCTTTTGTGTCTATATTTTGTAGCTTTTGGGTAATGAATAGGTAGCAGTCCTGGGGAGTAAAACTTTTTGGCTTGGACCACGACTTTTGTACTTGGAAAACATCAACAACATTTTAGAAGAATTTAAAGGAAATAGGGCCAGAGTTCTGACACGGATGTGTTTGATTTTTGAACACTGTGACTTTTAGATGCTTTTGAGTTTTATCAGACTAGGCTGAGTAGACACAGAGGCCCTGATTGCTACGGAAAAGGAAACTCACTACCCCCATTCATCTCCTAGTCTGTGTTTAAACAGGCTCTTGCCATTGTATTTGAAAAGTAGTCTTAATGCAAGCATTTAAAGGTTGAACTAATTAGACTCTTGTTCCTGGAAGGAGTTTTAATTTAGAATTTGTTATGAACTATCAGTCCTTTATAATATACTCTCTCTATATAGAGAGTATATACTAATATATAATATATATTAGTAAATATATATTAGNTATATATTAGTCCAATTGCAAGGGCTAGTGTGCAATTCATGTTTACTTGTATTGATACCTTAGAAGTTACTCAGAGAAAAGAGGAATTTTAAAAGTGCCCACCTGTTTAAATATGAAAACCACCTGATTTAATGGAATTCTGAAAATACAGCCTAAACCTTTAGTGTCTAGTTAACCTGTACAGAAGCTAACTTCACAGATTTCTCTCCACCTCCCACCCCATCTCTGCAAGGATAAAATGCAGTCAAGCAGTGTCTAAAAAAACCCACTGTTTGGGGGTTGTTAGTCCTGCTCTTTCCTTTATATCCTCTGTGATAAGAACCCGGTGAGCCAGAAGTGTGTTTGTGACTGTCACGTTGTGCGTGTGGCCAGTGAATTGTAGCCCTTCTGTCAGAGGAGAAAGTTTTAAGCGTGTTTTCTCTATTACCTGACACTTTTTACACGTAGACAAAGAGGCAGCTGAACGTCTTTCGAAGACAGTGGACGAAGCGTGCCTGTTACTAGCCGAGTACAACGGCCGGCTGGCGGCAGAGCTGGAGGACCGGCGCCAGCTGGCACGAATGCTGATTGAGTACACCCAGAATCAAAAAGATGTCCTGACAGAGAAGGAGAAGAAGCTAGAAGTGAGTACTGATTTAGCCTAATGCTCCCACTCGTCTCCTAATCTCTGCGTTTCTCTCCAGGGAGGTGGTTCTAGGTGTCATCTTTACTTTTGGATGGAAACAGGGGTAAGGAAGCGGCGTAAAAGGTCTGGAAAAGGCACATCAGTTCTGATGTTCACTCTGGTGTGTTCTAATAGACTTGGTTGTGGAAGGCCCAGAACTCCATAGTTAAAGAAAAATAAACTCACCTAACAAAGTTTCTTCAGACTTGCTCTGGTTTTCTATGAAATCCCAGTTTCCAAAAGATCTTCCTTTCGCCATAATTAGCTGTATTTTTAATTGTGGGTGGGGTGTTTTTTTCTTTTTCTTTTCCTTATGGTTGGGTGCCTGTCATTTCCAGCCCCTACTCAATTAAGGGATGCAGTTTAAACAAGGTCTTCTGGTACCCATCCTTTCACAGCCACTCTTACCTGTAGCTTCTGTGATGGAGCATGAATTTGGGTGATACCAAAGGAGGATGACACGCATTTCCTGCTGTAGCTCCCCTGAACCAGGAGGGCAGGAGGCTGTAAAATGTGACTGCTCTGACTGGCTCCGAGCACCATCTGCACCTCCTGGAGCGAGCGCAGTTTATCCAAAAATGTTCTTTCTTGGAGGAAGTTCTCTCAGCGCAGCACCTTGGGACTGGAGTGGAAGTTTTAATTAATGGTTGTGGTTGTATGTCACTCTGCCATCTGTTAAACTGCCCCTTGGCGGCACATTAAGGGCTTCCTCGACGCTGTCGGCTGCTGGTTATTACGAACAGCTGTTGCTGGGAGGGACCTGAGTTGCTGTAGAGGACAAAATCTTCTGGAAGGAGACTGTGCTGTAGCAATTGCAGGCTCTGTTTGCTGTCATGACAAACCTAATCCTCTGACAGCTCGGCTGCGTTGTCCTGAGCTGAATTTAATTTTGAATGTTTGCTTTGTCATGTGTGTTTATATTGGAGTTTCTCAATGTCTTGTGACTGTGAACATGTTGCTTTTCCAGAGCAAGGTTGTTTTTTTTTTTTTCCAAAGGCAAACGAGTGCTGATGCTGCATTCAGAATTAAGAGTGGATAGTTAATAATTCTGTTAGCTTGTTTGGCTTGAATTTCTTCAAGCATAGGGTCTGTCTTATGACTGAGTCATTAAAAGGCGCTTTCAGACATAGATAGGAAAGACGATCTAAAAACAAATCCTCTTTGGCATCTGATTTATTTGCTCTTAGTAGAAGTCTTGGGTCAGTTCTGTTTTCCTTGTTGAAAGGAGGACACCTGTCTAGTAGAAACATGTACGTGTGTGTAGATACATCAAAATATAGAAATGAAAACAGTGTTGCTGTGTACTTTTTAAAAAAGGGGAAGAAATAGGTAACAAAATACTGCACAGTAATGTTTTGGAAAGCTCAGAACAATCCATAAACTTTGTGTCAGTTTGAGGCTGAAATTAAAAGAATTCACAAAGACAACTTTAAATTAAGATTTTTAATGCACCAGATGAAATGTTGTGACAATTGTGTTGGGGTTTGGTTTTGGTTTTTTTTTTTTTGGAAAATACCCTTTTTGGTAAAGAACTTTACTTGAAAATTGTAACTGTGGTGGAGGCAGGAATGTAATCCTGAAAATGAAGCGGTTCACTGGCTGAGCTGTTTTGTTAATAGGACTAATCCTGGTGATGGCAACAGGACAGCTTGCTTGCCCGCTGCTAAGGGTAAACACATTCTTTAATATGTTGGAAGCTAAAGAATCCTCTTAGTAAACCTCTGTCATTCTGCCAAAACAAGATGGCCTTAGCGCTGTAGAAGTCTCAAATGAGTTGCAGAAAATGCCACTCTTTGATACTTCCTTAACGTGAGGGCACAATTCCTACTCGTCTCAAATCTCCAATCTGAGCCGAGGGATGTTGCCTGATGAAAGCATCCCATTGTTCTTGAGTTGTTGAGGGTTAATAAATAGTGGAAGATGGTGGTTACAGATATGACAGGCCATATCTTCTCATCGGTTTTGTTTGAGTCTTTGATGTTCTCACAGTAACGTATGGATAAGCCTGGATTTTGCTTTGTAGTGCTAATAAGCATTTTAATAAAAGGACTGAAATTCTTGTAGCAATTAAGAATGTATTAAAAACCAAAACATTTACTCAAGCAAAGACTGAAACAAGAAAATAACTTTAAACAATCTAATTTTACGTATCTTCATGTAACATGCTTTTCACTCTCAAGATATCTGTGGTACTATTGACTGTAAGTTTTTTCTCTTGTGAAGTAAATTCCCTGACTCTCAGATGAGATGGCATTTTTAGATATGCCATCCTCATCTAGCCAAGGCTGTTAGTTAGGGAAAGGGGTTTTTGCTAGTCATATGACTTAGGGCTTTGTTTTAAGATATGGAAATGTCAGACTTGGAAATCACTGTGGATATTGCTTGTGTTTTATTTACTCACGAAGCAAAGCCTTTCAATGTGCTAATAATGAAAGTAGCTAATCTATATCTTTTCAAAAGCAGCTTTCGCAGTCTAAAGAGCTACAGTTGTTTACTAATCCTATTTATACCATCCCTCATGAAACACAGGAAATGCTCAAAATATATACATAAACTCAATGTATTTATATGTAATGGGCTAATGCTCAAAATACTTTGCAATGTCAAAGCCCTGCAACACAGAGCTCTTGTCATCATGTGCGGAAAAGCTGTTTAATTTAGGGACAACACGATGAGTAAGGTGGTCTTGGACAATGAGTTCCACTTCAGCACTGGTAGAGACTGGATTGAGTAGGGATTGAAGCGGCGTAGTGCTAAGGAACACTGGTAATTGGAAGGGAAAAAGCTGGCACAGAGTCTGAAGACCATAACATATGGACAAACTCTGCTTTTAGGACAGCAATTTTAAAAATGGAAAATGCAATATGAAGATTACTTTATCGGGGGAGATGGGGGAAGCGTTGGGAGGAATTGTGGTCATTTGTTTTTACTCTAAAGGCTTAGAAGGAAAAGGTAGAAATCATTTAATTCTGGCAATTAGCTGCAGAGCAAAATCAGCTGAACCAAAGCTCATGCTAAACAGCCAGTATAACAAGGTATATATTTTTAATGGTAAATATTCCTTAGGTTAACTTACTGAAAGGTTTGGTGAATTCTCTTGTTCAACATCTGAATGCTGAATTTCTTTTTAAATGGTGTTTCATCTCAGTCAGAAGTTGTGGGCTCAACACTGCAGCTGCTCTATGATCTTCCATGGCCTGGACTGGATCAGAGTCAGTCCAGACTTTCAGAATAGGTGCCAGGAAATAAAACCCATTTTCAAACAGGCATAGAAACAAGAGCTGGTGTTTCTATAAGAATGAGATAAGGTGTCTTCATGTCTCACATGGGTACTTCTGATGAAAGTTCTCTGATTTGTGTTATTTTTGGCCGTTGCTGTCTCTGTTACAATTACAGAGTACAATCAGCTGGGGAGGATTTTTTTTGTCCTTCAGCACCTGAGTCTGCAGAACTTCAAAAGACAATCCTTCCCCTTGAAGTCGATGTGCTCTCTGTGAATGCATGGCAGGCAAGTAGAACAAAAAAAAAAACCCAGGGAATCAATTTGTGTAAAAATGAAAAGCAGGGGAGAGATAGCCAGGAGAACACTTCCATGGTGGTGTACCAGGTGACTATAAAATGAAGTCAACTAAATAGATGGGACTAGAAGAACCAAGTAAAAGTAGAGCTAGAAAAAGGCAAATTGTGTGGAAGCTTTGTGGGTATCTAAAACAGGTACTGACAAGGAGGGGTAGGTTAATGTAACGGGGAGAAAAGGAAATTGTAAGAGGAGATACGATGAACATACTCTAGTATATGCAGTCTGTATCTAAAGTGGAGTGTGTTTGTGTGTGTGCACATATGTATAAATACAAAGAACATGCTGGATTTAAGATGCAGTTAAGGGGAGTTTTTCTGATTGTTGACTGCACCTGAAAAATTGTGACTTTGAACCCTGCTGAGAGCTCTGAGGATTTTAGATGTTGAGGGTTTTTAATATTCATGGCCTTGAGGCACCTTTAATAAGGTGTTAAAGCTGTGCCCATACGAATTTGCAAACCCTCTTTGATAATGCATCTCTGAAGGATGAAGTACAATCTCCCTTGAGGTTTTCTGGACTGCCCAGTACTACACATTTTCTTGAAATATGATTTAGTTCAGTGGGTTAATATGCAATTTATTGCTGTGTTGCTTCCACTGCTTAGGTTTTTGTTGCCTGTCACTGTTGGCTGCGTCTTTCCTCACAGATGAGAATTCTTGAGTTGTGGTATATTAATTTCAGTGGTTTAGGCAGGGAACAGGAGATGGAGTTTTCGTTTTTTCTGCCAGGAAACAGAAATGTTGGTGTTTCAGATGCACACAAGTAGCAGGAGACAGTGATGGGAACCAGGCAGTGCAGAGGGGGGTCTCCTGCTCTACACCCTGAGCAGGGCGAGATGATCCAGAACAGGAGCATCCAGGCACGGTGTGTCATGCTCAGGTCTATTGATTGAACTGCTGATTAACACAGGAAAAAGTGACTAACTGCACATCAGCATTTCCAGCTGTGAGCCAGTCCTGCCTTTGGGTGTGGGACAAGGAGGAAGGCTGTTCCCTAGTGATACAATAAACGAACGTCGTGGGGAATCTGATTCTGGCTCGAGGCAAACAGCTGTGTTTCTTTGGGTAGAATCGTTCAGGTTGGAAAAGACCCTTGGGATCAGCAAGTCCAAACATCAGCCCTACTTTATGAGGTTGTCCCCAACATCATATCCCCCAACACCACATCTAAGTGACTCTTAAACACATTCAGGGATGGGGACTCAACCCCCTCCCTGGGCAGCCTGTTCCAGGGTCTGACCACTCTTGCTGGGAAGAATTCTTTCCTAATGTTCAGCCTAAACCTACCCTGTTACAGCTTGAAGCCATTCCCTCTTGTTCTATTGCTAATTCCCTGTGAGAAGAGACCAGCACCAACCTCTCTACAATGCAGATGTATCATTTCTTCATTTTGTAGGTACTGGTGGGCATTTATAATTATAGTAGTACTGCAAATGAAGTCATACTAAAAAATAAAATAAAAATAATCCAATATTAATATATAATGTTTTAAACATTTTACTGAAGTGAACCAGTCTGTAACTACTGTTCTGCTTAGCACTCACAAGCATTAAGGTATGTGAAGAGAGGTGACTATATAGCCATTTGCTTGTGCCCTAAATGTTGGGTTTTGTTGTTGTGAACATCATTTGCACCCTCCCAAAGCTTATTGCGGGGAGAATACGTTGCAAATGAAGCCAGGTTTCATTCACCATTGTACAGTCACAGCCTGGGCTAATTCTGAGAGAGCTTTTAAACATTGCAAGGGCCAGTAGATGAGGAAGTGGCATCTCCAGCAGCTGGAGAAATGCTCTGCAGAGACCTCTCCCACAGACTCTTCTGTTGGATGATTTCAAGTTGTTCGTGGTAAAGAGGAGAGCGAGGAGACAAGTTACGGTTTCGGAGCCTGTAATTGTGCCGAGAGCAGAAATGCATCTCTGGTGAAGTGTGATGAATGATGCCACAAAAGAAAGAAGCTTTGTCAAATTTAAAAGAGCAAGACTATGAACAAATTTAAGGTATGAAAATGAACTGAAGTGCTCTCTGTAAGGAAATACATCATTCAAGCTCTGATTCCTGGGCTGCATCTTTCAGGCGTGTTGGTTACAAAGCCCAGGGCTGCTGGTTTAGTGCTGCTGCAAAATGAGGAAAACTGGCTTCACTCTGTGTTTTCACTTTGCTTTAGAGGTGGGTTCTGCTGCTACACTGAACAGAAAGCCATTTCCCTCTCTGTTACCTGACTGTGATTCTTGCAGGGGCGAATTGTGTGGCTGTTATGAGCCCTCAAAGGGGTTTGCTGTGCCGGCTGCAGATCTGCCCTTGAGTTCTGCCAGGTACCAGAGAACTTCCTGTCCCCTTGGCACTAAAACACATGCTCCTGCAGACAGGAGCTCGGGCCACAGCCGAAGTGCTGTGCAGCTGTGGGCATTTCTGTGCTCTTCTCTGCAGGTTTGTGGCTGCTTTGCCAAGAGGCCGTTCCAGTCCAGTGCTGGGCTTGCACCGTTTTGTCTGGCAAAGGAGGGGACTGCCACCTTGCTGCCAGGTTCCTGCAGCTGCCCACTTGCACCAGAGCAGACACAGTTCTTTTTCCAGGTGCCACGTGTGTCCTAGTCCAGAGAAACTATTTCAGAGGAATTTGCACTCTGGATGAGGCCTTAAATATGTGTAATCTCTCACAATTCAGGAGAATTTGCATGGAAACGGGCAAGTTTATGGATCGTTCATGTTTTGTTTCCAGTTCTTTTCTTTCTTGATTTTTGTGTGAAGGTTTCTCAGCTGCCTTCTTTTGACCAAGACCCCTTTTTTTTCTAGGACTGCAGGGTTTCTGTAAGGTGAATTTTCTTTTTTTTTTTTTTCCTGTTTTGCAGTGAGACTTTTAAAATTTGTTTTCTGGGAGGTTTGGGTGGTTATAACTGAGGGGGAGAAAACCCTCAAATTGAACTGTTCTGCTTGGTGTGCTGACCCCAGTGCCTTCCACCAGCGTGAGGAAGATTGATTTATGCTTACACAGCATGAAATGCAGGGTAGATACAATTTTAAAATGGGACTTATTCAAACCTGACGCTTGGAGAGAATGTGGAATGAGGTGGGTTTGAAGGCAGGAGAAAAGTGCTGATGCATTTGAAACCCCTTTGCCTTGGAGAAGGGGAATTTTGAAGTGCTTTTGAAAAGGCCAGAAGGAGCAGCCTGGCAGGAGGTGGAGTGAGCGCTTATGGAGCGTGTAAACTGGGGATCTTCTGTGCAGGGTTGTTCTGGAGCACAAAACTGAAATCAAATTATAAGCTTTTGTGGTATTTTTTTAAAGTTACCTAACATTATCTATGCTAAAAAAAAAAATGTTGGGTTGTCCTCTAGGTGTACACATACTGGAAATACTCATTAATAATCCTTGTTTTCTTAGATGATAAGAAAACCTTTGGGGAAGGCCAAAAACAACAACCAAACAAAATCCCTGCAGTTCTAATTGTGATGGGCTGTGCCCAAATATTCTGTCTGGATGTAAGATGAGGGTGTACATGTGCCAGTCACACACAGCCAGAGCTTGACTGTCCTTGCTTTAGAAAACTGTTCATTTTTGTAACTCTCTCCCAATGCCCTTCATACGGGTCATTTCTTACAAATATGCTGTTATTGTGACAGTCTGATATGTTTTAATGAGTAAGTTTTAAAAGTACATTACACAGCATAAGTGGCAAGCAGCAAAAGCTAAGGAACACCCAATCAGCCTACCATATTAGTGTTGTATATTTAATGGTTTTAAATAGAGATTTTATAAGACTAAATATATTTCTATGTCCAACCTCTCAGCTCACTATGTTCCCTACTCAAATTTCTGTCGCAGCCTCTGGTGCATTTTTCCCCCTGACTTCTGGGGTCTTTTTACTTTCATACATCTGGCTCGAACTACAGCGGATCAGAACTGAGACTGGCTGCTCTCCCTCTTCGCTTTCTAAAGCCTCGTTAATGCTTAACTAGCTGTTTTCAAATCGATGCAATTGCTGGGATGATTTACAGCCTCCCAGAGCCTCCCAGGAACGGAAGTGTCCAGTGCAAATTCTAAGCTAAAAGAAAATGAAGTCTGTGCCGTGTAACTCCAGAATGAGTTTCGTTTCCTGTCGTGTCCGTTGCAGTCAATTCTCTAATGTTCGAGCAGAGCTTCTTTTGAATGAAAGGCTTCTGTCGGGTTCATTCGGTGGTGCTTAGTTCTGATGTTGCCTTTGTTTCGAGGACTAAGTGTCTTAATTCACTCGGCTGCTGTGGGTGTAGAATCCTGCACGCTGAAAGGGAGCGTTGATTAGCGAAAGCATCCGTGTGGCGCAGCGCCAGTTTATTCTGTCTCATCCTCAAACTCCTGCTTACAGGAAAGATCTCATTATTTTGCCTAAAAAAAGCAAATAGCAAATACTATTAATCTTAATGAAAGCTTACTATGCAGCGAGGCAATTAGCTAGAGACATGGAGTATGAACTAAAACCTCAGAAAGCAGTGGTTTTCTTTTAAGTGCACTTCGTGTTTTTTTTTTCAGTTTTACAGAATGGAGGCACCTTATGCACAAAAAACCCCTGCGAGATGCAGTTTCAAAGCACGTCATGTAAAGGGAAACACTGTTTTCCATAAAACCTGCCTCTGGAGTCTGATGTTGCACGATGTGGCCACAACTCGGGTTTTGTGGAAAAAGAAAAGCCCCTGAGCCTGGCAGGGGTTTACACGTGTCTGCGTATTCCTGAGCGGAGCTGAGATGGATTCCTGAACAGTACAAATGGGAAATCCAAATAAACATGCCTTACACCTTGTAGGAAGGTGACAAGATCCAGGATATGTCTCCCTGGGAGGTGTTTCTTTGATGTTGCAGAGGGATTTCAGAATTCTCTGCTTCTAGGAGCAGCTGCCCAGAAGGGACCAGCTGCCTCCAGGCTGTGCTTTTGATATAACCCATCTTTAGATCTTTGCCTTGTTCTCGGTGTGATGTGGTGGGATGTCCCTGCCAGGTGTCTCAGTGTGGTCAGCACTCCCTGACCCAGCTCTGGCATTCAGTCTGTCCAGTCCTTTACTTCTCTGCCACGAATCAGCGTGACCTCTTGGTACGGGAGCAGATGGAAACTGTTTAGACTGCGGGAGACAGTTCTCTGCCACAGTCTGTGTCGTGTATCCAGTCTGTCAGGCAAGTATTTATCTCTTCTAGGAAATCTTGGATTACTCTCTTAGAACATTGCATCCATTCCCAAATTTAGTGACATTTTTCTGAGTGTTTAGTGGTCTTGGGGCTGTTGCTGCCTTTTTCTTTCTTTCTTTTGTTTTTAAACATACAGGATTTGGGCCTCACAGCTTTAACAAAAACATTTGTGTGAACTAGTTAATGCCTGCATTAATCTACTGGTAAGATAGAACTATTTAGAATTAAACAGAGATGTGGTTCTCAAGGTGACTTGAGCTCTTTTTATTTCTCCTTTGTACAAATGTCTGTTCAAACAAAGAAGGTATTTCTGATAGTGCTGCCTGTAGCTCTCCACATAGAGTATCCCTAGAAATGGGGATACGTGAAGAGCAATAGTTTTGTAAGCATTTTAAGCCCTTAATTGTAAATTTAGAAGCAGGTTCCTGCTGTTAATGTGTGGAGGAATTGCTCTTAAGTCTGTAGGTTTGCCACGGCATCAGAACCAGAAGGGAAGTACAGTTTGCACGCAGCTTGGTGGCTCTTCATTTGTCAGAGTGTTTTCTCAGAGCCGGGTTATCAAGCCAGGCATTGCAAGAATTCTCGCTCCTCTGAATAGTTCTATCAGGAAAGAAATATTGTTTGGATCTAATACAATTGTAACAGTCACACAAATCGTCTTCAGCTAAAAAAAGCAGTGTCCTAGTCCTAACTGTCACCTTGAAGCAGCATATCCTGGTCCTCCTGTCAGTTTTGCTCTCAAAGTGGCAGTTCATGGGTCTTTCCCTGGAGGCAGGCGTTGCATTTTACCTGTTTTTACAGAAATCTCGTGCATGGATCTTGGCGATTCAAGCGGTATTTGAGGTATTTTCTTGGCTTATGCTTGGAATTTTCACCTTCTACCCCATTTATCAGACTTGAAGGACTTGCCAGCTGCCTTGCCCTTGATTGTAGGAATTACTACAGCAAAAAAAAATCTGCAGATATTCACTCTTGGCAGAATTTGGCATTCTTGAGAATGTGCTACCCTTTCTTGCCTGGGTTTGATAACCCTCACTCCCTGACAATGTCCTGAATGATGACTTCCCTCCCCCCCCCCAAGACAGTCTTCTGTGGGAGATCAAAAAAAAAGGCAATCTCTGAATTCAGCCTTTTCCACCTTCTGTCTGGAAGCATTTGGAATGTGATAGTCCCCTAAATATTTTTGCTACCTGTATCCTATGTGTGTGGGAGCTGGGGTTCTGCTGTCTCCCTGCCTCGCGTTAATGGTGACCCCCCAGCCCTGAGCAGAGCACCCCGTTTGCCTTCGCTCTCTTTCTCTGCTGTTGGTTTCCATGTTCTCTTGGAGGAGTGTGCTGAGCAGCGAAATGCAGTAGTGCTTCCATGGCTTTCCTCTTTGTTCTGCTTTTGTTCTGTATTCAGGCTTAAAAATCCAGGTGTTGGGGTTTTTTTTCTCCCCCTGTTCTCTATAACCTGGTTTTCTCGACTTGTTTCCCTATTTAAATATTTCCCAAAATGATATGACCATGGATGTTGGGTGCATTCTTATTCTGATGCTTTGTCTTCCATTAAAAAACAAACAAATAAATTGAGTGCACCTTTTCCTAAGTTATTTTTTTGTTGTTGTTGTAGTTGTTCTGCTCTGGGCTTAGGAACAGAACACTTCAGTTTATGAAGGTGGTAGAGCTTTGTTTGAACTTGATGATTTCTGTATATATCCCATGTACATTAACAGAAGTGTTTGGTTTTGACGGTATGTTAACTCACTGAGCCTCATAAAAGGAGTTAAATTTGAAATAGGCTCTTAAAGGACATTCTTATTTGGTGCTGGCAGGAAATTTATGGAATATATTTCCATAGCCATTCCAGGCGTAGGGGTATTCTGAGTTGTTGCAATCAACTGCTCTCACTATTTTAATTCCAAGTAATGAAACACAGAGGGTGTAAACTCCTTGCTTGTAACCCTGCAGGAACTGCTCTGCTTTGATATTTGGAGAAGGTGAAGAGAATTTCCACCATGGAGAAGGTTAGAAAGATTGGATTAAAGTTGTAAACTCTTTAGAAAGATGCTTTGATTTAACGTACGCCTATTTATTTGATCTTCAAAGATAAAATTCTAGTCTCTGGTAAACTGTTCTCTTTGGCAAGTAATTAAGAAGTGAAAAGTAACTTAACTTTGCAGCTGGCTCTATGGAACCCCGTGAATTTTTCTTCAGCTCATTGTTTCCTGCATTCTGGAGCTGCCATGGGAAACACACCATACGTAGCTGGGTAGAGACTAGTGCATTCCAGAAGAAATTATGCGATACCAGGGGGTTTGTTCCTTAAATAGCTGTCTTCTGTGACTGACAGAAACGTTTAGAATCACAAAACTTTGAAAATTGCATAAACCTCAGTCGTTAATTGAGCTTCTCTAGTAGGTAACTTGGATCTCTGTTGGTATGGTACAGTTCTGTCTTTCATTTTCAGGGTCCAAACTCTTCCTTTGCCTTCTCTCTCTGCAATACTATTTGCTGCTCTCTGCTGTCTCTTAGACTGGGGAGATTTCTGAAGACAGACAAATATTTCTTCGTGGAGTTGCCATGCCCAATCCAGACCTCATTTGTGGAATAAGTCCTTGCAAATTTCCTCTTTGGGGATTTTTAACTTACTGTTTTTTCTCCCTTTGTAATAAAATCCTGAAAATAGTAGGTGCAGGGTGTAGGGTGCAGGTTTGGGGGTGTTTTACGTAGATTCTGTTACAGTAATTAGCAGGTTTGGGATGCCAAAGCTTGTGACAGGCTCTGAATTTGGGTGCAGACAACAGGGTCTGCAGTTATGGCAGTGATTGCTCAGAGAGCCAGGGTCTTGCTGCTTTCTCCCAGAATCCTCACCTAGAAAATACTCTTGGTTTAACTAAAAGCGCTGTTAATTTACCTGTGCTTAATCTCCGTTCTCTTGTCTCTCTCCCTCAGGAATACAAACAGAAGCTTGCTCGTGTCACCCAGGTTCGCAAGGAGCTGAAATCCCACATCCAGAGCCTTCCAGATCTGTCACTGCTGCCCAATGTCACAGGAGGCCTGGCACCTCTGCCGTCTGCTGGTGACCTGTTTTCAACAGACTAGGACAAACGATGACCCCGCTTTCCATTGTTACCAGCAGAAGCGAAGAAGACTCTGGTGTTGACTGGAAATCCAGTCTTCCAAGATCTATAGTAGGAAGGAACTTGCAAGACCCTGCTTTCAACCTCTTGGCTGCTCCTGCTCACCCTCTCTCTGTCTGCACCAGCTCATGCTGAGGGGAGGAAAAAGGGCGAGTTTTTGTGAGCTCTAAAGGGAGCGGGGACAGTCCATATAGCCAAACGTTTCTCATATTTTCCCATACTCTTTAGTTGCTGTTTACTCTTAGCACTTGTTATCCCCACAGAAGTCACGAGAATCATGTACATACATACCTGGGAAGTTTTTCAAAGAAAGGTTGACCATATAACATTTTTCGCTGTAAAACTATCCTATTATTTCTGAGTAAGTCTTGTCTGTCTGCGTTGGGTTTCTGAACCTCATCTCTGAGAGCAGTTGGAGTGGCTGGTGGGCTTGTAGGAATGTGTGTGTGTGTCTGTGTGTGCAGGTGCTGTACTGTGGCAGCAGAAGAAGGTGGCATCTACTGAGCAATGGTACAGAGAAATACTTCTCTTCAATCCCCAGTCCCTCATACGCTTGTGGGACTGAAGCAAAGATCATCCCCATTTGACATGTACATAAATTGAAGCTCACCACAGGCAATAAAAATAAGCAGCTTTTCTTTGTGAATTAGAGATAGCTTCGTCATTTACACTCTGCTGAGCAATGCAGAACTGGGTGTTACCTAAATATCAGTGGAAGTAAATTTTGTTCTAGCTACCTTAGATTTATACCACATTTTTCCTCTTCATTATACAAAATTAGATCGTCACAGCAGCTTTGGTTTAAGAAACTGAGAGGTTGGAATGGTGTGTTGCAACTGGTGATATCCCAGTGACAGGCACTGTCTGATCTACTCTCAGGGTGGTGACGTTGGAAATACTATTCTATAAATTCTCTCTGTAGCTTTAGTGAAGGTATTTGGTGAACAGAAGTTAAATGTGGTATAAATATTTATATAGAGAGAAAATAGACCCATATATATGCACATATCCTGTATGCACATGTACCGTGTCCATGCATGTAGATATTAGAAGGATGGACTTAATTTTGTGTCACAGATTATTGTGAGTCGATTTTTATAATCGGGAAACGTTTAAAAGAAAAAAAAAAAGAAGGAAAAAAAAAAAGGCAAATTGAAAATACTCTTAATTCCACTCTGTTTTAGCTGCTGTGGATGTAGCTACGTTTCAGTTCTTGTGTTAAGGTCTGACAAGCTGGACTCTGATCACTGAAAACCATTCCGATTGGGATAATGATTGTGTTTTAAAATTTAGCACCTCTCGCTATAAAACTTCTGAAGTCTCTGGAAACGCTTTGATCTGATCACACAGGTTTGGTATCACAGAGGCTGAAATTAGTCGAAGTGATGTGCTGTGTTTGTGCCTCCCCGTAGTCTTAAGCTGCTGTTGTCGAAGACATGAGAGGAAACCTACGGAAAAGCTTGTTCTGCGTCCTCATTAATTTATTTGACGGGGTGTTCAGTACCCTGTTCAGCATCCAGTTCAAACAAATAATACGGCGTTTTTTGGTCATTAAGTTGTTGAGAAACTCAAATCCTTTTCTTACCAACGCTTCGTTTTGTCCTTTGGTTTTATAAAATCCCCTTGCACCCTTGCTGCCCGGCCAAGAAACGCGCTTTTAGTTTACAGGAAATCTTCCAGTGGTAGAACTCTTCTTTCCGCGAATTGGTTCCATCACACAGCCCTTCATGGTCCAAACGTTGTTCCCATAAAGCACTGGACGTTCTCTCTGCTTTTGCCAAAAAAAAAATGAAAAACAACAACCACAAAAATCCCACCGAACCTCAAAAACCCAAACCAAAAGATTCCTTTCTGTCCTTTCTCAGCTCATGGAGTTGCCCTGAGGCTGTTGTAACCGGTAACTCTTTTGAGCGGTGATTGAATGTGTATCCACTACGGGACAAAGAATCTCATAAAAAAAACACGTAGAGAAACACATTGACATCTCACACTGTTGTTTTGGGCAGAACTTCTGTGAGAGTTGTGTGACTGTTGGGCTTTGGTTTGGTTGGTTTTTTAATTGAAATGTTTTGATTTCTTTCTTTTTTATCTTTTTTTTTTTAATCCCCCAAATACACGTGTGTGTTTTATTTTTCCTTAATTTAAAGGAAATCTTGCGGGTTTTGATTTTATTTGTTTTCCTTTTTGGGCAAAGGGCGTCTGATGAACTGGGTGACATTCTCTGGAGGTTAAACAGATTTCCCCCAAGGTGTGTCTTTTTTGTCTTGGATTTTGCTTTGTTGTTTGTTTTTTTTAACAAAAGGTCAAATCTGTATATGAATTGATTTAGGAATTACTTTAGACTTATAGGCTGCCTTCTGTGGCAGCAGTATATTCTGAAATGTCTCATAGATATCTATTTTTGAATAAAGAGGGTGTCGTTGAATAGCAGTGGTTTTACTTGTTCTCCACGGCGCAGGCGTTGCTCTTGCCCAACCGGGGGTTGGGGTCTGTCTGGGGGCATTTGCCCTCTAAAAGCAGAGACGGTGCTTCCTCTGGGGGGGTGGGCGGGGGGTTGTGGATGTAGAGGATCAGCTGAAGTCGTTGTCAGGCTTCCTGACAGCTTACAAACCCAATCAATACCCAACTTTCTCCGGTCGTTATTCCAACAGACACAAATTAAGTATGTTCCCTGGCACCGACTTCTGATTTGAGGGCTGCCAGACGCAGAAAACCACCTTCTTCGTTCGTAAATTATTTTAGGTCCTATGGAGGACACTTAAATTTTTTATTTCTTATTTTATTTTACCTTTACTGTTTGCAAAGAAACAAACAAAAGCCAAACCTGGAAGCCAAGAAATGGATTTTCCTGGCCAAGCATCAGGAGCTGCTGTTCCACAGCAGGGTCTGTGCTGCTGCGTAACCAGAGCCTTTAGAGGAGGTTGGGGGGGTCTTCACATCGTACTGGGTGTTAATTCTCTCAGATGGGGGTTTTTCTGGGGAGGGGGAAGGGTGGACTTTGGGGGTTCTTCACTCCAACTATAACTGCTCTGTGACACTCTCTTTGGGCAAACTCNAGGAGAATTTTTATTTAATTATTTTATTTTATATATTTTTTTTTTTTAAGAACTGAAACAACTGTCTCCCAAAAGATTTGACTCTTCCACAGCTTTCCATGTCGTTAACCCCTTCCGTGCCGCTGCCTGCTTTCCCTTCGCTCTGCGCGCTCCCTGTGTAACTGGCTCCTGCTGGTTTTTATGCCTCTGTGGAAGGCGAGAACCTCTGTCCTAGTTAATTAACAGGCACTTCTGGGACATCACAGGTTTTGAAGGTGACGAGCAATCAAGGCTGGTGCAGCCTTTCTGTGCTGGAGGAAGAGAGAGCGGTCACTGGTTGCTGCCTGGCGCCCCATGGCTGACCCTGGGGTGAGGTCACTGGGGGCTTTATTCCAGTTATTTACTCTGACCAAGTGTTGATACGTTCCCTGGCCAGCTCTAAACATTGTGTGTGTGTTTTATCTTTTAGATCAGACAGAAAAAATACGAGGTGCACCTCGTGCCAGTCGCTACAATGGTCTGTTACTGGAGTGAGACTGGGACACGCGTCTGGCAGTGATTTCACTTGTTTTTAGGGAAGTGCCGCCGCCATCAGCTGCCTTCTCCCTCTTTGAACTTTGGGGTGGTTTGTAAGGCTGGGGCCCACCAGATTTCCTAGGGCTAGTTGTGTTTTGGAGATTTTTGGATAAACAAGGAAGGAAAGCGAGCCAGAAGAAGTGGGAGGCTTTGGAAACCTTCAGAGGTGCAGTGTTATTCCAGTACCATGACAAAGGATTTTGCATCAGTACTGAATTATTATTTTTGTACCAGCTCAGAGAGTAAATTCTTGTCTCTGTAGCCAAGTGAAAGTGAAGTGTGAATCAGTGGTTTTATGGAGAAGACAGACAAAAATGTTCCTGTTAAAATATGACAAGTAAAGCATCTTGGATGGAAAGCCTCGTAGGGCAGGAAATACCAGGGCTGGTTTCCCGGTGGTTTGATGGAAGGTGGGGAGGGCTGGGGGTGGAGGGAGCTGGCTCGATGGAGCAGCACCTGATTTCGAAAGGAAGAATCAAAGTCTGAGGTTTTTACCTACCTGCAGGCTTGGGTTTGGAGGCTTTGTGCTGGCTGCGAGGGGACCTAGGACCTGCGGGGGTAGGAGGGGGGTCTCTATGCCAGTCAGTGGGCTGGGACCCCAGCAAGGCCTGGTGAGGTGTCTTGCTCAGGGCTTCTCTAGCAAGGCTAAGAAGCAAATAAGCTTCTTTAAGGGATTATCTTGTGAAAAGCGAGGTCTTGTGGAAAGAGGATTGAAGGGAAATGGGTGTGTAATGGTGTATAACATAAATACCTTCATGTCTCCCAGAGAGCTGCGGCGGCCTTCCCCTTCTCCTGCCTTTCCCTCTGCTTCCACTTGGAGGAAACATGTGAAGAATCTGCTGGATAGAAAATTGTTTCTTTATTTGTATTTTCAGCAGAGGCTCCACGTAGCAGCACGTAGCAAGAAGCTTAATAAAGGCTAATACCCTCACGAGCCTCCACATACGCTGGAGCAGATGAAACTCCAGGGTTGTGCTGGTCCAGACACAGGAGGCTTTTCACACAGCAGTGTCCGAGGCCCTTCTGGAAGGGGATCAATGCTCTTGGCTGTGAAACACCTGGCATGGGTGGGAGATGAGGCCTGGAGGGGGGGGCTTCACCCGGGAAGAGAGTGGCAGCACTGGGAATACTCCCCAAATCCCCTTGTTACTCAGCTGCCCAGCTTCTGCTGCGTTGAATCGGTGGACTTCATCCTCATTCCAGTGAGATGATGGGACATCTGCCACTCTAATTGCCACAGCAGATGACAATCATCGACTCTGCTGCACTCATCAAATACAGTTTTGGAGAGATTTTGTGTGCTGTCCAGGGAGCGGAGGCTGAAGTCTGTATTAAAGTAGGACACCCAGTTGTGTTCCCCCTGCATCTGCCTTGCATTTTCTGGCACAGAGTTAACTACGAAACGTGGTTCTTTACCTAAAACTGCACAAGTGTCTTTTCCCAGGTTTGTTTGGTTTTTTTTCTGATGCTCTGGGGCAAAGAAAACTTAACGTTTCAGTCTGGGGAGAGACTTGAGTAGCTTCAGAGAGGTCTCTTTCATTTTGATCAGCCGCGCTGCCAGCAGCAGTGGANACTCTCTTTGGGCAAACTCAGCCACCGCCTCACGTGCCTTGGAGGGTATCTGTAAAGGGGCTTATGGTTTTGTACCAACCGGCAACTCTTCCGTTGAAGAGATGATATTTTATCCAGTGCTGCTCTCAGGAGAGGCGTGTGGGAGTCGGACACGGGGCTTTCTGCATCTGACACGCTCTGATGGGATTCCTTTCCCTTCGGAGCCACCTCCCTGCCCGGTTTGTAGGAAAGTAGAGCGAAGTTTTCCAAGGCGTAAAAACGTGTGTAGGTACTGGATGTCCTTTCTTGCCTTTGAGGAGAATTTTTATTTAATTATTTTATTTTATATATTTTTTTTTTTTAAGAACTGAAACAACTGTCTCCCAAAAGATTTGACTCTTCCACAGCTTTCCATGTCGTTAACCCCTTCCGTGCCGCTGCCTGCTTTCCCTTCGCTCTGCGCGCTCCCTGTGTAACTGGCTCCTGCTGGTTTTTATGCCTCTGTGGAAGGCGAGAACCTCTGTCCTAGTTAATTAACAGGCACTTCTGGGACATCACAGGTTTTGAAGGTGACGAGCAATCAAGGCTGGTGCAGCCTTTCCGTGCTGGAGGAAGAGAGAGCTGTCACTGGTTGCTGCCTGGCGCCCCATGGCTGACCCTGGGGTGAGGTCACTGGGGGCTTTATTCCAGTTATTTACTCTGACCAAGTGTTGATACGTTCCCTGGCCAGCTCTAAACATTGTGTGTGTGTTTTATCTTTTAGATCAGACAGAAAAAATACGAGGTGCACCTCGTGCCAGTCGCTACAATGGTCTGTTACTGGAGTGAGACTGGGACACGCGTCTGGCAGTGATTTCACTTGTTTTTAGGGAAGTGCCGCCGCCATCAGCTGCCTTCTCCCTCTTTGAACTTTGGGGTGGTTTGTAAGGCTGGGGCCCACCAGATTTCCTAGGGCTAGTTGTGTTTTGGAGATTTTTGGATAAACAAGGAAGGAAAGCGAGCCAGAAGAAGTGGGAGGCTTTGGAAACCTTCAGAGGTGCAGTGTTATTCCAGTACCATGACAAAGGATTTTGCATCAGTACTGAATTATTATTTTTGTACCAGCTCAGAGAGTAAATTCTTGTCTCTGTAGCCAAGTGAAAGTGAAGTGTGAATCAGTGGTTTTATGGAGAAGACAGACAAAAATGTTCCTGTTAAAATATGACAAGTAAAGCATCTTGGATGGAAAGCCTCGTAGGGCAGGAAATACCAGGGCTGGTTTCCCGGTGGTTTGATGGAAGGTGGGGAGGGCTGGGGGTGGAGGGAGCTGGCTCGATGGAGCAGCACCTGATTTCGAAAGGAAGAATCAAAGTCTGAGGTTTTTACCTACCTGCAGGCTTGGGTTTGGAGGCTTTGTGCTGGCTGCGAGGGGACCTAGGACCTGCGGGGGTAGGAGGGGGGTCTCTATGCCAGTCAGTGGGCTGGGACCCCAGCAAGGCCTGGTGAGGTGTCTTGCTCAGGGCTTCTCTAGCAAGGCTAAGAAGCAAATAAGCTTCTTTAAGGGATTATCTTGTGAAAAGCGAGGTCTTGTGGAAAGAGGATTGAAGGGAAATGGGTGTGTAATGGTGTATAACATAAATACCTTCATGTCTCCCAGAGAGCTGCGGCGGCCTTCCCCTTCTCCTGCCTTTCCCTCTGCTTCCACTTGGAGGAAACATGTGAAGAATCTGCTGGATAGAAAATTGTTTCTTTATTTGTATTTTCAGCAGAGGCTCCACGTAGCAGCACGTAGCAAGAAGCTTAATAAAGGCTAATACCCTCCCGAGCCTCCACATACGCTGGAGCAGATGAAACTCCAGGGTTGTGCTGGTCCAGACACAGGAGGCTTTTCACACAGCAGTGTCCGAGGCCCTTCTGGAAGGGGATCAATGCTCTTGGCTGTGAAACACCTGGCATGGGTGGGAGATGAGGCCTGGAGGGGGGGGCTTCACCCGGGAAGAGAGTGGCAGCACTGGGAATACTCCCCAAATCCCCTTGTTACTCAGCTGCCCAGCTTCTGCTGCGTTGAATCGGTGGACTTCATCCTCATTCCAGTGAGATGATGGGACATCTGCCACTCTAATTGCCACAGCAGATGACAATCATCGACTCTGCTGCACTCATCAAATACAGTTTTGGAGAGATTTTGTGTGCTGTCCAGGGAGCGGAGGCTGAAGTCTGTATTAAAGTAGGACACCCAGTTGTGTTCCCCCTGCATCTGCCTTGCATTTTCTGGCACAGAGTTAACTACGAAACGTGGTTCTTTACCTAAAACTGCACAAGTGTCTTTTCCCAGGTTTTTTTTTCTGATGCTCTGGGGCAAAGAAAACTTAACGTTTCAGTCTGGGGGGAGACTTGAGTAGCTTCAGAGAGGTCTCTTTCATTTTGATCAGCCGCGCTGCCAGCAGCAGTGGAGGAGACCCAAAATCTCCTCTTGGCTTCCCTTTGGCTGCCTTGCTGTGGTTCTTCTGGGGTTTGTGGAAGAACCTGGTGGTGAACCTGCCCAGATGTGGCACCTGTGGTGGCAGCACCCTGCTGGGGACACTTGTCTTCCATCCTGAGCAGGAGGGCAGCCGGAGAGCTGGCAGGGAGGCTCCGTGGGACCAACCAGCACAGGTTCCAGCGGTGCAGTCCTGGAAGGGAGATGTTGAAGGTAAATGAGCGGTTTGGGCACCGAAACACCCACTGAGGGCAGGCGTTTTGCAGCCCCACTGAGCCTGGATCCTTGACAGCGATTGCAAATACACTTCTCGGAGCTTTTCCTCCGCTCTGGGATTTGCTGGGGTGTTGCAGCCTGGCTGCTGCGGCCGAGCTTCGTGCTGCTGCTGCAATGAATCAGTGTGGGAGCTAATAATAAATTATCAGCACATTTAGGGTCTTGTCTTTTCTTTCTGGGAAGAGACACGCGGCTGACCGAAAGCACACCCCTTTCGCTGGAAACGCCTGGCTGGCTTTCACCAGTATCCTTACTGGTTTGTCTGTCTGAATCCAGCCCGGGCAGGACAGGGACCCTGAGACTGCTGGGCTGGGGGGGGCTCTTTCCTCCTGGGGGGCTGTGTAATGGGTTTGGGCAGGCACAGAAAGGCTGTTTAGTAACTAGTAGATGGTCACGCTGAAGGAAGCATCTCTCTATGGTGTCTTCTGCACCTCCCATGGCCTTGGAAAAGGGGGATGGCTTCCTGTGGGAGTTCAGGCCATCTAGGGTTTATTATGTGGGTTTTTCTTCTTTTTTTTTGTCCTTCTCATTGCTTGCCAGTGCCTCAGGTGTCCTGTCAGTTGTGGAAACACATCCCTGTTTGTGGAGAAGAAGAGGGAGCGCTTTGGAGAAGCGATGGGATTTGAAAATCCCACAGAATTGTTCTTGTGCACGCTCTGATTTATGGTAATTTTTTCTAGTCTCAATCCATCAGTGAAGGTAAGTTAAAGGTCCTCAAGTCTAAAATGAGTTTACAGTCACTTCTTGGCAAGTCAGCATCTCTGGCGAGCTGGGATGTATTAATAACCTCTCCTCCACACGTAAATAGTCTCACGTTGCTTTGGCACTTGGGCTAATGCTGAATTACGAATTCTCCAATGCAATGGATGCTGTAAATATTTAATTTATAATTTATTGCCTGCATGGCAAGTGTGCCAAGAAGTGTCTCACAGGTGTAGCACAGTACAGTGTTTGGGGACGTGGGCAGGGAAGCTGTCCCCAAGCTCTGGCAGCTGATGATGCCTGCTGTGCCTGGGCTGTAGGACCGCTCACTGTTCTCACAGTCCTTAAAGGACAGCTAAGAAGGTGCAGGGGCAACAAACACCTGTGGGCTTGATGGAGGTGCCTCAAGTAATTAATTAGGCTCTGCAAACAGTCTGGAAAGGGTTGCTGGATAATGGGGGAGAAACCAGCTCCAGAGAGAGTCAAACTCCAGAGCCAAACCGTTACACGCATTTGGAGTCTCTTAAGAGCTCGTTTCTCGTGGAGCAGCCTTGCTCTGCCGAGCTTCAGATGGATGGGAGTGACCTTCAGAAATAGCTGTGCTAATGTTTATTTTATCAGGACCCAGCTTCGAACCAGAAGAGCTGCCGGTTATTTTTAAACCAGGCATTGAGCAGCTTGAAGCCTGGCTCAGCAGCGCTGTGTGTAACAAATGCTCTTTAAAGTAAGGCTGTGCATCATCGCTGGCTCTGAGGAATGTTCCTGACAAGGGAAGGCAGCGCCGGGTTCATGCTGTTAACTCCTTCGGGCACCACTGCTCCTCTGGTGGTTTTTTTTTTGCTCTTGAGACTCATGTCCCAGGGGGGTGATGCTGACGGAGCTGGGGGCTGGTGTGGTCCCCACCGCTCGCCCTCCTGGCTGTGGGAGAGGAATCTCCATCCCCACCTCTCCCATGGCTCCTGTCCTGTTCCCATGCTGTGGGGTGAGGACTCTCAGTTTCTGTCCCTTGGGACAAGCTGCTCCTCGCAGCTCCTCAGCCCTCCTGGGGACCAGGCTCTTCTTCACTGCCCCCCTGCAGTGAGAGGCACCACCAGCAGCCCCTCCACAGCCCCGCGGTGGTCCCGGCTACAACGTCTGGTGGCATATGAGAAAAGCAGGATGGAGAGATGGGATGGTTAAATCTCCACAAGGTAATGGGAGAAGGATCACATGGCCATCCTGGAGGGTCATCTTGAAGGCTTTTTGGCAGCCAGATAACCCACTGCCACACACGAAGCCTGAGCCTGGCAGTGCCCACCCCAGCACCTGGCCAGGATGGAAAAGGGGCAGCTCCTGCCAGCTCTCTCTTGGGGTGAGCAGAGCCAGGGTGCTGGGAATTCTGGCTGGGGATCCCCTGCCAAGGCTCGGGAGTGGTGAGCAACTGTGTTCTGGAACACTACACTTGGGGACTTATATCTCATCTTAAAGGTAAACAGGAAGGGAAACTGGAGGATGGGTTGTCCTGGGTAAGAAATGCTCTCAGCTCCTCATCCACCCTGGATTGTGGCTGGGATGGGAGACTCCCAGGGACCATCTGGGTGTGAGCTCACTGAGCAGAGTCACCTTGTGCTACAGACTGTCTCCCAGTTTGGGCGGTCAGTGGCTGGGTTGGGCACATCCCTCCTCTGCCTGGGACTGCTGTGGATGTGGGGACCCTTGGCTCCAGCTGGAGACCACCAGCTCTGTAATGGTCTTCCTGGTGTTTGTTTAACACGGGCAGGGAGACTCCCAGGATGTTTGTGGGGAGAAAGCGGGGAGAGTTGAGCCCTGGCGTGGGAAGTGTTTATCTTCAGCAGCGCCTTGACCTCTCTTCTAGGCTTGAGACAAATCCTCACCCTCCTCCTGCATCCCTGTGCTCAGCCACCCCTTTTCCCTCGCTCCCAGGTTGGGCTTCTTGTGCTTTGGCTGCCAGCCCATGTGTTCTCTGGCCATGCTGGCAGCTGCACACCAGTGGCTTCATTGGGAGCCCAGGTGTGAAAAATATGCTCACTTAATTTCCTCTACTGGTTTTCTCTCCTGTCCTTATTGCCCGCCACAGCACTGTCCCATCATCCATAGGAGGAAAATGTACCAGGAATGCATGGCATCTGCATCAGCCTCTGGGGCTGTGCTGCCATGGAGCCCAACGCAGGTTTACCCTGTGCTGGGGGTGCTGCCAGGTCCTGCTGTGGGGATCACAGCTCTTTTGGGGTTCAACTGAGCCGCAGAGCACCCTGAGAGTGCCAGGCTGGGAGCAAACGCACCCCTTGGGTACTGGGTGAGGAGCTGCTGGGTGGCTCCATTCAAAGAGGATGCTCTAGAAGAGCCAGGTCTGGCTTTAAAAGTGAAAAATAGAGTTTTTATTCAGTGCTTGCATAGTTAATTCATGTCAAGGTAATGTCCCATCCCTCCCTGCACAGTGGTTGCAGTGATGGGAACGGTTATTAAAGCGAATCCCCTGCTTTACCTATGCAGCAGGGTTATATGCAGTATGTATTTATATAGCTATAAATAGATTTGGTATATATGTTATATAGCCTATAAATGGCTTTGCGCTCACAGTATACAATCTTTTTCTCTACTGAATCGCATTTGGAGAACTGTAACAGCGCGCACGAGCACGGCTGAGCTGCAATCAGTGCTGGAGAAGGTTCTTCTGCTCTTTGGTTTACAGAATCCGCTCTGCGGGGCCAGGGCTGTCAGTGCTGCAGAAAGAAGAGGGGGCTGCCCGCTGTGCCCAGGCTGGGGACAGGCAGGATGGGGACATTGCCACCCCACAGGGTAAGGGAAAGGCAGTGAAGCGAGTGGCTGCCCCCCCCAAAATGCCACCGGCCCCTCTCTCCTGTCCCTGTTCCCATCACTTCTCTCCCCTCAGCACCGAGTGCTCCTGGGGAGGAGCACAGCACCACGGCTGCTGCGTTGGGGTCACACTGTGCTTTGGCAGTTGTCCTTCCATGTGCCACTGGGACTGTCTTTGGCGAAAGCAAGTGAGGGGCTGGCGAGCCCCCCAAGCAGGAGGGGGAGGCAGGGTCTCTGTGGCGAAGGGGCCATGGTGGCTGCTCACTTGGGCTGGGGCGCGATGATGACGTTGCGGTAGCCCTTCACCCCCATCAGCTTGTCACTCTCGAAGTCCACCATCAGCTTGTGCAGCCCTGACTGGCTTGGCACGAAATCCAACCTGCATTTGGCCACCGCCTGCGGTTCCACGGGCTCCTCACTGGGGGAGGACAGAGAGTCAGCAGGGCGGCCACTTATCCCTCCCAGGGACCTGTCACCCTCCCCATGCCACCACGGGATGGTGGTGGAACCTCGGGAAGTAGAGACTCCCACCTTGGCATGGCCAAGCCCCCCCCTCCTCAGTGAGGTGTGGGCAGAGATACTCCAAGCCCCCAGCACCACACAGGGACCACTGCAGTCCCACCTCAGCAGAGCCAGGCCATGGGGCCACCCTCCATGGGGGCTCTAGGCACAAAATGCCACTCCTGCCCCATTCCCAACAGCCCAACCAGGTGAAGAAAGGAAAAACTCTTACAGCTTCTTGGTCTGCTGCCCGTTGGTGAGACCGGTGCCCTCCACCACAAACACACAGTTGTTCAGGGGGGCTGAGAGAGGGTTCACCAAGCTGACCTCGGCCACCAGCTTGCGATTCTGCATTGGCTCCCCTAAAATCTGCAAACAGGTGGGGTTGGAGACTAAGTACCACCCTGCCTGGGGGCCATGGTGCTACCCCTGGCCCGAGCGTGATGGGACCGAGGCAGGTCCTCAGAGATTCAGGTCCTTGGGGATGCAGCCCCAGTCAGCAATGCAGGACCAAGCCCTGCTGTGGTGGGGTTGTCCCAGCCACAGGGCTCTCGGATCACTGGGAGCGACTTCCCAGGATGATTGCAGCAACCCCCTGTGAAGGGGAAATGTCTCTTCCCCCAAATCTGCCTGGCACAGAGCAGCTGAGCCCTTACCCTGATCTTAATCTCTGGATTCTGGATGTAGACATCCCTGATGGCCACAATGACATCGCCGGTCTGATACTCAGTCAGGAGAGCCACCACCTTGATGATGTTGTCCTGGGTCAGGCTCTCCCCGTACTTCTCATACAGGATCCGCAGGGGCACCCTGTTTTCTGGAAGGGGAAGCAGAGCAGGGTCAGAGCTCACCCATTCCCCAACCCAGTGCCTGCGACCCTGTGCTGGTACCCAGCTGGTCTGGGCTCCCCAGGAGCTTCGCCAGGATGGGAGGGTCTTGGGGGAGCTGGGACTTGGGCTATGGCAGGGTGGGCAGGCACCATGAGCTGCTCACTGGAGCACCCACAAGCAAGTCTGTGCTGGGGGGTGCCCTGCTTAACCCCTTCCCCAGGAAAATGGGTTATATTTCGCTGTCATCACCCCCCAGATCACCAGCATTCCCCAAATTAGCTGTGGACAACTGCAGCTGGTCACCTGATGCCTGGCTGGGTCCTTGGGGTGCTGGTGGTTCTCCCACCCATGCACGGACACAGGACTGTGTGGATGCCTGGATCAGGGTGGTGGTGGGGGGAACCTTGCAGCCTGGCCAAGGGTCTCAGAACCAGGTGCCAGAAGTGACATTTGGGCGTGTGGGGAAGGGAAGGAGCTAAGTGCCAGGGCAGGACCTGGCAACAGGACCAGCCAGGCTCTGCCTGCAGCAGGGTCCCAGATGTGCTTTGCTAGCCCTTGGCAGCTGGTGCCAGCAGCCGCCTTCACTCAGCTCTGAGCATTGTTTATCCTAAATCCTGTATCCTGGGCTGTCTTGTGCTGAGGGGAAGGAGGCTGAAGACAACCAGCTGTAGAGCCTGTTGTGGGGAAGGAACTTGGAGAGGCTGTGACCGCTAGAAGTGAAGCCCAGTGTTCCTGGGGCAGGACGTGAAGTGCTGGAGCATCAGTAAGGGCTGTGGGGAGAGGAACTGACCCAGCACCGCTCCAGCCTGGCTCCCCATGGAGGAGTTCCCTAAAGATTGCAGTCTGGGGAGTTCCAAGGTCTATATTCCCAGGCAGGAGCTGGGGCCGGGGGGGTGGAAAGTTTGAGGAGCTCATGATTGAAGTCTCAGAGAAAAAGATGTTGGATTAATTTGTGGATGAGAATGTTGAACACCCTAAAGGCTAGCAGGGCTCAGCTCGTGCTTTCCCCATCCAGCCCCACAGCAGAAGGCTCCAGAGCAGCTCTACAGGCACTCGCAGATGCTGGTACCTTCTGGTGGCACCACCGCAGGGAGGGGGTGCCAGCCTGAGCAAAGGCATCATCCCACTTCCCTTTGTGGTGGTGAGATCAGGCACACTCGTTATTCCATTAATTCAGCTCAATAAATAGCAGAGAGCCGAGTGCTGCATTTGTTACGGGCCCTATTAGAAGAGCAGATCTTGGCTTAGATTAAAAATTAAGCTGTTCCAGGACAGCAGATGTATTGCGTTTTCAAGCCCTGAAGGGTCTGTAGAAAACTGACATAAATCAAAACGCTTGTTTAATTACCAGGCAGTAATGCTAATTTGCAGCCAAGGCTAAGGAAGGTTCAGCGGGCCGCCCCAGGACAACTCTGCGGTGAAACCCTGCGAGACATCGCGCCCACCCAAGGAGGAGACGCCAAGAGCTCCAGCGCTGCTGTGACCAGCCTGGGACCGTGCTAGCGGAGCTGACCCCGGGGTCAGTCCCCACTCTCCCTGCCTGTGGGAAAATCCTGCCACAAAGACCAGTCCATCCCGGCTCCGGAAGAGCATAAGGGATGCAGAGGAGAGGGATGCAGCAGAGCAGCCTGGGACAAGAGCCCTGTGACATGCACAGCTTGTTCCCTCAGCACGACAGATGCAACAGCAGTAACTTTTCTTCCTCTCTTAAATGCATTTCCAGCCCCCTGCCTGAGCAATGTTCCTTATCCTTTCATCAAAGATTAAAAATCCACAGTGGCAAATAAATAAGGATGCAGCCCTGAAGGAGGGAGGCATCACTTGCTGCTGCAGCTCGCAGGAGCCCCCCGAGCCTGGGACCTTGCCTGTCAAAGCAGTGGCTGGTGAACGGGGGTGACAGGGAACACAGGGCTGCTGGATGGATAAACACCTCAGGTATAAGCACCCTGGAACCAGCTTTAGGTGCTGGCTGTCCCCATGGTCCAACCCATGCTTTAAAACTGCTGTTATTCCACAGGAAAAAACACAGAATCTTCTGATTGCTGCCCCAAGTCTGCCAACCTGACAAACTGGTGGTGGTACAACTGGAGGGGATACAGTCCCTGCAGTGCTGGGCAGTGCCAAGCTGGAGAAGTGAGGAGGAAGAGGAGGCTGAAAACAAAACCTGGCCCTTAGCTCACATTTTGTTTTCAGGTACTGACCCCCAGGTCCTGAGCTGGTGGGCTCTGTGCGAGCCCCCAGCCCTTCCCACTACTCCCCACGCTGACCCCCTGTTGGGACCTGCCCAGCTCTTATTGCTGCTTGGCTGGTGTGTGCGGAGTGGGTGGCTGGTGGCCACAACCAGGGTTTCCTCTCTGGAAAACTATGGGCACGAAGCCAGGACCTGGCTCCCTCCCACTGGCCCTGGACACTGCGGTGGTGGTCTGCCGGGGGGACCCACTCCTGCCTCACTGCAGACCCCAGAGATGCAGTTGAATGTGGGAAAATTGCTGCCCTGACCCCAAGCCCTCACTGGAGCATCCTCTCCTCGCTCACCATCAGGTCCCTTACCTTCCCAGGGCGCGATGGTGACATTCAGCAGGTCCTTCAGGCCGCACTGGGGCCCGACGGTGCCGTTGTAGCTGGCAGTCCGGGCGCAGAGCATGAGCCGGCAGACTCGCTCAGTGTCCGTGTTGTTGTTGATGACAGCGAAGACGTCGAAGTCGGAGCCGTTGCTTGCACCCTCTGACAGCTTGATTTTGAGGTGCAGCCCCTCCTCCTCCTCCCTGAGCGATCTCTTCTCATGCTCAGCCTTCGCAAACACTTCTCTCTCCTTTTCAGACCCTACGGCGCATGGAAAAAAGATGTTGGTTCCCGGGGGGAGTATGGGGAGGGCATGGTTGGGGCTGCTTTGCCCTGATCCTTGGAGCCTTCCTGGTGCAACTGCTGCATTAATTAATCATTCCCCAACTCAGTTTCCCAACAACTACCCCCTCCAGGGTGTCTCTGCCCCCTCTACTACCCCATACCCTCTGGGTACTTGTAGGTGTGGGTGATGTCCTCTCTGCTGTCCCGGCCCACACTCTTGGTGCTGATGTTCTTCCCCACCACGGAGGAGTGGGTGCTCTTCTTCTGCGTCCCATCGATCTGCACCACCCAGTACACCACGTCGGCATTCACCTCCGCAAAGACGAAGGGGATGTCGTACTTCAGCTGCAGGTCACCCTCCTTGATGGCTTTGACAGGGGCTGGCCCACAGCAGAAAACCCCTGTAGGGAGCAGAGTCGCTGTCACCACCCAAGGTTTGGTCACCACCCAAGGTTTGGTCACCACAGGGGCAAGACACAGTGGCGGTGGGGGAAAACCCTGACATGTTGGGGGCACGGGGCGGGATGGAGCACCCGTGTGGTGCACACCATACCTTCACTCTTCTCCTGGGGAGTCGGGTCCAGTGCCTGCCACCCATCATAGACAGATCCCAGGTCTGGACGGGCCATCCAGGATTCCACCCAGCAGTGGAAGTTCCTGTAATGAAAGCCGGGACATAGGGGCTTCGGTCTCTCCCAGTGCCCACCAGGCTCCAGGGAAGGAGCAAACACTGCCCTAGGGATGGGCAGGCTGGGGACCTGCCGTTCCCCTCACCAGATCATGTCCCTGGAGCGCCGGTCTTCCTCCCCTGTCTCGTTGAGGTAGCGGTCAATGACCAGGTTGCCGTTGGTGTCATGGGCAGAGTTGTAGTTGGTCACCACCCGGCTGGGGATCCCCAGGCACCGCATGACTGTGGGGAGGCAGAGCAGGGTGAGATGGGGTCCCGGGCATGCACAGCTCCTGCTTTTCCTTTTCCTTTTCCTTTCCCCTCTCCCTTTCCCTTTCCCTTTCCCTTTTCCCTCTCCCTTTTCCCTCTCCCT
>VXBJ01007343.1:15463-55945 GCA_013400055.1 Nycticryphes semicollaris
TTTTTTTTTTTTTTTTTTTTTTTTTTAACTGTGAGAGTAACACTGGCACAGGTTGCCTGGAAAGGTTGTTGAGTCTCCGTCCATGGGGATACTCAAAAGCCATTTGAACGTGGTCCTGGGCAACCTTAATACAAGTTATGGAAAGCTTTTCACATGACATAGTTAACTACACACATCAAAAAATTTGTTTCAGAAAACTCCTGATCACTTCTCCGCAGCTACTGGTTTAAAAAACAAAGGAAATGCTTGTTAATCAAACACATGTATGTTAATTGTTATAGACTTAAAACACACATTCAAGAACAGCAATTACAGAAGAGACTACTTTTCCTCAACACCATTATACACAATATAGATTTAAATTACAAAGTAAACTATATTCATTTTTTCTTTTTATCAAAATACCACATGCTTTCCATTACCTTACTTGGTGCAGGAAGGGCTTTTTTGTCTCGTGCCGAGGAACTGCCACTGAAAGATGACTCAAAGACATCTGAAGCAGCACTAGATTTATCAGAAATTAGATCTTCAGATGTTCCCATGCTGCTCAAGTCTCTTTTTGTAGAAATACTAATATGTTTTCCTGGTTTGGGCTGCAAATTTCAATGCAACAGTTTTAAAGTGTTTCTAGAAATAACAATAAACGGGTTTTCTATTTTGTGGGGCTTTTTTTTTTAAAAAAAAAAAAAAAACCAAAACACAAAGCAATTTTTTCAAGAAACCAAGACAGTCAATGAAGAAATCTTTGAACCCAGTCATGTCCTTAGTTTTTAAACTAATATAGCTTAAAGTTACTCTACTAAGCATGTTTGCTAAGTATTACAACATGCTTGAATCCAGACATTGGACATGAACCTAAGGACAGTTCTGCAAAAGTTAATCAGCACAAGTTTCATATGATCACATTCACTTACATACAGCAGCAGCTGTTCCTTCTGACTATGAGATCTATTTAATTCATATTCTTCTGCTTTATTCTAAACTTTTCAAAAGAGGCATTACAATAGTTAACTGCATCATCCAAACTCTCCATTTAGACAGTGGGATACAATTTGTCTAATTAAATCACTGAGACTGTGCCTTTTCTTACAGCACCCAATAATCAAGGAGACATTAGACTTATAACACAAAGAAATCAAAGGGTGCCCTATTTTCTACAGGTGGTTGTTCTCAACGAGCCAATATAATTTTCAGTAAAATTTGTAGTACATACTGGAGCCTGAGTCATAAGGTGCAGAGCAATAAAAATCCAGAAGATATTCTGTCTAGAGACTAGGATTTATGTACACACATGAACAGAACTGCTGTCCTAGAGTACACTTTCAGTTAGTCACACAACCACATCCTAAATGTAATACCATTAATCAGTGCTTTTCATGACTGAGATAAGTTGTGGACAGAACCAGAGCTAAGAGATTTCCTTGTCCTATCAAAATCATTGTGGGTTCCCCCCCACCCGACATCAGCAACGGGTAACAGTAACTGAAGCCATTTTTGCACATTAAACAACTAAGAACAGTGCAGTAATTTTACCAGCAATACAACAGTGTTTAAACAGAAGTCAGGAAAAATGGCATTCACAAAAAACAATACGTTGGAAAACAAATCTGCCTGCAGGTGCTCTGCATTGCCATAATAGATAAACTAGTTGGCTACTATACCATAGTATCTGCCCTGTTTTTTTTTTTAATATATTTTCCTGACTAAGAATCTTTTGAGGTAGAGAAATATCAGAAGACTGAAGTTCACTTTTAATAATAAAAGCTTGCAGTCAGTTTAAACATTCCTAGAACACACAAAGGCCATGTTTAAAAATAAACACTGTTTCCCAGAAGCTGTCTTTACCTTTTCAATAGTCAACAATTTTCCAGGAACTGATGAATGTTTTGCCATTAGCAGTTTGCTAGTTGCCTTTGTATTTCTTTCCTTAGTTTTCTCTTCCTGTATCAGAGGTGAACTGGCCACTTTTGTAGGAGACACATGAATTTTAACAGGGGTCCTAGTTGGAGAAGTATGAAGAGCATGCATTTTGTCATCTGACACAAGTTTATCCGATTCCTTCTGAAAACAAGGTGGCAGCTGACATGCTGGGTGATCCTGCACACAGTAGGTCTCCCTTTTAACTGATCTGGGACTTTTCTCCATATTTTCGTTTCTCAGTATTTTCAATTTTGACTTTGAGTCCTCCACAAATTTTTCTATAACCCCGTTCTCCTGTTCTTCTGACTGGCTTATTTTAGTCTGTTCATTCTTGCTTCCAGTCTCTATTTGCAGTGCTAATAAACGAGCTTCTTTAAAAATTTCCACAAGTTTATCTTCTGTAAGTGGGCTCCACATAAGTTTATCATCAGAAGCAGGTACCTGCTTTTTTTCAGCGTTTTGTTTTGCTTCAACATTGACAGCAATACATTTTTCTTTGTGTCCCATAGGTCCAACAAAAACTTCATCTTCATTCTCACTATAAAGAAAAATAAGTCAGCCCAGCACCTTACATACGTCCATTCTAAAGGTATATTTACCTACAGACCCTTGACTTACCTTGCTGGAGAGAGTGAAAGATCAAAATCAAACTTTTCATCAGTCAGAAGAGGCAAGTCTGAAACTAAAGCAACAAGGATTTTGTCACAGTGGCGATTTGCAATAGAAATGACTGCATTATATTTTAACAATTTGGTGAAGCTGAGGTCAGATGGCAAAAAAATTTTGGCTACCAAGTTTAAATAAATTTTAAATAAAACAAAAAATATGGTTTAGGCCAAAGAAATTGAAGGTACAGCTGTGAATATGACAATAATTGTGACAGATGCCAAAACATCATTAAGAGATCTCAATTCTAATTCCTAATCATCCACAATAGGAACACAATAGGATCTGACTGTGGGAAAGGGTATCAGCAACCTCCAATCAAGAACAGTGGGAATATACAATCCAGAGCTACAAGACAGTGTAATTGTCCTGTCAGTCAGTTATTCTCTTCTTCAGACCACCACAAGAGAGTAACAGAAACAAGCGAGTCCTGTTAGCTAACATACACTAAATATTAATTGAAGCCACAGCAGACAGATATGGAAAAGGGAGGAGCTCAGGTCAAATATATAGAAGAGAAATTGGTGACAACACATCACTACTACACATGCTCTAGCACCAGTGCTCCACAAGCTCTTAAGGAGGCCTGTAAATCTGAGACCAGCAACAGCAGCCCTTGGAATGAATTAAGTACACAGAATAGATATCAAGCAGGAACAGGAGGTCTATTGTTCAAACTGTATCTAACTTTTAAATAAGGGATACACCAGGTAGAGACTATCCCAACATGTTTTCCACCTACCATTGTTCATGCAAACACCCAGTGTTTCTTCAGTCCCCTGACCTGAACGCGCTGCCATTTCTTTTCCTTCCTCCATAGTGCCTGGAAAATACAGGATTAGCTACGCAGTAGGTCAAATATAACCAACAATAAGGTCACAGAATTTTGTGATATTGCCAAATTAGCAAAGAGGTAAGCATCCCCTTTGAAAACTCTTACATGTTATGCTTAGGAACAGCCTAACATGTTTTATGGAATGTCACACATCTCATCATCCTCTCTTGAATCAAATTATGAGACTATGCCTATGTAAAGGGTTGCAACCTCTGTAAAAAGAGCCTTCAAATACAGCAGCTATGTCTAGAATTTCTGAAATTCCTTAATGCAAGCCCTGTGCTCAGCAACTAAGCCCCTGATACACATACAGCTGCGATGGGCAGCAGCACAGCTGCAGCAGAACACTGCCAACCCACACGCTAAAAAAAAAGAAAAAAACTTTTTTACAGTACTAATTTGAGACTGGCATAACTGATACTTAGTCCACCTCTGGTCTGTGGAGGAGACGTGCTGTGCTTAAGACTGAACCTTTCAAGCGCGGGCAGGAGCCCATTAAACACAGCTTTCCTGTGAGCAAAGCTCGACTCGCCCCTGCCTTAACGGAACCCACTCAGATACTGCCGAGAGGTGGCCAGGCGTCCTTCAGCCACAGCGCCTCATGCGGTGAGGCCTGCTCCAGGGCATTAACCCCGAGTACGGGCCTGCCCGGTCCAGTCCCTCTAGTCCAAGTCCAGCAGAGCCCACTGGAGCCGAGGGGACCACCCCGAGGGAAAACTGCTCCCCCGGCGTGCGCGGAGCAGCCCATAAGCCACACCGAGGCCCATGAGGAGTCAGGAACCATCCGGACCGCCCGCCACCATACCTCAGGCCACCTAAACCCCTGCTCCCAACTGCAACAGCTCCTCTACAGCCAGATCTCAGGGAAAGGCCTCCAGACACCGCAACGCCGAGAGCCCAGAGCCAGTACTCACCGCCACAAGGCCGCCGAGCACGAAGCAGTACAGTAATGCCGCCCGGCCGTTTGAAATCGCCCTCCGCCCACGTGATGCCCCCGACGTGCTTCTATTGGCAGGTTCGAAAGAGAACGGACGTCCCTTTGTCATCCTCCTGGGGCGTTCTGGGACTTGTAGTTGTCTGGAGCTCCCTAACGGCCGCTGGTGTTGCTGAGGGCGCCTCGCCCTCGCCCTCGCCCTCGTCCCGCTCCTCCTCACCTCACCTCACCTCACCTCTTGACCGTAGCTGCGTGTCCCTAAACCCGGCATCTAAGACTCTTCAAAGGGAACGTTTACCTCCTTAACAGTTTCTGGTTTTACTGGAATGGCCGTTAGAAGTAAACAGCTCCCGTGCCTCTGTTGAAAGGCAGGCGGAGGTACTTGTCACAAGTCTGCTTAAGCGAAATGGAGGCTCCATCAGTTTCCGTTAAACTGTCACCATGGTGATGAAATTAAGAAAGCTCTTTTTAGAAATGTTACTTACGGAAAAGAGGTTCAAGACAGCTAAGAATAGGGGTAAAGTCTTAATTTGGAAATTGCCAATGTTTTTACTAAAATTAAAGGAACCGATTTTATATCTATAAAAACATGAATACTATGTGAAGGAAAGGCAAAAGCCATTTAAAATGAAGCAAAGAAATGCACCAGAACTACAAGTTCAGAGTTGTCTGAACAGCAATTATATGTGACAATCAGCATAAAGTAACAGTTATAGGAGAAATAAGGTTATTTTAATGTTTTTTACAGTTTAAAGATGATGCAAGACATTATTCACATTTTTGGGGGGGGAGGAGGGAGTAGGGCTTTGGCCTGTTCTTCTAAACTACAAATTTAAATTTGTTTATTCACGAGCCTTAAAATAGTGGCCCATTGGATTTATTATACTGAAGCAACCATTAACCCAGTTAATCAGGCAATATACGGCTTCTGGGAGAACTACATTGGCACAACGTTGTGTTAATTAACGGCTCTAGGTGGTCAGGGAAGAACAGGGTGGATGTGACTTTATTACTAACCCTAAATGTCCAAATGTTTTCTTTTGTGCTGATATGCTGCTTACTGACTGCTCATTGAATATGATCGGGTTATAAAAGTCAACAGATCATTAAAGAAGGCACCTACTTTTTCAGAAAAATATTTGAATATTAGAAGTCATCAAAGTTGTGATGGTTTTCACTCCAGGCAATTTAAACCAAAGTACAGTTGAAGAAAGGAACTAAGTTTTACCCCAAAATAGCATGTGATCTAATAGAAAGTAGTTCTAAGTTACAGCTCATCCTGCATTATTCATCACCACCACCCTCCATCTGTGCATTACTTGGATTGCTATGAATTTGGCAACAGTTTAGCAGCAAGCTACTGTTATAAGAAGGAATCCCAGCGGCTAAAAGAAGCCAGTCTTTGGGATTACTCATTACTTGCCTTGTGAGCTGTTCCAGGGAATTTCTTGAAGAACTATGTCAAAATCAGCTTTAGAAAACCAGTAATCTGAGAACTTTGATTGACACATATCAAGTGCTCCCTGATTAGCGTTGGTCAAGTTGGTTGGCTTGGAAGAAAGATTCTTTCTGTTGGTACTGAGTGAGAATTTTCCTTTTTTGTGCAAGGAAGCAAGAGGATAAAAAAGGCCTTTTTCCTCTCTGCAAGAAGAAATCTGACGCATTGGGAACTCAATCACCAAGACACCATGAATGCTTGCAGGAGGTAAGCTGCACATACTGCATTCCCCTTGGGTAGGAATAGGAAAGCAAACTATTAACAGAATATTCCTCTCATGGTCTTCGCATGATGTTGCCTGATGATCATGGACTGCATTGCTTGTTTTGCAGTTGCACAAGACAGCAGGTAGCCCTTGTCCTAATACGAATGTTAAATGTGTATTTCTAATTCTACAGCTCCTTTCTGTAAAGGTTTGTGGATTGCACTTTCTAGTCTTTCATTTTTTACAAATCAGTTTTGACAGCTCTCTTCCAAGCGTGCATAAGTATACAAATATAATTTGCATGTAAAAGCTCTTTACTTGTAAGCTGTATTTGCAGTGACATTTTTGGTTACTCCTGCTCTTCCAATAACAGTAGGAACATGCGTGAACCAGAGCTGTAATAAATCTAATACTTCTCAGACACCTTCCTAAGCTACAGGAAAATCACAAGCTGATTGATTTCCTTTTGGCATTCCAGTTGAAATTGTGGACATTCAGCAGTTTTTTTCTGTGTGAAAACCACAAAGCAAGCCCACTGGGGCTTAGTTGGCAATTTTCAGTGGAGATATTAATAATAACTGGAGGTCAGTTAGCAAAGGCTGACAATTCTACTTAGAAACCACTCGGGTAAAGGTGGCAAAGCAATGTAAAATGTTACCCCAGAGAATCCTACAGATACACTTTATGTAGTTACCTCCGACTGGTATCTTTGCCTAATGAATACCTTGACACAGGCTGCGGAGGGAAGTCCCCTCCGAAAAGCAGAGATAGAAAAGACATTATCAGAGCAGGATGGGAAGCTCACATAGCACATGCTCTGCTTATTCCCATGGATTAAAGCTTTAGAAACTGGTAATTTTTTTAAAACCCTGCCACTTTGATAGTATTGCAAAATTAAAGGGTATGGGTTTTTTCATACAACTGATCTGTATCACCAGTGAAGAGTAAGAGCACTGTGTGTCCTCTAACAAGCTTATTACCCAGTCTCTCTGCCTGTCAGTGAGAGAGAAATACCAAATGGCTGGTAAATGTTTTGCATTTCCAATTATGGAAATTACTTTATGAGCCCCGTACAGTTTGAAGAGCTTTCCCAAATCTAGTCAATGATAGAATGCACAATCTGGACTTCATGATAAACACCAGAGAACTGTTAATAACAAAGAATAATTTTTAATCTTAATCGTGCTTTTTGTTATGGCAGGATACATTCTCTCCGTGCTCACAGACAGAAAACCAGTGGGAACAAAAGTGAGAACTGGCACAGCACCTCGGGGTTCAAGCCCCAGCGTGGAGACGATCTTGCTACAGTCCATACCCTTTACACAGTGATTGTCATGATCCTCCTAATGGCAATTTGGGGAGTCTGGTCAAGAAAGGATTCATCCTCATAGCAGTAATATCCTTTCTTTGTCAACTATTTAAAGGAATATTTGTGATGATTACCCATGCCCTGGAGGTACAAAAAAACCAGTCTCAGCATACTACAGTTTACTTGAAACTGCTTAAGCTGTTGCTACTTGTGGAACTGAACCTGTGAAGCAATTTAATAGGCAATGTACGGAATGTGACTTTGTGAATACCACATACCTGTTTGCACTGTAAAGATGTTGATATTACCTGCCGCATGTATAGGAAACTGACTTTAAGCACAATATGCTAGAAGAAGAGTTCAGCTTATGTTTTGTATGTGTCAGGTCAGTGTTTTCTATGTCCACCCCAGCTTTCCATTTTTGAACTTAGGTTGTCCAGTCTCTACCTCTGCTAAGATTACCTGTCCCGGTCCATGGTAAAATATATAAGTAGGCAAATAATCTGCTGTGTCACAATGACAGGACAAAAAAAAAATCAGCAAGACCAGGTATCCTGCAGGCAAGGGAAGACCTCTGAACAAATGAAATTCTCATCTCCATTGCTGAAAAGAGTTTTTATGGGACTTGCATCCGCATATTTTTAACTTACAGTAATGCCTTTGTAAACTCAGGAATAAAACCATGAAACAAACTGTATTTGTAAGCATCCTTTGTTGCAGAACCAACTGTCTTGGTCTTCAGTCTTGTACCAATGTATTTAAATCAACTTCAACCGCTGCTTGCTTTTCCATAATTCACTAAAACCTCATGGCAGTACCAACCTCTACATACACCAGCCCATCCTTGACGGGGGGCATTCCATACTCCCATTTTTTCAGGGAAGTCATGCCACTCAGAAAACCTGCAAGCTTTCTGAAAATGCAGACAGTTGGCAGCTGCTGTTAAACTCTTTGTTAATTTTATGGCTGCCTATTCCTGATGCACCCAAGACACATGTGTCAGCTCTCAACAGGCGGATGTGGTTGCTGGGATGGGTGTTCCTGGGTCCATGCAGCGCTCCCACTTCATCATGCTTTTCATGTGGGAGTAAAGCTTTGATGATGCTCTATCAAAAGCACCACACATATGAATAATAAAAATAGACGATTAGCGCATTAAATTCATAGGGACCCAGTCAAAACACATACAGCATGAACTAGTATTACAAGTGAAAGCACAAGGATGGTCCCCCCCTTGTAAATGTGCTGTTGAAGAGCACGAGAGGAGAGAGGGGCTTAGACATTCTGACAGCAGTGTGAAAATCCCCAGGTGACTGGGGCTGTGTGATGGGCAATGGCCTCATCACGCTGGAAGCTCACCCTCATCGAGGCTTTTGCGGGAGAGAAGTTTTGACAGTGGGTCAGAGTGGTGCTGAACAATCACTTATTTTGAAAATGATGAAGGCAGGTTCCCCGAGCTGAAGCAGGCACAGGAGAAGACCTGAAGTTGCTGCTTTGGAATCACAGCAAGGCAAGAGGATAAGTTTAGGCTATAGGAGACCAATGTCAACCCTGAAGGGCTTTGGAGGTAAAAGCAGACTGGTAAAAGCATCTCAGAATGACAGAAAAGTAAGCCAGTGAACAGAGCTGGGGAGGGGGGCACAATTAATGTGATGGGAATTCACTCCTGGAACTGGTCACCCACACGTGACGTGGATTTTTCCTTTCAGATTTTGTATATTAGATAAGATTAGCACGTGTTCTAACATACTTTTAGAAACACGTATTTTACTAATATCAAACACACAGCTCAGAAGCTTGCAGGCTCATAAACTGAGCTGCCAGAGCCAGGAATGTACATTCATTCTGCTGCCACGTTCATCATGGTGGCCTGCAGAAGTGGTCACAGAGCACTCAGGAGTCATCAACCTGATGTGAGCACCTACCCTCTGATTCCCTCCGTCCCTCAGCCGTTCTTTTCACATCACTGCAAGATTTGCTGTGTGCCAAAACATACACTCCCTGAGCTGTGAGATGGGCACACGTCTGGTTCCACACATAGGCACAGCCCGCAGGTGAAGGCCAATGGCAGATCCTGGTCTGCTACTGGACATCTTCCCCTTGGGGAGGACAACTACGGCCCCCATGACAGGATGGGCAAGTTTTCATGGAGTATGTGTCCACATTCCTGCTACATGGCCAGAGGAATACCTACTACGTGATGGACAGGCCAGTGGCTTGGACATATGTCAGATCTACCTCAGCTGAAAGCTTGGGAACCATCTTTAACTCAGCAGTAGCTGCTGGCTTCACTACAAAGTCAGTGTAAAAGATGGCTTTGTACAATCCTTTTCTTGCTTGCCCTGTCTCCTATTTTTATTGTTCCCCACCCCCCCTACGAAACTCAAGTACTGCAAAGCATTCAAGCAGGAAAGCAAGTTCTGCAGTGGACGGGGTTTTAGTCATCACCTTTTAGAAGCATAGGCTGCTGGTTTCCCTCAGTTTTTGTCATGTACACAATGTCAAAAAGGCAGCACAGGCAAAAAAAAAACCCAACCAACAAAAACCTTGAACAACCCAGCAATGGTCCCACTTAAAAAAAAAAAAAAAAAAAAAAAAAAAAAAAAAGAAAAAAAGAAAAGCTAGAACAACTGACCACACATCACACTTTTGGATTTAGCTGTTAAATTTACAAATCCTACAGGCATAATCCTGTCTCTGAAGCACTGGGAACCCAAATACAATATTGAAAGTGCTTCAGCTTCCTCTGTTTCCCCTTGGGCTAGAGGAGACAAGGCATGAAAGTTCACAGCAGCAGAACATGAAATGTTTTTAAACACCTGTCTTTTTTTCCTTAAATTTCTGCTTTGCTGGAAAACAGTTGTATTTGATTTAACAGTCACATTACAGATGCAAATTGACTATTTTTTAATGTGTTCAGAAGGACAAACATACAAAATCTGTATTTATTACCAGTTTTTGTAAGCACTTTAGCTTAGATAATAACGTAACTAGCACTAGGGGAAAACTGTGGTCTTGCAGGGCAATGGCACAGTCTTCACCAACAGACCCGAATCATAGAATTGTCTAGGTTGGAAGGGACCTTTAAGATCATCTAGCCCAACCATCAACCTAACTCTGAGACAAACCAACCCATCACTAAACCGTATCACTAAGCACTATGTCAACCCATTTTTTAATACCTCCAGGGATGGTGCCTCAACCACTTCCTCGGGCAGCTCATTCCAATGTTTGGTAACTTTCAATTTTACTTTCAGCGTAAAAGTTTTTCCTGATATCCAATCTGATCCTCCCCTGGCACAACTTGAGGCCATTTCCTCTTGTCCTATTGCCTGTGACATGGGAGAAGAGACCAACTCCCACTTCCCTACACACCTCCTTTCAGGGAGTTATGGAGAACAATAAGGTGTCCCCTCAGCCTCATTTTCTCCAGGCTGAACAACCCCAGCTCCCTCAGTCTCTCCTCATAAGGCTTATTCTCCAGACCCCTCACCAGCTTCATTGCCCTTCTCTGGACCCACTCCAGCATCTCAATGCCTTTTTTGTGGTAAGGGGCCCAAAACTGGACACAGTACTCGTGATGGGGCCTCACCAGCACTGAGAAGAGGGGGATGATCACCTCCTGAGTCCTACTCACCACGCTGTTCCTGATACAGGCCAGGGTGCCCGCCTGAATGATATGATGGAAGCTTTAGTTCCCAAATGAATTTCCAGTAAATCCACGCATGAAAACAGTGTGTTCAGGTCTTGCAAGAAATCACAATTTCTTAACTTAACTCATGTCAGCAGTAACAAATGATTTTCTGTTTCTACATCAATGAAATAGACTGACAAGAATTAGAAACCGGGAACCCAGGTTTGGAACCTGTGTATCGATTCTTACCCAGTGATGTTTTTATTAGTATTTCTCCTATACTAAACAGACCAGATTGATGTCTGACACATGTTCAAAAAAGGCTGTGGTTCCAGCATACCTGCCTGCTGTTATTTTAAGCTACCAAAACCAGTGTCAGGGCTTCAGCCAGCAAATCTGATGACATACTCCATGTACCAACCGCACTGTCAGAAAAGAAAAACAAGTCTGTTATTTTCCATGGTCATTCTCACATGCTGATGTTATGCATGCTTTATTTCAAGACTCATGCCCTTCCAAGCTCCATTTTTCAGTACTGCTTCACATTTCCCTTTAGAGAGGATGACGCATTTGGTAAAACCATCTTTACAGCAAGAAATCAGCACAGCCATTTCTCCTGAATAATTTGATAAAACTTTGTAATTCCCTTGGTACTTAGTAACCATTTTGCCATTGATTTGGGTGGTAAGAAAAAGATGGTATTTGTACTACTGTGTTTTAACTGAGGGAAGGATTAACCAAAACAAAAATGCGAAACAGAAGCTAAGGATTTCCATATGAAATGCAGGGAGTCAGACAGTACTAGGTCTATCCATCTGGAGTCCCATGTCCAGTTCTGGGCTCCCCAGTTCAAGAAGGACAGGGAACTAACGGAGAGGGTACAGCAGAGGACCACAAAGATGATGAGGGGCTTGGAGCATCTCTCTCATGGGAAAACGCTGAGGGACTTGGGTCTTTTTAGTCTGGAGAAGACTGAGGGGGGGATCTAATCAACACCTATAAATACTTAAAGGGTGGGTGTCAAGAGGAAGGGGCCAGACTTTCTTCAGTGGTGCACAATGACAGGGCAAGAGGAAACAGGCACAAACTTCTACGTAAGAAGTTCCATCTAAACATGAGGAGGAACTTCTTCTCTTTGAGGGTGGCAGAGCCCTGGCATAGGCTGCCCAGAGAGGTGGTGGAGTCTCCATCTCTGGAGATGTTAAAAACTCATATGGACAAGTTCCTGTGTAACCTGCTCTAGGAGGACCTGCTTTGGCAGGGGGGTTGGACAAGATGATCTCCAGAGGTCACTTCCAACCCCGTATCAATCTGTGATTCTGTGATATGTCAGCGTGTTGGTCTGTTTACTGTAGTGGGTAACATTTCAACTCTAACTCAGACTTGCTTCTCTCCCAAATGTATTTTGTTTACCCAAATACTATGTGTAAGAATCTGGGGCACACTCTTCCAAATACTTTGTAAGTACACAAATTTACAATTTGTGGGAAAAACCACCCAAAATGCAGACAGCTATTATTTTATAGACATCCCAGAAGAATCATACAGCCCAAATACAACAGTATGGATTTCTACCTAATTAGAAGTTAATTTCTCTTAAACAGGATGTGTTTAATAAGAGATGATTAAATGATACTCATGCAGGGCTGTTGGACCTGGTGACTACTGGAAATCAGTATCCACTTCAGTTCTCTTTGATGGCCTTTCCTAACACTGGTTCAATAAACACGAATGAGTTCAATGACCCTTTCAGAATGCCATGGCAATCGTATCAACAATTTAAGTGAATAAATATGTGGTGAAAATTCTTCTGTCAATTCCGCACCTGGAACCAGGTCCTAGAAGGCAGCATCACAAGGCATAATGCAGTGTTGTGCCGCAGAAGCACATTCTCGTTACCCTTCAACACCAACACTGAAGTACCACAGTAGCACATTGTATCTGATGACATCAGAACATCAGACTGTCATCAGATGAGGGGAGGGTTAAGAAAAATTATTTACAATGTTTGAATCCTATCTGGAACTAGCAAAACTTTTAATGAAAGAGAAAATGAAGTAGAGATTTCCAAGCCATCTGTTTACGGTCAACTTCAGGTACTGGCAAAAGTGCTTTTTTCCTCCTGTTAAGAAAATGGACAGAAATGCCAATGGCAAGTTCTGCTTTGCAGAGCAGCATTGCTCTCAGTGCTCAGAACACAGCTTAGATCATGCCTGTATCCAAGCTTGCTCATTTATGGTTAAAGCTCAGATGTCATCAAACTACTCAGCACTACATCACTTTCTCTGATATGCAGGATAACTTGCAATGATGCTCTCTTTTTTCCTTAAAAAATATTTTATTTCCACGTTTTCATAAAACATCTTTTGTTGACATTCTGCAAACAATACTGTCCAATAAGGTGCCGATTTTTTCTTCTTGTGGAGTGATTTTGTACAGCTGCAGATAAAAAGAACAAGAAAAACATAAAAGCTGTACAAGGAGGGAGAAAATAATTCATCACACACCTTCTAAAAATATATACACAACAAGAAAAGATCTCCCCCCCCCTCCCTCATATTTCACATTAGACACTTCTATCTTGTCTTGCCTGGAAGACAAAATTGTGACTGAGGAACCAAGCAAATTCTGAAACTGCGGGAGACAAAGGAAAGCTAAGAAACTGAATGAGAACAGTCCATTTATCTCCACACTTATATGCTATGATTTGTCTGATTTCATTCACATGTCTCCTATCATTACTTAGATGGACATGATCGAGATGATTTAAGCTACTTGAATTTTCTCAAGTGAAACACATATGCCTCAAGATACCTATCTAGCATATGGTAATCTGTTAAAAGCACGCATGCCCTAACAGCTCCTAGCAGCTAATCAACACATTTTTATTTTAGCCGCCCATGCTGGGACTATTTATGTGCTTAAGATTATGAAACTGTTCAGAGCTGAAAATTTATTTTTAATTAAATGGATATTTGTCTGAGAAAACAGGAAGCAAAAGTAACTGAGTGGTAGGCAACAAGATGGAATTTATTTTTATGTCCCAACTTCCTGACAATGTTTAGAATTTGAGGACTTAAAATTTGTGATGTCAGGTTGTGACAACTAGAACTTTTTTTTACAGAGTAAAAAGATTATAAGAAAGAAATAGCCAAGTTTCACTTAAAACAACTTTCTAGTTATGCTAAAGAAACACAAAACCACAAACCCTAAATTAATTATGTCCACGGATATTTAATCAGACAACTAAACAAACTACCCCTTTTCTCTATGCCAGTCATCTCTTTTGGTTACATACCTTTTTAACTTTGGCAGTGTCTGTGAGCTGGGGGAGTTCATCTAGAGAAACCTGTTGGCCTTCTACCTGAGATGCTATGTCTTCCACATTTACAGTTTTTCCGCTGTCCACAACCAGAACAATGAGTACTGCTGTGTCACTGTCTGAAATGCCAAACTTTTTAAATGCATCTGAAATCTAAGGAAAGATGAAAAACATCAAAGTATCACAAGACACTTTCTCACTACATATAAGCACCCTTTTCGGTTACTGGGTCAAACGAACTGAAAGTATAAACTGACACACGTTTTACATTAATGGAATTCTGATTCTTTAGTGCTATTAAAAATAACAGTACCTTCAACTAGTAGCCAGGCAAAGAGTTAAGTGAATACCTATATTTAGCTTGGCTGCATGGCACTTAGCAAGCTTCCCCGGGAAAAAAAAAAAAAAAAACCCAAAACTTTTGTTCCGTAAATCTTACATTGTTGTTTGGTGAAAGGCTGAAAATGATTTCTGAATAGAGAGTTCTGGTCTTCATTTTACCAGTCTTGTGTAGATGAACTGCTTTGTTTGCTGCCACAAGAATTTGAAAAGGATCTACAATCTGTAAAATAAAATGGAAGAAGTTAAACAAAATTTAACATGGTATTTTGAACCCTGAAAATAAATCTGACTACTTAATTTTACTTAAGTCTGCAACCATAGAAGTGAGCTATACAGCATTCTGCAAGTTATTTTAGCCACTGTTGCTCTTACAAAGTTATTGTGATTGCTTACTGTGTGGGATAATACTTGACATAGAGATTATGCTATATTTCAGGTTACTGGGATCTTTTGAAAGAAGAATCACGTTAATAAACTGTCTGTCAGTAAACTGCCAGATTAGATTTCTTTTACCCCCTTCACTATTGCTTTGCTAATTCTAACAAAAAAAAAAAGACTGGATTCAGAAAATAGTTACAAGTTTAAATGAGAACTAAGACTCCAAACAGCAGTGATTTTTGACAGAGTATTGAACAATTAGTACTGCATTTTTCAGAGGGGCGGTAGGTTTAAAGAGCTCCACCAAGTAGGGTGCAAAGTGAATCAAAATGACAACTGCTTTGGCCAATCCTTCCAAGGCTCTTTACCAGAGACAAACCCTTACACGTGTAGGTCGCTGTAATGAAATCAAAGGAGGGGCATTAGCGTGGAGAAATTGAAGCAGGCGCACAGCAGCTTGTATCCCTGGGATTACAAACGCCGGCCGCTTCCCACAGAGTTCCCGCAGGGAATTTCCACAACACACGCCTTCCCTCACCATGGCCGGGTTGATGAACGCCCCTTCCAGGGACCCTTCCATGGCCTTTTTCCTCAGGGCGGCGGCATTTCTGACACGGTCGAAGAGGAGGAGGGTGACGCCGCAGCCGGGGAACAGCTCCAGCTGGTGCCTCAGGGCCATCCCACACCCGCCACGGGAACGGTCACACACGCACCCACTCCTATAAAACACGTTTTAATAACACGCGACTGCTCCGCTATGAATTTCAACGCTTCATGGAGAGGCAACCCCATGCGTGCGGGCTCCACGGGGAGCCCCGCTGCTCTCCTCATCCCTTCCCGCCCGCCAGTAGCCTCGCTCGCTCCTTCCTTCCCTCCCTCCTTCCCGGCCCTGCCGCCGCCGCGTCCCCCTAAACCCTCACCGTCACCGGGTGATGGCCTCCGCCGTCGCCGCCGGGCTCCTCCTCCCGGCGCCCAGCCCTCCCCGGAAGGGCGGGCCCCTTCCCGGCTATCGTGGCGGCAGCATGGAGCGGCGTGAGGCCTACGGCTTCTCCGCCGTCATGAGCGGCGCTTTCCTGCTGTCGTGCCTGCTCTTCGCGGCCATCAACCGCCACCAGCGCGGGCCCTACATGGACGAGGTCTTCCACGTCCCCCAGGCGCAGGCCTACTGCCATGGCCGCTTCCTGCAGGTGCGGGGCAGGGGCCCTCTCGGCGGGTGTTTTCCAGTCAGGATGGATGGTTTCTATAAACATAACGCTTTGAAAAGGGAACCGTATAATGGCTTTCCAACACTTAAAGGGGGCCTGCAGGAGAGATGGGGAGGGAATCCTTATCAGGGATTGTAGTGATAGGATGAGGGATAACGGTTTTAAACTGAAAGAGGGGACATTTAGATTAGATATCAGGAAGAAATCCTTTACTGTGAGGGTAGTGAGACACTGGAGCAGGTTGACTAGAGAAGCTGCAGATGCCCCATCCCTGGAAGTGTTGAAGACCAGGCTGGATGGGTCTTTGAGCAACCTGGTCTGGTGGGAGGTGTCCCTGCCCCAGTCCTTGCAGGGGGGTTGGAACTTGATGATCTTTAAGATCCCTTCCAGCCCAAGCCATTCTATAATTCTATGGTTTGTGGATGTTGTTGTCTGAAACGCTGGTGTCTGCTTTCTCTTGGGCAGTAGTGCGCTGGGGCAGGATACAAAGCATTCAAAAATTACAGTCTAATAATGCCAGAAATTCACTAAATGTCCCAGCTAAATGAAATGGGGCGTTGGGTGGGCATGGTATATCATCACCCATCGCACATCCCTGGTCTCTTTCTGTGTGGTAGCAGCTCCATAGCCCAGTTTCTCTCTCCTCTTCCCAGTGGGACCCCATGATCACCACACTGCCGGGCCTGTACCTGGCCTCAGTGGGAGTAGTGAAGCCGGCGGCCTGGCTCTTCGGCTGGACGGGAAGTGTGGTGTGTTCTGCGGCAATGCTCCGCTTCATTAACCTCCTTTTCAGTGCTGGGAACTTCTATCTGCTCTATCTACTTCTGTACAAGATCCATCAGAAGAATAAGGTATAGTCAGAATAATGTTATGTGTTAGTACAAACAGTTTTGGTAGCTCTGTGTATGTTTGCTTTGCTACGTATGTGAGCTGTCCTCAGTTTGACATAACTGCAAATACTACTACCAGTTTAGCCAAAGAGGCACATTCCTTTTCTCTAATTTTTTTTACTGTCTTTTTTCTATCTCAGGGGGCAATCCTCTACGAATTTACTCTTGTGCATGAATGCTCCTACTGAAGTAAAATTATTAAGTATATAGACTTTCTCCTAAGGTCTGAGTGCTCATATAGTTGGAATTTCTTGAGTCTCCACAAAACTTCAACTGTTGAATCCCGAGTGAAGTCCTGTGAGCTGCATTTGAACTAAAGTGTGTTCTTTAGAAAGATACTAGGCTTGATGTCAGTATTTAGAACTTGGGAATAATTCAGGTTGGAAATAACTGGAGAATGATTCAGGTTGAAAGGGACCTTAAGAGGTCCATCCTCCAGCTCAAAGCAGGCCAGCCCTGAGATCAGACCATGTTGCTCAGGTTTGGGGCCTAGAAAACCTTCAGAGGATGGAGAGTGACTATGCAACCTCTCAGGGCAGCCTTCTCCATGCCTACCTGGCCTTACAGTGAAGAAGGTTTTCCTTGCATCTAGTCTGAACCTCTCATTTCAATTTGACTGTTGTCTCTTGTCCTCCACTGTGTACCACTTCAAGGAGTGTGGCTTCCTTTACCTGTTGATGTCCTTGCAGTCCCCCAAGCCATCTATTTTGAAGCTGAATGAGTCCAGTTCCCTCAGTCTCTCTCTTCCAGTGCTTCAGCCTTCAACTGTCTTGGTGGCCCTCTGCCATTGCTCCAGTTTACTGCTGCCTTTTTTGTATCACAGGACACAAAATCGGACATGGTATTCTAGGTGCAGCCTAACAAGTAGGGTAAAGAGAGATAGTAATTTCGTGTAATCCATCACTGTGTTCTTGTTAATGCAGCCCAGGAGGCTGTGGCTGTTGCATAGTGTCAGGACATGCTGCCAGCTCGTGCTCACCTTGCTATCTGCCAAGACCCTTTTCACAGAGCAGCAACTCCTCCCCTACTCTGTGCCCAGCCTCTATCATTGTGGGGATTTCTTACTTTCTGGGTACCATCATTTGCATTTGTCCTTGTTGAATTTCATAATATTGCTGTTCTCCCATTCCTCCGGTTCTCCCTGGTTTAGTATCATTTGCAGACTTGATGAGAGTGTACTCTTGCTGCCTTCAAGCCATTGATAAAGATGTTAAACAGGACAGGTCCTAGTATAGATAGATCCCTGTGGTACTCTGGTTTTTATGCTCATCTTTGGCCAGTGAACCATCCAGCCGGTTTTTACCTGCCTAGCTGTCCACCCATCCACACCATAACAATTCAACTTGGATAAAAGAATATTGTGTGTTTTAAGTGGTGGAGCATCCACCACTGCAGTAGGTAAATTGTTCCAATGGCTACTGGCCTATTAAAAATCTATCACCTTTAACCATAAGAACAAAGTCTTTTTTTGTTCCCTGAAGGTCTGCCTTTACTATAAAGAAAATTTCTTCTGCTGTATTTTCTTACAAGAGTCTCTTCATGTTTAAGCACATGATCAGACTCTACAGAATTGGGTCAAATTCAGTAAAGTATTTCCACTTTCAGAACACTTCTAATTTTATGCTTGGAGGTGGAAATATAAGTGTAAGAAAACAAAAGCTTCTATGACAGTAGTCTAAGCGTTAGAAAGTGTAGTTGTATTGTTTGCATTTCTTTGAATTCAGCACTTTCTCTATTCCTCTTTTCTGTAAGGTGGTGACTGGCTGTTTCACCCCACGCTACATCAGAAAGATCACGCAACATTTTTAATGTTGTGAATGGCATTGCATCATGTAGTGTGGGGGGTAATTGGGAGGAGTTTCTAACTGCATGGTCTCCTACCTTCTTTAAAGTTTCTTTTCTAACTTGTGAATTATAAGGAAGATAAACAATAAAAGCTGCATCAAAGATTAAAAACTTGAAACTGGCCACTATGTGAACTGGCTTCTAAAGAAGCAATAGTGTAAGCATAAAATAATGTGTTTTGCTGTTTCACAGATAAACAGAATCTGATGATGAGATTGCAGGGGCATAAAACGCTGATTTTTTTTTTTTTTCTTCTTTTCTTTTGCTCATTAGTGTAACTCTTTTATCCTAGCTATGGGAGTGGTTATACTCTCACCATGATATTAGTGCCACAAGTATGTGAACACCTGATGTATGAAAGCAGTTGGTATATTTTCATTGCCATATTTTTAACTCACCTCCAATAATGTTCCGTAATTCCGTTTGTCTTTTAACATTGTGCAGTCCAACACTCTGTATTCACATAGCAGGAGGTTAACAAAAATATAGCATGCCTGCTTGACACAAAACTGGGTGGAGTGGCTGACACGCCAGAAGGCCGTGCTGCCATCCAGAGAGACCTGGACAGGCTGGAGAGCTGGGCAGAGAGAAATTTAATGAAATTAAACAAGGGCAAGTGTAGAGTCCTGCATCTGGGCAAGAACAACTGCAGGTACCAGTATAGGTTGGGAAATGACCTGTTGGAGAGCAGTGTAGGGGAAAGGGACCTAGGGGTCCTGGTGGCCAGCAGGATGACCATGAGCCAGCACTGTGCCCTTGTGGCCAGGAAGGCCAATGGCATCCTGGGGTGTATTAGAAGAGGGGTGGTTAGTAGGTNTTGTGGAGTCTCCTTCTCTGGAGGTATTCAAAACCCGCCTGGACGCATTCCTGTGTGACCTGATGTAGGTGTTCCTGCTCCGGCAGGGGGATTGGACTAGATGATCTTTCAAGGTCCCTTCCAGTCCCTGATATTCTGTGATTCTGTGATTCTGTACTAGAACCAAAGAGCATAAGAGACATTACACTCTGTTAATGAAATTTTCATGAATTGTAGTCTTTATTTGGTTTTTGTTTGGTTTTTTTTTTTTTTTTTGTAGAGTTGCTAACTGCATTTTTCTGCTTCTTCTCTAGGCTGTGTCTGGTTTCCAGAGAATCATGTCTGCATTAACTCTTGCAATGTTTCCCACCCTTTATTTTTTTACGTTTCTTTATTATACTGACCCAGGATCAGTATTTTTTACTCTCTTCGCCTATTTAATGTGCCTTTATGGTAACCATAAAACTTCAGCTCTGCTTGGATTTTGTGGCTTCATGTTTCGCCAGACGAATATTGTGTGGACAGTTTTCTGTGCTGGAAATGTTGTTGCAGAGAAGCTAAATGAAGCTTGGAAGACAGAGTTACAGAAAAAGAAAGATGAAAAGATTTCTTCCAGGAAAGGATCATTTTCAGACTTGATCAGAATATTGCGGTTTCTAATTGAATATCTCATATCCCTTAAAAACCTGGTTACGCTTACTGTGTTAACTTGGCCATACATCATATTAGTAATTGTGTTCTTTGGCTTTGTCTTTGTCAATGGTGGGATAGTTGTTGGTGACAGAAGTAGCCACGAAGCCTGTTTGCACTTTCCTCAGCTGTTCTATTTCCTGTCCTTTACTGGCTTTTTTTCATTCCCTCATTTATTGACCCCTATTAAAATCAGGAAATTCCTTTTGTCATTACGAAAGCACCCTGTGCAGTACAGCTTAATTGCTGTCATCTCTTTATTCCTCATCTGGAAATTTACCTACATTCATAAGTATTTACTAGCAGATAACAGACATTATACATTCTATGTCTGGAGAAAAATCTTCCAAAGACATGAGCTTGTAAAATACGTATTAGTTCCAGTCTATATGTTTGCTGGCTGGACTTTTGCTGATGCACTAAAATCAAAATCAATATTCTGGAACTTAATGTATTTTGTATGTTTATTAGCAGCCACAGTTCCTCAAAAATTGTTAGAATTTCGTTACTTTATTTTGCCATTCTTAATATATAGGCTCAATATTCCATTTCCATCTCTATATAGACAACTTCTGGAGTTGGCTTTTTATATTGTTGTGAATGCTGTAACTTTTTATCTTTTTCTAAACAAAACATTCCAATGGCCTAATAGTGATGAAATCCAGAGGTTTATGTGGTGACTTTTCCTTTTTTGTTTCTTTTTGATACTTTTCATACCCGTAGGAGAACCCAGTTCTGTGTCAGGACTGTGGACTCTGGAATGAAGCAACAAGTTTTGCATTATGTGAGGACTTTTTTCTCCAGTTGGAACTGTGAAAGTAAACTGTTTGCTTCTTGCAACTGAATGTCAAATCTGGTATGTTGTAGTGTGAAGATATTCCATATACTGAATTTATGAACTCCTGGAATTAACAAATTCATCACGAGAAGGAATTTGAAAACACCTTTTCTGCAATTAATGTGAAATAAGGGAAATGTTTACAGTTATTTATCATTATAATAAAATATTCTGTGACGTACTCTTGAAGGTATAGCAGTTTCTAAGTATGTTTCAGAGGTTTTTCTCTTTAAAACAAAGTATTTTATGATTTTGTTCCCTCTGGGTGCATATTTACTCTGTGGATCAGGCCATTTCCATAGGTTTGCTGGTGGTCAAAGTACGAACCACTACTGAAGTATAATGTTTTCAAAACCTCCTACGTCCCACTGAATTTTCATGATTTTTTTGTCAATAAATGCTTACATTAGTTTTGCAAACAGACTGTAGGCTTTTAAATCATTAGAGCGTTTTGAAAGTTTTATTTCAAACTGATACTTAGAAAATGCAGTGGAGGCCATGTCCATGCCCCTTCTCTGGGGAATAAATGTTATTACACAACAAAAGATAAATCACAGTTGATAACGTGACCTATTAGCAGGGAAGTAATTTATGTATGTCAGACTGAAATGTGTTGTTACACAGTGGAATGCAGTCTAATGAATACCCTTTTAAATAATCAGGCTTTTATGTCCTGAGGTTCTGTGTTCACAGGTTTGTTCTGAAGTCGGGTATGAGTGCACTCCCAAGTTGAACTGAACGTTTCTAAGATCTTTGATGTGTAATCTTAAAGAAATACTAATGGCATTACTGGATTGTTCTTTTAAGTGTTTTTCATATGTATACACATTTAATGGAACTAGGGAGTATATATTTTGTTTCACAAAGGTAAAATACAATGTATATATATGTATTTATTTTTTTAAAGGATCTAGTGCATTATAATCAGAATAAAAGAAGGCTGTAATGGTTCTTGTCAGTAAATGACTTTAACTGGACTAAAAAATAATTGATCGCTTCAAGTTAACTGTTAAGCAGTTTTATAAATAAAACTAAAATAATGTGGCAGGGAGGGATCCAAAATTTCATATACTGTATAGCATCTTTAATTTCTTTCTTGTTCTCTAATGAAAGTACTGCAGCCAAATCTATGCAAACATATCATATTATTGCCGCTGCAGTCACTCTGAAATTGAATTGTTTCTCAAAAGGTCAGTACTGTGGAGTTATTTACCCACATCGGTAGGGTTATGTTCTGTTCTTTTACAGTATGCAGATTAATGTCCTGGCCCTGATCCCTTCTCTCTGCTAACACTGAAGAGTGTGGTTAATTCAGATTCTCTTGTCCAATGTCCTTGCAACCCTCTTTCTTCTAAGGAAGGCTTGCAGTCTTCAATGAGTAGGTCTATTTGTATTGAATTTAAGAGCATTGCCAGGTCCCTGTTTGCTTCTTGGCCTGTTGCCAGCATGGTAATTTGTTGATAATGTGTGTACCATAAGGAAAGCCATTTTGGGTCACTCCCTGTTTCCTTCATCAAATTGAAGGGTCAAGAGAAACCAGAAATGGGTTGCTTTTCAAGAATCCAGCATGAAGATGCTTTTGAAGACTCCGGGATGTTGTCTTGTGTTGTGGTTTTAGTGTGACAGATTTGGAGTGAAGTGGGGAGTCTTACATGCCTTCTGCTTCCAATTCTGTTTTTGTATGCCATGCCAGTAAAAATGTAAACAAGGTAAAGATCATATGCCTGTTTCAGTACAACTTCATTCGTGTCCTGAAATACAAGTACTGATTGAGTTGAAATGGTAATATGGGAAGGGATGAACTCTGGCTAGAATGCTGAAGTGTCTTCTAGATCTGTTCATTTTTTTTCTTTCTGGTTTTATGGAGGGGAGCAGGTCTTCATTCGCTTCACAAGATGCAAAAATTCCTGTGTTTACATAGTCCACGGGTGTTTTGTTTTGTCCACTGTATCTATTGATAACCAGTATCCAAATGCCTTTGATCATCCACGCTGGTAAGGGTGTTTTTATGCTGCCTACTTAGCAGAGATAGCAGCCGTGATTCAAGTGAGAACTGAGTTAAATATATACAATTTTAATGCATTTCTTTGGTAAGGAAAATTGAATGAAAAATGTCCCCCCAAAATTTAGACCAAAATACCTTTCTAATGAGTTCCACACTATAAAAAATGCAGGTAGAGAGGCATCTGTGAGCTCTTGGGTTTTTTTTAACCAGTATTATAAAATGGCATAATATTTTATCATGTGATTTATCAGTATACTTTATACTGTTTTAATTTAAAAGTACAGTTATTCTCAATGTATTTGCTAATTTCAAAGCAGGACGAGTTGATATAAGTTTATATTAAAGAGGAAAAGTCCATGAGTTACTAAAACATAATTGAACGCATTGTTTTTTACATAAAGCTATGATTTCACTTTTGCTGATGAACCACAGGCAGTTTGCAGGTCATATTCAATGTTAACCTGATTCAGTCTCAGAAACCAAGGTGCTTGTAATTGTGTCATAATTGGTCATAAAGAAAGGTCTCCAATTTCCATCAACATCTCTTAGAAATCAAACAAATATCAGTAGCAGTAAAGTTGGTTTAAATCTAGATACAAGAATTAGTTAAACATCCTTTATAATCACGGAGCAAGTATCTTTTAGAAAATTGTCTTTTAGTATTTTGCTCCTGAAATATTTCCATTGTAGTTGTTCATAATTTATTAGCTGCTTGTAATTAAAGATATGCAGAAAGGACTGTGTTTATCCTGGGTTTTGTTGCCAAGGTCCTCTTCTTTCAATCGACTCATAATTGTTTACTTTAGGTTAATTCCTCAGCAGATGTCATTTGGCACTGAAATTACTTACAACAGCATAAAAATCATTATTTATTTTAAATTTTATTAATCAGCTATCCAATTAGGAAAAAAAAATCACACAAATTTGTTGAAATGTCCAAGATGAAACAAAAAATAGCGTAGCTAATGGTTTTATAATCACTATTTAAAAATAAAGGCTTAGAATCAGTTTTTCTCAGCTGGAAAAGTGATGGCTTTTCAATAATTGTCAGAGTAATAAAAGCAGAGAGCTGAAGAGCCACAGCATGGCTGAATTGTTTTGAGGTGGGGAAAAAAAAATAATTGAACGCATTGGTTTTTACTTTTAGTTAAAAATAGGTTGTTATTTGGGAGGATAGGAAGTTTGGTTGATCATCCTATGTGCTGTGAACTGCATTTTCTGTTATTTGTGAGCATTCTGTACTTCATTCCTTTTGAGTTCTTTGACAACACGTATTCACGTTCAAAATTACCTTGAATGTTACACCGTAAGTAATAAGTGCATGCTGAGATTTTGTTATTTATCTGTTACTTTTCTTGTGAGTAGGTGAACCGGATGGATTACGTCAGTTAAAAATATTGTAGGAAAAAGTATTCTATACTGGGGGGACACAAAATTTTTGTCTGTTAATGCAGATCTAATTATTTATTATGTTTTTTTCACAAGGTGGCAGTCTTGTGCCATTTGTTGAGGTGGCCAACTGCTTAATGCAATTGCTGCTTGAAATCGTAATGTCAGGCATCTAGCAGGACTGTTTCTGAGAATTAGAAGACGTTAAGTTCTCTTGTGGCTGATTGCTTGTTCTAGTAACCAGTTTAGGTAAATTATCCTTGTATGTGATTTTAAACATATATTGTACATTAAGTTTTAGAAGAAGAGCAAGTTTTACTCATCTTTACAGTGCCTTGACATGTTTAGTATTTGTGAAATTTTCATGTCTGATCTGAGAGAACAAAATGAAACTTGAAAGCTTACTGTTGAAACGATGTCATTGTTTTAAACAGTGTAGTTGCTTAGAAAGTTAACAGATTTCCTTCTGCTTTTTTATTATTAAATTTCACAGCATTCTCATGTTCTTCACATTCATTCTATTCATTGCTGTCTACAAAGAAAAGATTGAGAGGACAAATTGAAGCAAGCAAAGCAATTGTACCTTTGAGACTGACACATGGTGCTTTTCTGAAAGAGTCACTCTTTTTAGTTGATGATGCACGTATGAAATATAAATGCCCATATGTCTGTTAGCCCTATAGAAGTTGACACACTGCATTTTAAATGCGTAGTCTAGTTCTTGTGTAATGAAAAAGTGCAAAGCCAGAGTCTGTGAAAATGACTGCTTCCAATTATCTCAAATTCTTTGTCGGTATTCACCGTCCTAATTTTTTTCTCCTGAAAATCTTTGCTTTCCTTGCTTATCTCTTGTTAGATAGGTTATGTATTTTATTTTTGATTTAATGACACTTGTATGTCAGCTGAGGCATCTTTTGTAGAAAAACATCCTTCTTAAAAGTATGCTTTAGATGAATGCAGGTAATTGGTTTTACTAACAAACATCATTTTGCAAATAAAAACAATCTCCATGAGACAGAAATGCTAACGTTGCTAGGAGCGTGTATTTAAAATGCTCTTCATTTGCAAGGGGTTTGTGATTAATCTTAGAGTAAGCTCAGGAAATCCCCCTGTTTCTTCAGTTTCAGGGATAGTTGGGATACAAGGAGCAGGAAGCAAGAGGAGAATGATTTGTACAGGTAATTGCCATTGCAGTACTGCCATAACAAAGAGTGTGCAACGCTCCCAGGAGCAGAAGTGAGTGAGGTGCTTGGAGGGGGTTTTGGGGCATGGCTGCATTTAGCAGTTCACTGTGACTTGCTCAAGTACGTGGTGATGGGGAGGAGTTGTCCATCAGACACGAGTGGGAATGTCTTCTCCAGCTGGAAGGAGATGCTGCTTGTTGCTGGAGCTGGCCTGAGCACTCTGAGAATGATTTTTGCTGAGACTTGGGAGTTAATTGGTTTATTGAAAGATGTTTTGGTACTTGGCTGTGGATCTGTAAATAAAAACTGTTCTTCCTGTGTTCAAGAAATGTTGTGAGCTTACTTGAATTGCAGCTGTGCCAGTAACAGGGAAGGGCTTGCTTTCATTTTCAAATTGTTAGTTGCCCAGATAATTTTTTGCTTTATAAAAACACTAAAGTGTTATATCTGAAAAAAAGAAACACTTCTAAAACAATGTCTTCCCATGTACTTTATATCCTGCTTTTAAGCAGATATAAATGAATATCCCATGCATTTGATTCAAACTGGTATGAACCCGTATTAATAGTAGCAGCGTATTCCTTTTCAAAGACGTAATTGCAAGAGTTCATGTCCTAAGCTACCTTCAGATCTTCTCTAATGAGATTAGATTTCCACATTTTCATATGAACCCTACTGAAAGTATTGTCATAGAAATAATCTTGTGAGTATGCAATGCAAAAGGAATGGTTATGGTGATTATTGCTGAGAACAGTCTAATTTTAGGGCACTAATTCAGACCTGCAAGTTCAATACACGTACATCATGCTGCGTTTTCCTGCGATCTCAAACCAAGCATTGCCTGGCTGAATTTAAATTTAAATGACAAGCTTCAAAAGAACAAAGGAGATGCAGCCAGGAATGTCACCCATTTCCAAGATGGGGCTTCACCTTCTGGGTCAGTGCGGAGCAACTGCCACAACATCGCTAGTGCGTGGGAGTGAGCGCACCGTAACCAAACCTGGATGTTTTAGACTTGATGTTTTCTTCGTTGTATATAGGATTCCGTACTCACTGCTCCACTGTAGCACTCTATACTCTTCAGTACCGAGAGGATTATTTTGTGTTAGTAGTCCATCGAGATAGTTGTGAAGGTGGGAATTCATCTGCCAGACATTTGTCAAAACTACCTTCTAGTGTGATCAACTTTCTAGAGCACAGCCTGTTTGGGCAGGGCAAGCCTCACATCCAAGATTTCAGCCAGAGTGACCTGTGTTTGAGCTGATTTTCCTGGCAGCCACTCTGATAGCTTAATATGAAAAGTTTTAACCATATACAACATGTTAACTTGCTTTAAGGTCTCAAGAAGCTTTGTAGAATAACCTTCTCTCTTCAGGTCCAGTCCTTCAGGAAAAGAACCAGGAACATGTCAAAGGAAAAAGAATTTACTGACGATAGCAAAGAGTTTTATGTATGCTGGCTAAAAAAAAGTACTAGTGCGCATTAGCTTCAATAACAGTGAGTTTTGTTCAATTAATTAATTATTACTAAGATGGAATTTTCTGTGTTCTTTTATGAAGCAGGGAAGAATGATGGTTTGCTTAAAACCAAAAAGAAATTAAGTGCTTGCACTTTGCTTAAGAATTAAGAGGAAAATATATTGTGGATTTTAGAGCCATGTATTCTCTGAGAAGAGCTTTAAGTTTGCCTTCAAGATCAATACTAGTAATTTCCCTCCACCCTCCTTTGCTACTTATAAGATCTACACTGCTTAAATTTTGGAGGGGGTGGTGGAGGAGGTAACATTACAGTGGCCTAATCCAGCTGTTTGCCTGACAGGAGGCCACAAAGCTTGTATCTGGAAACTTGCACTGAGAAGGGAATTATTTTCCACGTTATGTAAATGAATCCTGTAGAGTTTAATATTTTGTAGCTGAAATGGAGCACATCTTCTGAAAACACACTCTTATTTAAAGCCATCAAGTAGTGATGAATTTTCTGTGTCCTTTGACAAGCTTTTTCAGAGATTAATTACTTCTACTCTTAGAAAACTTTTTTCTCCAGTTATTGACTTTATGCTGCATTTGTGCAAAGACCTCTCTCCCCATTTTCTTCTACCTGCTTGGTACATTCTGCCTTCTACCTTCTACCTGTGTGGTGTCTGCAGGTCACAACCCAATAGTCCTTTACCCTGCTGACCTACAGCGATGTGAGAACTCATGCATTCCAGATTGTTTTTCTCTGGGAGTTTTTCGCAGCATGTGAAGAACGATCACAAGAATTGAAGACCATGCAACACTTTTGAGCTCTTCTTTTTTTTTTTTTTTTTTTTTTTTTTTTTTTTTTAATTGGAGAAGTATCATCTACCTAGAAATATGTACCTTGCTCCATTTAGCCAAAGCAAGCTCTGTGGCACCTTGTATGGCTACCCTTAGTTTGAAATGCGTGCTGGCTATCTTCTTGGTGAAAGTATCATTTTTTGACTTTTGAAGTCATGCTAATGGAAAAATCAGTCCTAAATAAATTTACTAACATAGTAACAACTGCTTTTGTCTCTGTCAGTGAGAAGTGGCTGGAGATGTACACATCAGTTGACAGGAGTAACTGGGGAGAAGCAAGCAGAGTTAAGGCCTGTGAAGTTTCGGTTTGGCTGAGCAGTTTATGATTTGGCTGTTTCCCCTAGAGCTCCTTGAAGTTAGATGTGTCTGGAGGTAAATTTAGTTGATTGACTACAGTCTTGGTTTGTAAAGCCAGGGCTAACTTGGATAGCCTGCTGTTGTATTGAGAGGTTGGCTATGTTTGCCTTGAGACATGATTTCTTTGTGGAGGTTGAGCACAAGCATTTTCCTTTTCTGTCTGGTTTGAAATAGAGGTGTTCAGACTTTGAGAATGGGGTGGCTCTGGTAGGAGGCCCTCTTTCCTTTTCCTCAGGTTGACTAAACCAAATTGCAGTTGCCTTGAAGGAACTCTGGCTTCTCTAATCCATGGGGTCTGTCTGCTTGAGGACCTTACAGGGTTTTAGGCTTTGTTTTAATGAACTGTCAGATCAGCTAACTTTGCCAGGAGCCTTTGATTTCTAAAACCAAATGAACTCTACAGCCACCAAAATTGGTGGGCACATTTCTCTTGCACTTTGAAATCCTAGCTTTATAATTAAAACTTCTCTGCGAATAAAGAGTCTTTCTGGAAAATAATTGTCAATCCTACTAGCAATTAAGGCTTCTGTAAACCTTAGCATACAATTATGGCAAAGATCAGTTAATGTACATTTGTGACTGAATCTGAGTCAAAGATGTTAAACACCTGCAAAGATTCCACCTTGCTATTTAAGTCACACATAATAGAGTACATGATGCTCTTGAATTTTCTTGCCCATCATTTTGTCAGAGCATAAGCAAACAAACAAGAAAAGCCTTTCAAGTTGGTTATAACGTCCTGATAGTCTGCAGCTACTTGGCAAAAACAAGCGTGTCAAAATCAGCTTGTAGTCAACACCTTTCTTGTACTGAAGAGCTTTAAAAAAATTCTGGTAGTTTTTTGCTGTGATGCAACTTGTGATAAATGTTCTTTGGCGCTTCTTGTGTTTTCTTTAACAGTGAAACATCCTCTTTCCTGGACTTGGCTTCATTGGCTCATAGATGAAAAATTGATTTGAGGGTTGTCTTTATTAAGGTAAAGAAGTGTGTGTGTCTACATGAGTAGTAGTTGGACCAAATGGACCTATAGTCAGCAGTCAAATTGCAGAAAAAGTGTGTATTGACAGAATACATTGAATACTTCATTTTCTTATTAACCTAGGATAAAGTAAGCAGGATGATTTGATATCAGATTTAACATTTCATGTTACTCTGCAAGTGTATAGATATTGACAATTTCTTTGATGCTTTGAACATACACTTCCAAGGCAGAGTTGAAGAAGGTAATTAGAATCTAACTCTATTTTCCATTACCCACAAACTAAGTTAATTGAAATGGTAGTAAATACAACTTCATGAGATGGATCTATTTTCATTTCAGTACTGCATTCTCCATGGATGCTATCAAGAGGATCTAAATCAACAGGAGCTACAGACTAAAGAAATAATAATGCACTCTTGAAACACTTCAGTTTCATGCTCTCAATCTTACAACCTGAAAGAACAGGCATAAAGACCTTAAAGATTTTGGGATTCTGTATAAAGAGCAGAATGCGTAATGATAAAAAATAAAACTCGAAGCAGTGACTACTTTTTTGCAAAGCTACCATTTGATATTTACAACAATGAAAGAGTACAGGGAAATACAAAGCTGGAAAGATACTTTTTTTGTAACAGATTTTCTGTTGCCTGCTTGTATAAAGTAGAAAGCAGCTGTGCACCAAATCTGAAAAGGTAGGATCTAGTTGTGCAGGTGCTCATCTGCATTTTTATGGTCCTAAATACCTTTATACATCTGATTTTTTTTCTTTGATTTCATTAGGACTTCTGTATTTTGATAACAAATAAGAGAAAAAAGTGAGGATTATGTCTGGTGGGTCCTGTGGAGGAGAAGAAAGATGAAAGTAATGCTGTGTGTGTTTGCAGGGAGCTTGGGCCAGGAATAAATTCCATGGTAATGGCCACCTTATTTCACCCTGGCCTCTCAGCCTCCAGTTTCATCCCTCTCTAGCATGGCTGAACTCGTCCTTCCCACCATGGACTGTTTCTTTTGCTTGCCATTCTTTCTTTGGTGCCACCTTCTCTTCTTCACATAGGTGCATGCCCCAGATTATCCACAGCTGTAACTGCCTTTCTCCTGGCAGCGCCTGGCAAGCTGAGACTGTGCCTTTGCTGCTGAAAAGCAAAACTCAGTGTTCATTCAGTCAAGGATTTCAAGAAAACTAAATGTAGGCTGTACTTATCATCAGCTTGGTTAGATGGCACCAAAAAAATTTGCCTGTGAAAAGAAAGAAAGAAAGGAATAGTGTGTGATATTTCTACCCTGGTTGTCAGAAGCAAAAATTGCCCGGGGGGAGGTTTGCTTGTCTTGATTTTCATACCTGTAGTAGGGCCTCTCCAGATGATCGATCCATTTTAGCTGGGATGAGCCAACATCCCTTTTGCCTTGTCCTGAGATAACAAAGTGACCGAGCTCAGCAGATTCTATTGCTCCATCCTCAAGGAGCGTTACAGCCCTAAAATTACACGTTGGTTGTTCGCCCAGCCTAGCTCCCTTGTCTGAAATGTTGCAGTATCAGCACTGTTCAACCTGGAAAAGGGTGGCTCTTTAGCAGCCCAACAGCCAAAGGTGTCTTTTTGATGTTTTTAGAACTCATAAACTATTTATCTCTTATTTGAGCAAATCTAAATTGTGTCACCTTTGGAAGATGTTTTCAAAAGCACACACGCAGACCTGCCAGTCACTAACTAGCACTTAAGTATTATTATGACTCAAGTTCCAAAAGTCCTGAGATTTAAACTCAAAGGAAGGAACAATTTCTGTCATGCTTTCTTAATTTCTTGTACTCTGAGGTATGCTGTTTTCTTAGAAGTGAAATAGATAACGGATAACTGAAGGATCCCAGTTGACCTCGTAACACTCGCTCTGTTCCATTCTTCATGTTCAGCAGTTTTGCGTTGAAGGTGGTGGAGACTGGATGAGATAATTCAAAAGGATATTTCTTTACTAGTTACGTGGCTACAGAATGAAATGAACTTATCACTGCTTTCCGTGTACCCCTGTAAAAGATTAAAAGACCTTACGCCAGTTTCTGTTGGTGAGACAGGTTCTCTAGTGGCCCGTTACAGCTTGATGTCCTTCCAAATAGAAGGACATTAGTGGTCAAGTGGCACTGGTGAATTACTTTTTTCTTTCATTTCCAATTACACTCTTCTTTTTGTGTTATGTGGCAAATTAGTCTCATTGGCTTTCCTCTTATTGATAAGGGTATTTTTTCAATTTTGTATGTGTTGCCATTATTTTTTTCCCTGTATCTTATGGCAAAAAATATTTTTTTATAAAGAGAACCTAAGAGTTAATTACGTAGAACCAGCCTTATTCTGTCATTCTATACTTTATTTAATTTAAAAGACTTAAAAATTTGTTTAGATAAATAGATTTCCAATACAATAACCTAACAAAGAATTGAATAGTCTTTTTTTACAGGTTTTTTAAAAAAATACATGTCTTCATGGGAGGAAAAAACATTAAACTGAAGATTCATCTTTTATCATTAATAATAAAGAGACTTTGCTTTGAAATAGAGTTGTAAAAATTAACCTTTACATTTTGGCACCACTCACAAAGCAGAGATTGGTATTATTACCCTCTTGGACAGCAAGAGTCAATATCCTCTCTTCTGCTTCTATTAATCCTTCCCTTTATTGTTCAATTTAAATAAATCATTTGCAAATAAATCATAAATAAAAATAACTTATCTAGACAATGAGAAACTCAAAGTGGTAAACAAAGAGGAGAAGCCAGGGTACTAAGTCTTTATCAACAGCAATCTTTAAATTTCCAAATTTTTTGGAAAGTGGTTGTTTGCTTCTGTCTGAAGTCCTTCACAATGGTGGTGCTGTGATGGTGCTCAAGAAGTCAAGGCATCCATTGCAATACTTTCTGTATTTCCTGAAGACCTGAGCTCCTGTGAGCTGAGCCTCCACTTTGGCTTTTCTGGCTATGTGCCCAATTTGCTCCCCCCTCACCCTGATGTGGGGAAATTACCCATTTTTTAGAGTAGCTTCTCATCTGATCTGGCGTGCTGCACCATTGTAGCTAAGCACTGGTCAATAACACAATGTGCTACTGGAACTGGGGCAAAACCAGCACCTGGAAACAAGTCACTTAGTGGCGGTGGGGTCTCATACATCACTCTGGGCCTCATATCACGGCTCTCCAGCAAACCATTGGGAAGGTTCAGGCAAGCTGTTGGTCACATTTACAGGTGAATGAAGCTACTGAAAAGGAGCAGCCTTTGTTGGGAATTCCAAATTTATCAGAAGCAAAGCTGTCATGTATTTTTTTAAACAGAAAAATACAGGTATTCAGGATTGTTATTCTGACTTTTCAGAAAGAACACTGATAGAAAGTACTCTAGTAAATGTACAATTTCAAGAATGAAATTGATACTGGTGTGGTACACCCATTGTAGTGATGGCAGACAGAGACTTACTGAAATGATGGTAAAAATGGTCAATAAAAATTCTTATTAATGCTGTAATGAAGTCAAATATAAAATGTGCTGTATAAATACCCATGCCAATGAAAGTCCTTGCAACTGGAGACAGTGCATATGTATAATGAGGCAAAAGATGAGTGAAAAAGGCTGTCATAGGTAGTAAAGTTACTCTTTGCACCTTTGATGTTGCTAAAGAACATCAGAGCATCACAGAAGTAGGTAACGCCTTCAGTAGCCTGCAGCCAAGTGAGGAGACAATCTGAGCTCCAAGCCACACCAGCATGCAGTGTATGTAGCAGCCAGGACTATGCAGCAGCAATTAAAAAGACCAGGGGAAATAAGTCAGTAGCTGGAACTCATTAGACCCTGAATATTTACAAGAAAAGGAGACCTACTTAGCGACAGACTGACATTTGGTAATATCTATACGTAGAAGCTGGAGATATAAAAGAAGAATTGGGAGCCTGGCTGTGGTTTGAACCAGGTGTTCTTGGAGCTGCTGGTGGCAGCCTGAGATGAGAAACACATCCTTCTCCTCCTCTCCTCTAACATTTGCTGCCCAACCTTTCCCTGTTAAAAGCTCATCATGATTATAAGCTCTGGCATGAATTTCTCACAGCGATCACCTAAAAATGCTGCAATAGCTCCTGAGCTGCTGCCCTCAGAGCACGCTGGCTGCCTGCTGATAAAAGCACATAGGTACTCTATGGGGTACAGGAGCTACCCCCATGAGCTGCACCACTCACCTCACAAGTCAAGTTATAGATGAGAAATTGGAATGTTTTTTGGGAAGGAAGGAGCCTTGATGAATGAGATGATGGAGCACATGTCTGAATTTTCCTAGGAATGTCATCTTTCCCCAGCTGAAAGCCTGGCTTACATAGATTAGAGGATTTAGAAAAAATTGTTAGGATTCCCAGGTGCTTTACAGCTGCCTTGGAAAAATAGCTGGAAACCAGCTGGAAACCTCCGTACACCGCACAAATCAACCCCACAGCATACGGCAGTCGGTCTACGCTGGGTTTACAGCACTGCATGGCAAGGTGCAAACACACAGGTTTCTGCTTGGAAAGGGAGCCTGGAGATGTGGCAATTGCTGCAACAAGGTGGCAGGGAGAGGTAGAGATGGCTCTGCTTGTGCACACGGGGGGCTGTGGCCAAGGGCCAGGGGCAGCAAGCGGGTGGGAATGAGGAATTTCCGTGCAGGGCAGTATCAGGGGTGGTGTTCCTGTGGCAGCGGTATAACCTGCAAGAAGAAACGTCATGTGTAAGTGAAGATTTTATTTAGCCCAGTGTACCACCACTGGTGAAGGAGAGGATTCTCTTCCAATGGTTATTTTAATGGCCATACAGGGATAACATAAATCTGATGTCCAGTCAGAGTGAATTCAGGAAGCTCACAAAATTGTACAATGCAGTGTTAGCAAATGTAAAGTTTTCCTTTTCCGTGATTATCTGGGGCATTTTTCCTTCACAGAAACTTAAAATAATTGCTGACAATTTAAAACCTCAGAGCAGGTAGGTGACCTGCTGATAAAAGCCACAGCTCTGAGAGCTCCTGATTCAAACAATGACATTTTTTGTTCTTCACCTCACCTATTATTGTACAACACGGATAATAAGGAAAAAGCTGAGACCTTAGCACTGACTCTGCCATTTCAGTTTTTCAGTTCACTGCAAATAGGACTGTGCTGCTCTTAAATACCCAGCATTTCTATAGTATATTACTATTAGGAATTTACAGCATATCTCTAACACAAGGCAATCCTGCCTCAAAAAGTAATCATTTTCTGTCTGAACGAAAATAAAATGCTGGTATGCTTGGAATTAGGTATTGCCTAAGCAGAACATCTTGAGAGATGTTCCTTTATAAAGCTGTTGCTTGTTTCTTCTTTTTTTTTTTTTCCCTCTCTTGGAGAGTATGAGATTTTCATTACAAGTGGCACATGTTGTAATAAGTCATATCTGCTCTACAAGTATCTATGCTAACCATAAACATGACCCAAGGCACATTAGTCAGCCAGAAAGAGCTTGTCAAATAAAGCCTGTCTGCAGGAGGACAGAAGAAGCTTATTGGAATTCAGTGAGTGTCAGGGGTGGTCACTGCTGCCACTGCCACTGCTCCTTCGAAGGCATGTTAATTAAACAAGATGCAAAGAAAATAAGTCTGTCATGTTCTTGTGGTCAGAATCCAGGGAGAGATAACAGGCGATGACTTAACTGGTTTCCAAAAGCTTTGGTTTGTTTTTGTTTTTAAATAAATTGTTTAAGAGATATCAGGTTCTTCGAAATTAATCTTAAGGGATAATTTAACTTTTTCCTTGTGTTTAGTTCCTTCTTTAATACATTAGACATATCAATGGATCAGAAGCTGTTCTGAGTATATCCATCTGTCACAAGTAATTGTGCCTATGTAGCTGAGTGAGAAAGAGCTTTCTGATCCTGTGGGATTTAAAACAAAGGAGTATAGTCTTATTCAAACTGTGCAGCTTTGATTAGAATCTCTAACAGCACTTAGTTGAAGACATGCACATTTTTCATAGCTAAAATCACTTGAATTTTGATCCACCTGACCAGAGACAAACTGCTGTAACTGAAGCTGATGATGACACACTCAGTGATCAATGAAGTCCTGGAGTTTCACTGTTAATTTTATGAGCATTCATCAGAATCAATTTGCTGAAGGCTTGCCTGTAAGGATTCATAGGATATTGCTCTATCTGGCTCAAACTGTATCTAATTCTAATTTACCTATTTTATCGCAAGTCCTTATGCGACCCGTAAATCTAGTATCAATCATAGTGCAAAGAGAAACTCTATGTTCTATAATTTAAAAATATTTGTACTTTCATTTTGATTTCTCCTTCAAAAACTGTAACTTCTCTTTACTATAGTGTGTACCAAAACTTTGCTGAAGTATTCATTTTCTACAGGGCGCACCTTCCCCAAAATAATAAAGAATCTGCCTATAGCATCAGGATACCAAAGGAAGACTTGGGTAGCTTTCAAAATTGTACTCCTAATAAAAACCAGCAGACTTGCAAGAACTACGTAATTTACGTATAAACGCTGCCTAGTAACCAGGAACCTATATATATGCACTAAATAAGCCTAACTGGGTTAGAAGATTGCAAAGTTATCAATGACTCTGGTACGTCTACAAATTGATTCACTATTTTAGTAACAAAGCCTGTAATTTACTTTGGGGGAGGAGAGATAAATAGTCTTTGTGTGGGAGATTAAAATTATAGTAAGTAGCACTTTGGATCTTCTATTTTAATCATCCACGAAACAGTGAAAACAGTGCCCCGTATTGTATCATGTCAACCTCTCCACAACACTTAAAAGCCACATTCCTAGAGCTATTTTTAAAAGCATGAAGTGGAGGAAAATAGAATTGGGTTTGACGAGAATGCGTGAATAAGGTGGGGAGCTGTATCAGAGAGGCCTGATTTTATATCTTTGTTTCCAAATCTTTGCAAAAAGGATGGAGAGAGGAGTTTGCTTTCCATTTTAGTATTCTTGCTAATGAGCATTTACCTGCTGAGCATCCCGGTTCCCCCTCAAGGTGCAGGAGGTACAACCCATCACCCCTGTACTGGGGCTCCTGCCCCAGGGTGTACTTCTTTCGAGGGCCTTCTTGTTTTTAAATTAGCTCCGCTTGCCAGCCTGCCTGTTGTCCATAGGTCCTGCCAAAGTGAGCTTTAAATAGCGTCAGACAGCTTATACAGACTAACAAAATAAGTCTGTGTTGATGTTGGCACTTGAGCTGCTTCATTACTGAAGGCTGCTACGTGTTCGGCGCTGGCTGAGATGGGAATAACACAGCTGCAACCCCGGGCACTGGCTTGAAAATATGATGATAGTAAACTGACAGGAGAAATGGGTCAGGAAGGACATCTACTTGCATCTATATCCTTCATTTTGGGAAAATGAATCACTATCTTGTGTAAATGTACAGTGCAGTTTGGAGGGTTTCATGCTCTCTGTCTTCAGGGTCTCAAACTGAGGAAGGAGATGGGAAGCTGGTCTTGATGGGCACAGGAATGGTCACTGGGGACAGAGGGATCCCTGCTTGGGTGTGTTCAGGGCACTCGGGTCAGTGAGTGCGTTTCTGGATTATTATGAAGTTTGAAAGTGGCATTTTTCTGTGAGAGTTGGATGGAAGAGGAGAGAGATACCCCAAAGAGCAGTCTGCATTTGGGCATGACGATTTCTCCCCTGCAAACCTGAGAAATCAGATCTGCTTTGGTCAGGGACATAGCTATCCTCGTGTGAGTGAACTACAGCAAATTCTGGATTTTTGAAAATGTGTTCAGATATACATATGTTATTTTGAAGGCCATCTGTCTGGGTCACTGTGAACGTCTGGCTGCCTTCATTTTGTGGTGTTACACGTCACCTGATTTTGATGCTCAACTGAATACTTTGGACAAGATACTGGCTAAAAGCCACTCCTCCTGCTCTTGGTTTGCTCTAGTTGAGCCTGTGTTTGCAACCCTAAAATAAGCACTCTGAAAAAAACTTTGATCTGCAGTGAAGTGCATCTCTTCCAGTTAGAGTTAAAGGCTACATGTCATCCTGTAAAACATAAAAAAATTGAAGGGTGGCATCAGATTTCTAAGTAATATGGGGGAAGGAAGGCTGAATACACCAACAGGCCATTTGTTCTTATTCTAGTGCGTCTTCTGTTAACAAGACCAGAGAAACAAACTTATTCCTGCTGATATGGGTTCTTGGTGGTGTTTATGTCCATGCAGCAGCATCAGGACTGTAGAGTCATCTGTTTACAAATCACAGTTTTTAACATGGGTTTAATCGCTCAACTCAAGACCGTTGTAACAGAGACAAACTATTTACGCCATTGTGTTTGACAGAAACGTGTGCTTCTGCCATCCCTTGATATTCCCTCCTTACTTGCCCAGCCTCTCCTCCTAAGAGCTTGTTCTCCTACAAAAGCTTTAAAGCAGATCATGTAGCATTTGGCTTGGTGACTCGGAGATGGGTGTTTTGTCCTAAAAGGATGGCATTTGTCACTGGCAGCTCTCAGGTTTACCACATCCTTTTAAAATTCAGTTTCTGAGCTGCCTCCATTATTTTGCCATTGTAAATCTTGCAGAGCACACTAGGATGTCACCCTCCCTTCCCTTTCACACTATAGTGCTGTTGTTTCACCCTGCTTACTTAACGCTTTCAAAACTTGGGTGTGCTACATTGTGCATGTTTCCCTGCGTAGCTGCACATGGTGCATATTTGTGCAAATATGTGGCTGCCTCTGGATGTACAAGAGAAGAATATGGTCACCCCAGTTACTGTGTTCTGGTCCCTGTTGTGAATTTTCTCCCAAAGAGCCACCGGTGCTTAGGCTGTTTGGGGCTCTCAGCGGCAACCTGAGTAGCTACTGGCTTCCAAAAGCTTTCACATCCCATGCTCCACTAGTTCCCAGATTTTCTGAATTTCATTTTCACAAGTACTTTTTGGACAAGCCAGTGGGTGTCTAAGACTACAAACATGTTTCTGGGGAAGCGAAGAGTTCCTTCAAGCATGTTTGTCCAGAATGCGAAGATTTCATTGAACTTACTCTAAGTGTTAAAGCAAATTCAAAAAGCTGTCTACGGGATCTGTCCAAGAAATCTTGAAATTGTCTTTGGATTTAATTCTGGGATATGCAACAAGGTAGAATAATTTAACTTAATTTGAACCCCTGACCTGCAAGATCAAGAATTGGACTCATATTGGTACACTTGCACAGACTGACAATTAGCATTTCGATAGTCAGGCCTTTCCTCATCTCTTTTATTGCCTTTAATTTCCTTCTCCCCTACATAAACTCTGAAAGAAATCCTTTATTAAAACAGGTAATGACCAGGTGACCATGAAAATGTGTCTTAGCACTTACCTGGGTCCAAGGGCACTCTAGTCTGGCTTTCTCTAAAATCTGATTTAAGTCTTTTGGTATTAGTAGTACTAGAGCTTAGTCACACCCGTGTCTTGTAATATAAATTATTTTATGTTAACAGTAGTATTACACAGCTCAGTATTGGGTTTGCCTGGCAAGGCAGTTGGGGGACTACAGGGGTGGCTTCTGTGAGAAGCTGCTAGAACCTTCTGCCATGTCTGATAGAGCCAATGCCAGCTGAGCCCGTCAGTGATGGTGGCAGCACCTCTGTGATGACATATTTAAGAAGGGGGAAAGCTGCTGTACAACAGCAGCTGAAGAGAGAATATGTGAGAGTAACAGCCCTACAGACACCAAGGTTAGTGAAGAAGAAGAGGGAGGAGGTGCTCCAGGCGCTGCAGAGATTCCCCTGCAGCCTGTGCTGAAGACAATGGTGAGGCAAGCTGTCCCCCTGCAGCCCACGGAGGTCCATGGTGAAGCAGATATCCACCTGCAACCCATGGAGGACCCCACACCAGAGCAGGTGGTTGCCTGAAGGAGGCTGTGACCCCATGGAGAGCCCATGCTGGCTGGAGCAGGCTCCTGGCAGGACCTGTGACCCCATGGGGAGAGGAGCCCATGTAGGTCCAGGTTTGTTAGCAGGACTTGTGACCCTGTGGGGGACCCAGGCTGGAGCAGCCTGGTCCTGAAGGACTGGCACCCTGTAGGAAGGACCCCATGCTGGAGCATGAAGAACTGCATCTTGTGGGAAGGACCCATGTTGAAGAAGTTTGTGGAGAGTTGCCTCCCATGTGAGGGACCCCACAATGGAGCAGGGGAAGAGCATGAAGAGTCTTTCTCCTGAGGAGGAAGGAATGGTAGAGATAACCTGTGATGAAATGACAAAAAACCTCATTCCCTGTTTCCCCACTCCACTTAGTCAGAGGGCAGAGAGACATTGGGAGTGAAGTTGAGCCTGAGAAGAAGGGACAGGTCAGGGGAAGGTGTTTTAAGATTTGGTTTATATCTCTCATTACTTTGCTCTGATTGTCAGTAAATTAAACTAATTTCCCCAAGTTGAGTCCGTTTTGCCTGTGACTAGTAATTGGTGAGTCCTCTCTCCCTGCCCTTATCTCGACCCACAAGTCTTTTGTTCTATTTTCTCTCCCCTGTCCAGCTGAGGAGGGGAGTGACAGAGTGGCTTTGTGGGCACCTGGTGTCCAACCAGGGTCAACCCATCACACTGGAGGTATCATACCTTATAATATGTGGAACTTCTCTGCAATTTAATGAAAAACTAGTGTGAAGTTTCAACAATTTTCATTTTCTGAGAGAATGAAATATTTTGCCAAAAACTTTGTCCATCAGTTCAGCCCGTGACAGGACACTTCAAAGCTCCTTTTTGTGTTTCTCTTGATGCCAGCTCCTGGTAAGAACAGTGTGATTTGTGCAGACGCTTGTGGTGTGATGCACTGATTTACCACAAAAGATCTGGCTAGTTGGGTGAGCAGTGACATTGGCTTGGAGGAAAAATTTACCTGTGCTTTCACAGCCACAAGACAAAATGTCATTCAGTCAAATTACTCAAAAAAAAAAAAAAAA